>BMAU01015220.1:0-81698 GCA_019973935.1 Trichonephila clavipes
ACCCCAACAAAAGCGGGTGCACGAATAAATGTAGGCTTAGCGTTGCGAAAAAGACTGATTTTTATTCTTTAACCAGTTTACAGTCCACACAAATATTGACGAAACAATATATATATATATATATATATATATATATATATTCAATCCAGTTTCTTTCAGGTTTTCCTGCACTTATCAAGTAGACGATACACTCATTTTCTGCACAGGTGAATTTTTGAAATAAAATTAAGCAATCGAGAAAGGAAGCATAAGATATTAATATTAACTATTAAGATAACTATTAAGTAATAATATAATATGTAATGAAAATATTAGAAAAAAAGTTGTTTAAAAATATTAAAATTTGGTACTTACGTATTATTGCAACCGTATTGGACAGATTATATGAAACTTAGCACATGGTTGCCAATTCAGAGCATACGATAAATGCAAAATCGGAGTTCCCAACCTGGCGAGTTATCTTGAAATTTGGCATTGTTGCGATAGTAAGAACCCAAATTGACAAAAGTAATAAACATTTTAAAATATTCAATTTTTTATAAGAAATTAAAATATAAAATAACCGTTTGCTTGAAAATAATACTTTTTCTTCTAAAATGCATATTTCACGTCTATTTAAATATAGAACATGCTAACATTTTCATATAATTAAGGGGAAGTTAGGTACAAGATATCATGTCCTCTTAAAAGCAAAATATTTTTGTAAAAGCCCAATGATTTTTAAAACGCTTTTATAAGTTTCATTTGTATGTAATGGAATCTATACTCCATTTTTACCCACTTTAAAAGGTCAAATTAATTCGAAATTTTGCACACTTGTCAAGGACCGATGGCAATACAGTAATTTGGTAATTGTGTTCCATTGTCCTGATCAGGACAATTAGGAATACGGTTTATAGATTTGGTGACTAATTCGGTATACCACTTACAGATTTGGCGAATTATTGCATAAACCATTTTCAGATTTGGCGACTAGTTCCATATGCCATTTTCAGATTTAGCAGCTAAAAGGTTAAGGTGCAACCCTAAAACCGCAAAATGGAAATAAAAATTTAAAAAAAAAATTTATGTTCTAACTGCTAAATATTTTTTATTTTTATATAGCAATATATACGTTTAGAAGTGATGATACGAATTAACATACAGCAATACGTTTAAAAGGTGATAAATTTATGTTCTAACTGCTATAAGTATTTTTTGTTATTTTGATAAAGCAATACGTTTAAATGTGATGATACGGATTAACATTATAGCAATTCGTTTAAAAGGTGATAATACTATTGACATTTAATATTTCTTCTTAACACACTTTTATTAAATAGACCTGTTTCTATAAAGACGGAATTTTTGAATTATAACGATAGGGGACTCATCCGAACACCCTTAAACGGAAAGAATAAGTAGCCTTCAGACCCGTTAATTGATATCCATTGAAAACAAGACTAATTCTAGTAGCCATGCAATTCCAGTTCCAAATATCAAAATCAAGGATAAATTCAACGAAGTACAAATGATTAATTAAAAAACTATAAAACACGCTTTTAATGTCGATCAAACTAAAAAAAGGGAAAAAATTATAGTTTAAAAAAAACTAATATATAAGCTTTTATAGTGAATTGAAATAAAAATTAAAAAAATAATTCTTAATATAAGAATAAAATGATTAACGAGAAAATTAATGCCATTGTGGAAAAGCGTGGGGTGCTTTGTACTACACTTTTACACTGACTCAGCATTTCGGAATAGAACTACAGTACAGTCCCGCTAATCCGAACACGGCTAATCCGAACATCCGGTTAATCCGAACGACTCCGGGAAAAAATTTTATAATTTTAAGGACGAAAAAATCGGTGAATATTTCAATATAAAACAGTGTAAACCTTAATTCAAAATAGTTCTTTATTTAATATTCACGCACTGTACATCAAGTTATGGTACAAATTTTAAAATGGAATAAACTACAGAACAGAACACTAATGTTTAGTATGAAAAATTGTACAACAGAACCTCTTTAGAACCTCTAGTTTGTCTTTAAGAGTAAGTGTTGAGTGTCTACGCTTACTCGCCATAACAATCTGTTTACGTACACTGTATCACAGATAAATGTCCAAAACACAGAACAAACTGTTTTCACACACTGTAGAATATCACACTGTAACACTGTTATTAACACAGAGACAAAAGCGGACGAGTATAGAACGAGCGCGGAACGACTGACGGCCAACAGTACGGGCACACGCAGTCACACTGACACACTAAGTTAGGAGTGGTGGAGGGAGGACACACGCATCGAGGAGTGGGGGTACAGTCCACGCGGCAAAAAAGCGGGCGCGTACGCTCACATTACGACAAAATACATAGACACAATAGACCCGTGAGTGAGTGAGTGAGTGAAGATTAACGTCGCACTGTTCAGCTACACGAGGGCTTTTGGCGACGGACCACGTAATTTTGAACCATGGTCAAGTGACGTGGACGACACCTGAGCTGGCACCCCCTCTCCTAACTACCACACCACACCAACGGGAGGACGTTTCAGCTCTCGACAGATTTAGCGTGCATCGCTGCCCTACACGGCGGGTCTTTAGTGGTACTGGGCTCGAACTCGTGACAAAGCCAGCCACGATCCGATGCCTATACCACTCGGCTACCGCGGCCACTCAATAGACCCGTACTCCCGGTTCAAATAGTGATTTCGCTGTTACTCCGGCTAATCCGAACAATCACGTAATCCGAACAGGGGTCGGTCCGATATTGTTCGGATTATCGGGACTGTACTGTAGTAAGAAATTACAGTAATTAATATAGAGCCCCCCACGCTTTTCCACAATGGCATTAATTTTCTCGTTAATCATTTTATTCTTATATTAAGAATTATTTTTTTACTTCTCAGTTCGATTCACTATAAAAGAGTGTTTTTTTTTTGTTTGTTTTTAAACTGTAATTTAGTTTTTCAAAATCACTGCATAAAAAATTGAACAATGCAATCTCACTTAAATATATACAGTTCATTAATTTATAATTATTACATACAAATAAACTTCGTAGCTATCATAATTAAATAAACATGAAACGTGCTTGGAAAATCTAATAAAAATTCAATGCTTCAGAGGCAACGTTATTTCTCATCGAATATTTAGTTTGGGTTTGAAAAGTTTGAGAAGAAACAGATTGATTAATTCATATCTTGAAGTTTCCCACCAACTCACATCGTAAATAAATAATTGAATACCTACAAAAGCAAATCTGATGTTGTTTTAAGAATAGACGTAAAATCGGATAACTTAAATCAATAGTTATGTCATGTAAATTGCTTCGATATTTATTGCTTTTAATTCGATTACCTTCAATTTGTTATTTTTAGAATGTCTGATAATATTTAACCCACAATTGCCGTTTCTATATAAATAATTTTAGAGTTAATTGAATTGAAATGAAATTATTAGAAAATAATGAAGTTGTTTATTTAAAAATTTATTTACATTTTCTGAATGTGTTTGATGTGGTGATTAATATTTGTCGTGTCTCAGATATAAACAGTTCTTGAATACATTAAACAGCAATTGGTACAAAATTCAAGGTAGTTTACATGCTTTGTCTGTATTTAACCGAAACATACCTTATGTAATTCAACATTATTAATAAAGTATTCAATTGAAAGCAATTACATAAAATTATATAATTATGAGGTAGAGGAGTATTAATTTGTACAAATTACGAATTTGAAACGCAAGTTATAAAAATTTGCACTCTTCATTAACTAGGCTAATCACAAAAGGCTTTGAAATATTTAGAGAAAATCGCTTAGGAACTATATTTATATATATATCAATTTCTTAACTTTGTACGCAAACGATATTTATTAATGTCGTAACAAAACATTTTTCAAAATATGGGAATCCAAATCCTTCGATTGGAAAGATACATATTTCTCATGAAAGATTTCTATGTTCACCGCTTTTCTTTTTCAACACAATTAAATAACTATATCATGAACACACTCATGTGAAAATTCAAACTTACAAAATTATTAACTAATATACTTATTAATAATAGCTGTCAAAATTTTTAAAATATTATTATATCTTCATATAAGGCAAATAAGACTCAATCTGAGGATAATATAATAATAAAATAATCTTATTTTATTTTTAAAAAAAGCCTGAATTTATTTCACATTTTTCTCCTTTTAATTTAAGTAAATGTATAGTTGTCTCATGAAGCAGACGATATTGTAATTTGTACAATTCTTATTAGTTTTACTATGCAGACGACATTTGTTTGAATTTAATTCTTGTATTATTATTTTATTTTATTTTACTTTTGATCGTGTAGCAACAAAAAATATATTAATGTTCAGAATTCTGTTAAAATAAAGCAGGTGAGTTGTTTTTCGAAGTTCTGCGTTTTATAGAAGGCGGATTCAACGAGAGAGAGCGTAATTTGTTATTCTAGTAAAGAACAACATAATTTGATTTTCTGAGTCTCGTTGTATTCTGAAAGGATAGTTCAAAACATAAACTCAATGCTTTGCGTGTAATCCTAATTATTTTATTTCTAAAAAAAACAAAAAAAGAGTTCTTTAACTATCCGAAATTATAATTCGCTGATTAAATATTTAAAATTCGCCGTTTATAGGAGTATTAATAAGTTTATCAGTAAAAAGGTGAAAATACTACATGATAAGTAAGAAATTTTGACAAAATTACTTTTATGTTCCTGATTTTACTATCGCGAATATTTTTATTTATAAATATGTGCAACATTATTTTATTTCTTTATCATATTTAAAAATGTGAGAATTATGAATGCTAACTTATAGAATTGTTTAAGACTAAAACTATCTTTTTGTAATGTTTAATGACCGTACAATAATTTATTAGTTTAAACAGTGCTTAAATTATGTATAACTAGATTCGTATTCTAAAACTTAATTACTTTTTCACTTCACTTCATTAAAATGATAAGCAATGATAAGTGATAATCAGCCATAAATTATCACAAAACCGCAGAGTTCTCCAAACAACCTTAAATGCCATCCCCAATCTGAGAATTTATTGCCCTCCTTCCGCAAAAAAGAACTACTTTTATTTTGCTTACTTCCTTATTTCCTCTTTTATTTTGCTCATTTCCTTACCGTCGTTTTCATTTTTCACGTACCTAAAGGTCAACACTTTCAAACTAATAGTAGTTGTGGTGTAATATGTCATATTACTTGACTTAATTAAGTTGTTTTTCCCAACTGAATTTAAGTCATATATCATCTTAAAATTGTTTAAAATATACAAAAAATAATAATAAGTTCCTGATTTTTATCGAGGAAGAAAATGGTAACAGTTAAGAATTGTGTTTTAGTATCACGTGACTTTTATTTAATTAATATTTCTGAACACGTCATTACACTACTTTTTTTATGTAAAATCGTTTGTGTTTATTTTCTGATCTCGAGAAAGGTTTATTTGAATGTTCCTTTGCATAAAGAATTTATAGTGAGATATTATTATAAAAATGTTATTCCACCTACGGAGAGAGGCTTATTTTACTTATTTATTCCTAGAAATTGTTTATGTAAGAAAAGTAACGGTTATACAATTGGGAAAACATTCCAAAATTATTGAGATAAATTATACAGAGAGGATTAGAACAATTTCTTAAAAAAATAATCTGAAAACACTAAGCAGTAAGTGTTCACCAATATTTTTCATGAAACATATGCTCAAATTGCTCCTATGAAACATATCGTGAAAATTTATCTATAATACCTTAAGTGAAATAAAGTGGGAAATGTTTCATTTAAAAATACTATTAATACATATTTGCAGTATTTTCTTAACCAGTGGATAATCATACACCACAGTCTTTTCTCTGCGTCATGTCATTTTATGAATCTCCTTTAACTGAAAATTAAGCTCTTGATGGGCGCGCATTGGAAATTAGGGAAAATTATATACTAGTTCATTTATACTTCTTAACCCTTAAGTCGACCTCTTTTTTTTCTCTTTTGAGTTTCTTGCAGTTTTTTATATTTTATTAACAATTAAACAATAGCATTTAAGGAATTGCTTTTTTTTTATTTTGCCGAAATTTATGTTTACATTTAAGTTTTAGAAGTGGATGGAATACTTCTCAATGAAACATTCACCGTCATAAAGAAAATTAAATTTTCTGATGATTGTTTGTCATAAAAAGACGAGATGCATGTTGCAATGCACAAGAAGACATCACATTTTGCACACATGTAGTATGTCCTGTTTTCTTGTCCATTTCTTCTACATTTCCTTCAACGCCTGTATTTGGAAACCATCTTTGGTATATGAAATCCCACATTGGCTAAGCACACATCATTCGCAACTGTACACTTCTTTGCTTGGAAGCTAGCAGAATATCCTTTCCTTTTCTTTGAGAAATATCCGTCTATTTACTGATGAGCTAATGCTATACAGAATGTTAGCTGATCTAATCTTAAGTTTATTTTGTTCACTTGCCACAGTATGAAACTATTTATGATGGCAAGGTCAAAAAGAAAATAAAAGATTAGTATGGGAATTAGTCTTTCCATCTTTATAATAGAAAGGCCAATATATTGTAATGAGTTTTAGGCTTCCCACAAGTGTATTTTGTAAGATCATATAGATGGGAAGTAATCTTCCCAAGACCCGCGAAAGGGTTAATTCCATATTTTTCAAAATTATGCCGTCCATAACCAATAATAGCGAACATAGGGTCTCTCAGTTCTTTGTCCAAAATAATTATCCATAATTTCTTAATTCGCAGAGAGTCTAATTTAAATTTTAAAAAAAAAGGTTACAAATTGCAAAAATGAAATTTTAAGGCTTGAAATAGCTGTTTTCATCAACACTAAAAGTGTTTCGAATTTCCTCAGATTTCCAGAAGGTTCTAATAATTGTAGGGACGATAACATTAAGATGAAAAAGTACATTAAGGTCCGTCAAAGTTAAATCGCAAGGCATCTACACCGTCGAAAATTTAAATAAATCAGCATTTGTTTCTGTGAGTACATGGTGAATTTATGAGAGTTCATTTCACTCTATTTTGATTTCAAATAAAATAAGTTTATACAAAAGAAGAGACCTCTACTTAGTCTTTATAGGCATATTATGGCCGTTTGGTGACTGAAGTACGAGCTCAACTACATACCTCATTGTTTGCATATTGTTTGAAATTACAAATATATTTCATTTAAACAGAAGTATAATTGCAGTATTTACTTGAATTTAAGCCGCCATCAATTCCGAGCCACACCCAAAAATGTTTCTCAAAATGTTTCTGTAAAAAATTGTTGTCATCTATTATAAGATGACTCCCAATTTTTGACACGTTGTTGAGAAAAAATAAAAAATTGTTTAAAATGTTCCTCAATGTTCAACACATCGGAAATTTAACAAAAATCAAATAATAAATAATAAGAAGTTAGCAATTAATTTATTTTAACATTATTTAAAACTTCCAAATACATACATGAATCTATAGTTACTTTAACCGTATCATGTTTTGAAAATATCCCCCTCACAACCATTGTCACTTCTGACTTCGGAATTGTCGCTGGCGTCGCCATTTTTCTACATGTGCTATCCAACACGTTTGTTATGCAAAATTTTTGGAAATCAATGCATTATAGAAGAATGTAAAAAAAATTATTAAAGACTGTTGATCACTTAAAAGCAAAAATTCAATCATTTTGCTTACGCCATTGACGTAAATTTGTTTCATCTATGTCAAATTTTCAATTCCCATAACTTTGTTTCTGTTTTTTTTTCTGCATGTAAAATTGCCTCCTTTTTCACACTTGGTCATAGTGAACTTGTCTTGATGCTGTCACTGATATCTTAGATGTTCAGATGATTAAAATAAAGCTTATACAAAAGAATTTCCTAAATGCGTGCAGCCACGATATTTAGAATGAACTGAATACTGAAAATAAACTGGGGAATTGCATCGGTGTAAGTGTCCAGAATGGAAGATTATATTTTTTGAAAAGGAAACATTTTTCCCCCTAAGATGTTGTTTTCTTTCCTCCCCGGCCCCAACTAAAAATAATTTATATGTATTTATATGGAATATTATACCACGACTTACGTGAATTCTACTTTCGCTGTTATCGCTCAGTCCCACCTATAGCACAAGTTCGGTGTATAACTGTATAATAAAACTTTAATCTGCATTTTTTTTTATCTCTATTCCATAACTCTGGACAAATTGCAGTGGGAATTGAATTGTTTTAAATATTTCCTGTTGTGCGACTCACTGAATCATATTTGTATATTGGTTTAGCGCCCCACAGCTATAAGGTTGCCGCGACCCTGTTAACATATATATTTCTTTCTTTTTGTTTTTACATTCTAAAAGTCAATGAGCTCGATTGGAATTATGTGTTATCTATAGCGTTGAGAAAAAAGTTTGTTTGTCAATATATTATTATATGTTTTATATTGTAGTATAAAAACGTGAGATTTTAGGATTAAAATGTATAAAATAGTCATTTTAAGTATTTTTAAATATTCTAAAAAACATTTCGTGAAATCGTTTTAATTGATTAAAATTTAATTTATTCTTTTCTTATTTAATAGTTTATTATGATTTTTTTTACTTATTAATCCTTAAAATTAATTAGATTTATACTTATTAATAATTAAGGTTACAAATATTATTTATTTAGCAACACTTGCTCATGAGTTCAGTTTATTGATTTGTCTAACAACCCAGAGGCTTTCAGAATAAATACGTACAAAAAATAGATGATGTGTTCCAATGACGTCTTAAGATTTCTTGAGGCTCTGGGTTTTTACGCAAAAGTTAGCTCCATCTGTTTCCTTTTAAGTTGATGATATATAGTAGTGATTCCCAAAGAGGTCTATATAGACCCCCAGGGATCTATGACAACTTGTAAGGGGTCTACGTCAGCGAAAAAATAATTTGGGGATCTATAGTAGTGGCTTTCATAAAACCAGATTGTAACTTTAATCTTTAAAAAAATTTAATCTCGTGGAAACCAAATTTTACCAATTTAACTGATTTATTTACTAAATTTAGTGAGGTTGATTTGTATTTACTAGGTGACGGCATAGAGATCTTATTAAGACAACTGCCATTTCATTCCAGAATTAAGCTTAAGTATAATATTGCCCGTCGCGAATTATCTCGATTTTTGTCACAGACAATCTTTCAAAACAATTTAACCTACGTTCAATATTTAAATGCCCTTTACTCTGATTTTGAAACTAGGTTTAAGTTAGCTTCTTCTATTGTAATATACAGTGAATTCATATAGTAGCATTGAAAAAATATGTCATAATACAATAGGAACTAATCAGAATCGGCTCTAGCGAAGGTCTTAAAATAAAGTTTAGAAATTTATGTCAGCAACACATTGGCTTTAAAAAGACATACCTGTTATTTGTCGCGAATTATGGAATATCGTAAGAAGGCTTTCAATTTTTTTCCCCAGTGAAAGGAAACTTCAGTAAATTTGTGCACCTCAAAAAAAAAGGACACCTACTTAGGAGGTTTAGGATTACACACCCAACTAGATAATTAATGTTGAAAACTTGTTATTGAAGCACCAGATTCACCCCTCTCATTAAAAGCACTTGTTGGTTATTCAAGTATTTTATGTGTATTAATTTAATTTTAATTCATTAACATGTGTTTCGTAAGTTATAAACGCTGTACTTCCCTACAGTTAGAAATTTCTTTTAAAATAAGTAGTACATATATATACTGTCAAAAAGATAAGTGGATAAATTTGAAAAAATTCAATATTAGCTCAGCAGGGGTCTACCCGAAACCGAAAAACATGGCAAGGAGTCTATGAGACAAGAAAGGTATATGGCATAAAAGGTACATGCTATATACCTAAGGTATATAGCATACTTCCTCAAATACTCGTACAAAGTGTAACCCATAACAAATAAAGGCATTCGTCTCACAGTCTCGCAAAACTGAGCAGAAACCAACTTCTTTTTACCTTTCGACAAAATGAGTAATAAGGTGTATAATGGTAGGCCTAGACACGACATAACATAATAATGTAATCTTGCTACAGTCGCAAGTTGGCATATCGTTCGAAATTCACAGTTTTTAGGAAAATATCTGGGAACAGCATTTGACAATTAAAATTATTTAGATCAAGATCTTAGTGAGACTGAGGCAGGAACGAGACGAGGCCATCCGAGGCGGAGTTCTTGGGCCCATGTTTAAAAACGTCCCTGGTTGTTCCCAAAAAACTGCTTTAATTTTGTCAATGAATAAAATATGATTAATTTTAAAAAACGATAGAATTTTTTTTTTAAACAAAAAAATGTTTTTTTGTTACTGTTTTATTTTTTAAAAAAATTACAATAATGATGAATGCAAACTTTTCTTATTTTCTCATCTTCCTAGTTTTTATATGCTATAAAGGAACAAAAAGAGGTTTAAAAATTTTAAGGAAAAGAACAATCCTTTAATGAAAATTAATTTTCAGTACATTTTTAGAATCATTTCCCTCCCCCCCCATTAATTTTAATCCATTTTGAAAATTTTAAACTAGATTTAATTTTTTTTTTCAATTTGTAATTCTTGTATAAAATTTAGTGTCATTTTTATTAATTTATATTGGTTTTAACATATAATACTTATGTAGAAAATAGATTTTCGATTATAAATTATATCATTACGATATATACAAGAAATATATTCTGAAATTAAGCTTTTAGATGTTCTTTTTAATTCGACTAAGGCATCAGTACCCTGGTGCATAAAATCGAGAGCATAGTATGCAGTGGATTATAGATTTACAACGAAAAACTTCCCAAACTTCGCCAATGAGTGTGGGATCAAATACAAGTTTTTAACAAGTGGCGTAACGTACACCCCCGCTACTTCCACATCGCGGGGTAGGGGCAGGATTCAAGGGATCGCAAATCTTATGTTATGTTATGGTTTTGCAATCCTTTGTAAGATCCGGCAGGGGCCCAAAACCCGACTTTACAGGGTGGGGGCTAATATTATCCATCACGCCACTGTTTTTATCCAGTTTACACTACACCAGTTTTATTCCATTCTACCAAAAGCAGTGAACAACTACATTCAAGGAAGAATTCAAAGCTTCCAGTAAAATAGTATGAAAGCCAAATTACTAAAGTTAATAGGTATCATCTGACTAAGGTTAAAAATG
This sequence comes from Trichonephila clavipes, assembly GCA_019973935.1. Lineage (NCBI taxonomy): Eukaryota > Metazoa > Arthropoda > Arachnida > Araneae > Nephilidae > Trichonephila > Trichonephila clavipes. The sequence continues at coordinate 11,177 of BMAU01015220.1, forward strand.
AGATTCATGTTTGAAAGTACATTTCATATTGGACAAATAAGAAATTAAACAAAACAAAATTAAGTTGGATTTTATAGTTTGTGGCATTTTTAATTGTACTTTTAAATCTTTTTCTAGATTATTTCAAAAGAAATAATGTGACAAATTTGAGATATTACTGTTTTTAAGATTTGAAAATTTTAGCTGCGAAACTTTTTAGTAGAACATATTTTTTAACTTAATAAATATATATTTTTGAAAAATATCTTATAACATGAGTAAACTTGAAAAAAAAAGGAAATTTTAGATGAATTAGATATTCAGTCAAATTGCATATTAAAAAATATTAAGCATTCTAATTTGTTTGCCTTGTGAATAAAAGAAGATCTAAATCTTATAGCAAAGAAGATAATGATTCACTACTGAAAAAAATTGCTATAAATGTAAAAGAAAAAAAATTGCAAAGGTTTATATTCACTCAAGAACTAGTGATTTAAAGCTTACTTATGCAAGAATAAATCATTAAAATTTTAGCTAAATTATAACCAAAGTATATTAAAATTACAATCAAAAGCTTTTGGCATTTTTATAGAATCTCATTTTAAATTTAAATTATTCTCTCAATGTTTAAGAAATAAATGTAAGGGTTTTGATTTCAAAAATTAACTGTGAAATTTTTAAGGAAATTTTGTATTGCAATATTATAAGCGGATTTTTAAATTTGTTAAACATTTTTACAATAGATGTCACCACAACGAAGAACGTACAAGATATTTTTCTGAATTTTAACCAATTTTTTTTTTTTTAGTTTTCTCTTAAATAATTAAAATTTTGAACAGGATTTTTGAATTTTTGGAAATAATTGAATGTAATTTCAGTTAAATAATTGTTATTTAGTAATTACAATGTAAATTGCAATAAATTTATCATAGTTTTAAATTTTTACCGATAGATGTCACCACGAAAAACTTACTATATTCTTTCTGAACTATTTTATATATTATATGTAATTCAAATTTTTATTAATACTATTAAAAGAAAAATATTACAATAACACTAATTAAACTTTCTTAATTTAGAAAATTTCTTCATATTTAGCATTCCTAAATTTTGAAACTGAATCCATTAATTGAAAATGAAATATGGTTTTGGTTTTTAGCGTGTAATAATTTAATCCAAAAAAGTTGTAACAATTCATTTAATTCTCTAAATATATACATTTAAAAGCAAAACAAATTGCAAGTAAAAATTTAAAAAATATTTTTAGAAAACAATATTATTAAGTAGGCAGAATAACATATGTAATATTCTTTAAAATATATTCTACATTTGCACCCTTACAAACATATTTAAATATGGAGATAATCTGGTTTAAATAAATTTGTACGAAACACATTCATAAAAGAAGTATTTTTTTTTTAAAATATATGAAAAAGAAAATAAAAACAGATTCGATTACAAAAGATAATTTTCTATCTCTATTAGGATACGTATTTTGTTTTATACTAGAGTTGCTAATGAACTGAGAAATTACATACGACCAAAGAGAAAACTAAATCAACGATAGAAAATTAACCACAAATATTACAGAAAAATTTATTTCGCTTGGAAGTCTTTTCGATAAGAAGTAGAAGTACTTGTAAAACAGTGCAAGAGCAATGGAAGAGGACAGATAGTAAAATCCATTAAAAAATTGGAGAAAAAAACTTCCCTTTCCCCATCAATGACTCAACTACACAAACAAATAAAATATAAAAAACACACATGCAAAATTGTACAGTTAATTTTTTTTTATAAATCCACATTAAATTTCCTTGAGTATGAACTAAGTGAGAACAAATAAAATTAATTCATGAGGTTCATGTGCTATAAGGATCACTAAGATTTTTACTCTTTGTGAGTTGGACGTTTATCGCAAATTCATCTTAAAAATTAAATTTTGAAATGAAAATTATGCTTTTTCCCTTTGATCGTAGATAATGAATAATTTAAGACATTTCTTTAACTAAATGCATTAAATTCTTATATTTATGTGTGTGTGTGTGTATTCACGCTGACTTATTTTCTCAGCTTTTTAATTGTTCGTATGGTTTAATTGTGCTTAATTAATGCTTATACTGTTTGATTACCTGAAATACATGCATTGTTAAGTTAGCGATATAAACTGACATGGTTGTCTCGAAATATTTCATGTTAAATCCTTCAGGAACATTTAAACTTCAAAAACTTTGGAAGATACAATAGGTGTTCGTTTTCTCTGTCTGTCTGTCTCTCTCTCTCTCTTTCTATTCCTCGAACTATCTTATTTCAGTTTGATATTCACACGTCAGAAAACTGATTATGAATGTTGAAAAGGTTAAAATTAAGAGTACAGTAGAACGTCGTTTATCCGAATCAATTGGGACCAGACACCGTTCGGATATGCGATTGTTCGGATAACCGAATGCGATCCATGCAGTATAGGAAACCGGACACTATTCGAATATTCAAAATCATTACATGCGGGAAACGTGCTTGAAGAAAAAGCAAAATACGTACAATATGTCGCAATTTTACCTTTATTGTGAAAAATAATCACTTATTTTTTGCTGTATCATATTGTACACCTTCGTTTTTTTCGCTGCAAGGTCTCTGATTCTCTTGAGCAGCAGTAGTTGAGTAGGACAGCATTCTGAATGTTGTTCGTACCCCTCCATTGCTGTCTCTAACGCAGAAAACGCGTCAGCATTTGATGGACCCTTGATACTTTCGTTGTTGTCTCGTTTCATCGTCGACAGGTTCAGATTCTTCTTGCACGAAAGTCACAATCTCGTCATTATTTAGCATTTGAAATCCACGGTCTTCTACATCGCATGTAATCCAAGTTTCTACATCTTCTTCATCGCGTTCTTGAAATCCTGGGATCGATCGGACGAAGTCGGTAATCTCCTCCCTGAGGTCGTAGTTGAAGTCTACAAAGTTGAAGTACATGTAGTTGACAAAAAAAACTGGTCCAGATATTTGACGCTCCGGATAATAAACGTTCAGATAAGCGACGTTCTACTGTACATCTAATGGATGGTAACATACTCTCCTAACTTCCACATCATTCCAATATAAATATGTTGAGCTTAGGCAGATTTTGGAAGCACAGTCTTAGCCTCATCGTGTATTTCAGTGTAGGCTTAACTTCAACACTGCCGAACTTATCCAATGTCAGTCATTGTTAATTAGGTATCGCGGTTAAACATTGTAAGGATAGAACGCAGTTAACGTTATAACATGAATTATTTATAAGTTTATCAAGCATGATAAATTATCTGTTTTAAACATTTGTCAGAAAGAAAAAAGGAAAATTTTAATTTTTTAATAAAAATTTACTGCTTTCTATCAACTGACATTTAAACACTTTTCTGAAAAGAGATTAAGTGTTACATTCAGTAATATATATATTTGTTTTTATTTTCATTCAGCTCTTACGCATATCATGTATACATAATTTTAATCACGTCTTTTTTTTTTAATGTAGCCAACTCTAAAACCATCTAGGAGCACACATGTTGCAGATTGATTGACAGAATATTAACGTCGCACTGTTCAGCTACACGAGGGCTTTTGGCGACGGACCACGTAATTTTGAGCCATGGTCAAGTGACCTGGACGACACCTGAGCTGGAAATCCTTCAAATCCGGCGTATAACGCTCACCCGTACATTGCAATCTTATTTTTTATGTTAAAAGTGCGTGTTATACGCCGGATATTACGGTAAGTCAATTCCTAGTTAGGTTAACAATTTTTTTTATTTTAGTCACTCTTTATTAAATAATTACAATTAATGTAAATATGTATACAATATGACAAAATTACAATATTAGAAAGCGATAATAAAATAGAATGCGGTTAGCGAAATTAGAAAAATAGAAAGCGATTTTCCTTGCAATTTTTTCTCTTCCTTTTTATATAGGGTTTTGGACTATTATTTATGTTTGTTACTATTTATTCATTAATTTAATTAAATTTTTCCAATAAAATAGTGTAGTAAAATGAAATGACATACTCAGATATTAGGTCATCTCAGGTGTTACTCAAATCCACGACTTTTGGATTAGAAGTCCATTGCGCTACATGGACGGACACACCAAACGATTTTCTTTTTTTATATATGGTGTTGGGCCATTATGTTTGTTTGTTTTTAATTATTCATTGATTAATGAATTAATATTTGAAAAAACTGCATTAACATCAAGTGTTATCCACTGCAAGCTTAAGAAAATGTATTTGAACCTGAGTGAATGAATAAAAAGTATTTAACTAACGATGGAAAATTTGAATTATATATAGAGAGAGAAAGAGAGAGGGGGGTGAACTAGCATTAGTAATTGAATAAATTGATACTTCATGATTTTTATGGTATTAAAGTATACCTTAAGTATAAGTATCTGAAGTTTATTTACTAAAAACATTACACTTCAAAAGTGGCTCTGACTGATTGCTAAGACAGCTAACCTTCATTTTGATCAGGGGTGGCCAACCCTAATGATCTCGCAAGCCACTTCGGAAGAACTTTACATTCTCGCGGGGTGCATATAAAAACATACATCTTTATATTAGATTTGGATCCATTACAAACATTTGATGGAGGGAAAATTTAAACCAAACTGATATATTACTATTGTTTTCATTGTTTTTAATGAACACAAACATAGATAGTATAATAATAATATTGCAATGATCAAATAATGTTTAATGTATTTAATTAGTGAGATATCTGTTTCTCAACTCTCACTTCGCTTTTGCAAGTCGATCTTAATACATGTGTATTTGCGTATCGTAATTGATGTTGCAGATTTTCGTGCGTTAAGTTTGAGCACGATTAATGTTTGATAAATTTCAATTTAGAAAAAAAGATATTCGCAGTGACAGAAGCAACGTGATAAAATAATAACAGTTATGGGTTTTATTTTTAATAAAAAAAACCCTCTTTAAATAAACAAAAAAAATATTGCACAAAATAGTCGAATTTTGTAAAGCTTTAAAGAATCTCGCTGGCTGCAAAATTATTCAAGGCGGTCCACATGCGGCCCCCACGCCGCGGGTTAGACACCCCTGATTTAGATAAATAAGTGAAAATTTATTTCGATATTTTTCTCTTACTCAGTAAGTTTTACTGCCAAAATAGAAAACGAAATGGATATGAAACCGTTAAGTGAGTTTTCCAAAAATAGAATGCCACCCAAAAGAAGCACCTTGTCATTCAAAGCGATGGCATTTAAGAATAAAGGTTAAACAAATCGCCTGTCACGGAGGGAAAATCGCGCCGTTTGCAAGAAACTACTAGTAGGCAGATGTCCAAATGCTTAACAAATGACATCTGCATTTGAGCGTGGAAGGAGATCGTATAGCGAGACAGAAAAAGTTTGTAAAAACAAAAACAAAGGAGAAAAGCTTAAGAACAAAATAGAACTAATTTTCTCAAGCAATATTAGTATATAAGGGCAGAACACACATCGATATTTGTTTATAAATTTTTAAGGTTTCTTTCTCGAATTTTTATATCTTTTATTCCACGATTTGCAGATTCTGATCACAAAAACATATTGAATTTTTTTTTCCTCGCGCTTTTCTGAATATTTTATTGTAAAAAAGTTATTCTCATTTTGTTTTTGAAATGTAAAAAACGAAATTCTTACTTCTTCGTTACTTATATTTATTGTTTTAATGGAATATCTGAACAGGCGGATTTTGAGCATTGATTCGAAAAATAAACATTCTTCAGCACAAGCAATAGACAATTTGCATAATCCCTTATTGAGATTTTCCAGCATCGTTTCATTTTAATATGTGTTACTAACGTGTGTAGAAGTGTGGCAGTAAAAAACCAGTTTGTTAACGACAAAAATAATTTGTATTTCTTGGAGACAAAAAAAAAAAAAAAAAAAAAAACCGGGAGTGTTTCAAATTTCGGACCTACAGAATATTTATATCATTTTAAGAAAATAATAAATGTAGATAAATGTTTTTCCAATAATCGTTTTTGATCATTTTATCTAAAAAATATTTTGAAGGTTTTAAAATTCAGTCTGTTGCGTCTCTTTTTAACTATTCTTTACTCCACATATGTAAGACGTATACAATAAACACGAGGATATGTATATACATATACCTTATACATTCTTATTAAATGAACCTTTTTTGGAAATAAAAAGAAAAACGAAAAATTCAAGCTTTCTTATAAATTAAAAAAATCTGTTTTTTTTAAATTAAAAAATTACACAAATCAGGAAGAAAAAAGTTATTTCCAAGAATTCAAAAGAAAAAGAATAAAAAACTGTATAAGTATAACCCTAATTATGCCATTTTTGGTTGACCATTTGCCTTATACTTATAAAATTTATTAATAAAAATTATCGGATTATGAATACTTAGACGATACTGGAAATATACTTTCAAATCAACCAATATAATGTTAAAAATACACTATAAAACAAATTAAAAAAATGAAAAATATATTTTTCGTGGTGCTTTTGCGTACACACAATTCTTAACTTGTACTGGTATAACCGTAATTATTAATATTTATTAATAATAAAAATATTTTTAGAGTAACCGCGAGTATTGAATAAATTATTGTGTTTTTTAAACGCTGAACCGGTGATATTTTTAACTAAAGTGTTTCATAAAAGCAAATTTTTTTTATATAACCAAACACCGCACTTAATAGAATGAGAAAATTTGAAAGAGCTTCTCTCTCTCTCTCTCATTTTAGTTTTAATTTTTTTACACCATTTTTTATTTTACAACTCTGGAACACAAAAGCTCATCATTGTTTGTTTTTTGTAATTATACTCTACATACTATGATGAATTTTTCATGTATCTGAAAAAATCTTATGTCAATACTTTTTTCAAACGATTGAAAGCTTTGGGTGTGTAATTGAGTGTTTGGTTGAAGAATAATCGGAATAATCAGCCCACAGTCTTAAACCTGTATCCAAATTTAATTCATCCTTACCCAAAGAAGTGTTCGTGTTGTTTGAGTTATCCGTTACTCTAAAAGTTGCCTTTCCGAATGAAAAAACATTGCAAACAGAGTAGAACACAAATTTTAAGAATATAAATTTCTGCCTAATTTTCAGTAGCCCGTACAATGCACGTGCAAACCGGTTAAGGGAATAATGTAAAAAAAAACAAAAAAAATTGTTATTAAATTGAAAAGTTACTAAATAACTCAATCTACTGAGTTGTGTGTGTGTGCGTGCATCATCACAAATCTAGTCTCCATATAATAAAAGATATTTAGATGTAAAATAATGTTGGAAATTCATCACAAATCTAGTCTACATATAATAAAAGATATTTAGATGTAAAAAAATGTTGGAAATTCATCACAAATCTAGTCTAAATATAATAAAAGATATTTAGATGTAAAATAATGTTGGAAATTTAAAATAAAGCTAATCTTCTAAAACAAGAACTATTAGCCTTGAAAATATTCAAAATTACGGATGAATATAAAATACTTTAAAATGAATTCATTGGGTATATATATTACCTAAGCAGAAAGGTTATAGTATTTCCTTCACATTTTCTTAAGATCTTACAATCGAAAAAGCTTTCTTACAATTCATGCAAACGCACAGTCCATCACTATTTGCTGAATGATAACAATTTTAGAACCGAATATTTTCAAATGAATTCGCCCTTTATAAATGTTAGAGAAGGAATAGATAGTTATCGCAAGCAGTTATTATAGAAAGAATTTTGTAATAATACAATTAAGACATTGTAATATTTTTTTTTCTTTTTGAAAAATAATGGAATACAATATTACTATAGAATGTTTTAGAAAATATATATCCACAACTTTCGTAAAGAATATGTAAAAAACAAATCTGAAGTATTTATATATATATATATATATATATATATATATATATATATATATATATATATATATATATATATATATATATATATATATATATATATATATATATATATATATATATATATATATATATATATATATATATATATATATATATATATATATTATATATATATATATATATATATATATATATATATATATATATGTAACAAATATTTTCATATTATCTACAAAAGGCTCAATCTAAATTTTAAATCCATACTTTCTTGAGAAAATCTAACTCACAGTGAAAGCAATTTTGAGAAAAATTTGGCGTTAATTGCCCCGAATGTATGTATACGTCTTTCCGATCTTTTCTGAGCACTGCTATCCGTAAAATTATTCCGAAGGCTTTGGAATGCAATACAATGAACTTGACATTGTTTACGAAGGATTTACTTGTTTCAGACACCATTTGCTTATTTATTTCTTTTCTTCCCTCCACCCCCCCCCATTGCACCACATACGCGCGTCTACACGGAAAACGGTGGCATTGGGGGCGAAATGTTATTTTTAATCGGCAGGTAAGCTATATAAATGGTTCAAATTACCGAGAAAAATTATAATTTGTAAATAATTTTATATATGACAAACCCATGGGATCACCAGTAATTATTAAACTTGTTCTTAACTTAGTCTTGTTAAATTAATTATCACACAAATACATTGTTCCGTACTAATACATTTATAAGTGTATTACATCAGTGTAAATGTGTGTTTTATTCTTTATTGCGTCAGAATGTATTTTGTTTACTTTCAGTAAATTAATAATTTTTTAAATAATCTTCTGTTTTGAACATTTTAATATGCTCGCCCCCCCTCGTAAGGTTATCATGCCTCTCTAGGGGTGCGCCCCACAGTTTAAGAAACGCTGTACTAGAACGTCTGGGGGATTTCGATTACCCTTAAACGTTCGCCTAGTGTCGTTTCGACACCCCGTGATTTAAAATATGTAAAATAATTCTAATAACTAATTAGTTGCTGGGCTACTGTTCAGTAGGATTTAGTTTTAAGTCTTTTTAACATTATTTCGTGTAATTATCGCATAATATGACCATTTATATCTGTTTAAACTCAACACAATAAACAACACTAGTAGTGGACTGTGATCCTTTAATCTCTCTACTCCATACACTACCTCTCTCGGAGTTATTGTTGCACACACACACTGAAGTTTTTTTTTACAATCAGCTAGATGGCGCTGTTCATTAACAGAACTAACAATATCATAAAAAAGCTGTAACAAAACAAGTTACTTAATCTTGTAAATGTAATAAAATAATACTATTCAGAAATATTAGTATAATGAGCAAAATCGCAATTTTTATGAGAAGGCGAGTTTTTTAATTATTATTTATAGTTTTCATGCACAGTGTTTTGTTTATATCTCATTTGCAATGAATTCTGTCATATTCAATTTTTCCTGTACATTTTCAGGACACCATTTTCATGCAAAAAACACACATTTTTTAGTTGCATTTCCATTGCAGTCTTCAATTTCACTCTTTTTGAGTTTTAGTGAATTTGCATTTCCTTTAAATTCAGTATATTTACATGATTTTTCAAACTTCTTGCACTTACGAAATTTGAGCGTAATAGTAGATAAGCAAATGCTATGTTACGAGTCACAACGATTTTAGTATAACTGACTTATCTCCGCTGTGATCCCAATAACACTGCATTCAAGGTAAAATAAATAGGTGATACTACTTCCAAAAATTTGGTTTACTAATTGTATCTACTTAGAGAACTATCTTTTGCTGAACAATAGCTAATTTATAATGATAAACTGCCTAAGTGTCGAAACGATAACAGTGGATATTCTAGGTACATTTAGTTGTAATAATCTCCTAATTAACCTAGAACCACAAAACTTTTTTGTGTAATTCCCGTAGAAAATGATTAAAAGTCACGAAAAATTTTCAAAATCCCTACAAAAATGCAGAAAGAAGAACCAAATAAACAGGCCCCGGTGCCCAATCGACCCCGACGGACGTTCTAGTGTTAAATATATTAATTGAAATAACATGTAATAAATAATTAAAAGAATAATAAATTAAAAGTAAAAAAAAAAACCCTTTCATAAAACAAGCTTTCATTTAAATGCGCTAAAAAGAATAAAAGTTTGAAACTTTTCGTAGTATTCAGGGTCTTAGCAATTTTCAAAAATTTTTCAAAGTCATTTGTCAATTTTCATTTTTTTTAAAAATAATTTCCGCAATAAGAATTCTATCTTCTTTAAATTCCAGTTTCGGGTCAATTTGGTGACCCCGAGAGAGAATTAGAAATAGGATTCTAAAAATTCTATTAAGTTTTCAAGTTGGGGCCGACTTTTTTTTCGAGCCCCGGGAACCTGGAACCCCTCCTTTGACCCCAGAGCCACGAAGCTATGTACGTAGACTTGACTCGACCCGTGCCATCAGTACGTGGTCTTTGTTTGTGTAAATTCATGTAAGTTGCGAAGTTACGGGGACCCTTTCGAAATCGGGACCCATCACTAGAAGGGCCCGGGTTCGATACTAAAATTTAAACAATTATATTTTTACGACGTAAATTTTGAAATTATTAGCGAAGTCTGGTGAAACAAAAAAGTTTTCTTATCGGATCTGGAGGGGGCCCTTTTACACCAGAGCTTAGAAAATTGAACCGAATACGCAACTCAACCAGTCCTATCTAGTGATATTTTTTTGTGTGAAAATTCATGTAAACTCAGGAGTTGGGAGCCCTAGTTCAGATAAAAGACCCCCTTTTTGAAGGATCAATTCGAGGTCATAGCCAAGAATATCCATTGCCATCCAAACTAAACGTGTATACAAAATTTCAGCTCAATCGGTTGAAGACATTAGCTTCAAAATTGAGCTGCAAGATTTCACACAAACAAATTACATTGCAAGTTAAATAAATGCTTGGGTAAAATCTAATATACACCCAACTCTTTTTTTACACAATTTTGAAATAAAGACGCTCCCCAATATACTTTTTTAAACGAATTTTTTATCCTAGCACGAGTCCCAAAAAATATTTTAAAAATAAACTGCAGAACTTCTGAATTTTTTGGAAGATGAAAAAAAAAAAACTTGGTTATGCATTTTTGAGGCTACGTGATTTTCATCACTCTCTGATTCATCCTTTTAATGACCGGAATTCGACAGAACAAAGAAAACATTTATCTTACAGTAAAATAAAAGAATATATCACACAGTGGGAAAAAACTGTGGACAAAATTCGACTGCACTATCTACTAGCTTAAGATATTCTATTTACGGAAGGATGGTTAGGATATCCGTGTAATTAGTGTCGTAATTCGATGACATTTTTATTTATTTTGGTGTTGATAGATCACTGACTTTAAAGGAAGATGAAATCATGAGCTATCTTTCGAAATCTACTAGACTATTAATTGTAATGAGAAACTTGTAAGTGAGAAAAAAAGAGAATAGCTGAAATGTTAATGCAGCGTTTCTTAAACTTACTACTCTTTTCGTAAAATAACCATCCAATAGCAAAATGCATTTTCTATACAACGGACTTTTTTTCTTGTGACTCATCTTTCCCCCCTATTTTTTAGTATTTCTGGACATTTTAAAATATTATCTCTTTTTACACATTTTATAGTGTTCATAAATATTGAACTGGTTTTATTAGTTGCCAAACTCGTTGAGAGTAATAGAATTTTGGACGGTCCAGCCGAGAAGTGCAACCTTTAATTCATTGGAAACATCTTCGATATCCCCTTTCACTCTCAGTGGAGTTGTCTCGCGTCCCCGTGTCATTGAACTAGTCTCCGTTCATTTGTAGTGTTGAATAGTCGTACTGGTAACTTCGTTTCCTATAGCTCAAAAATGCTGAAACGTAAGTGAGCATCAAACAAAAAATTTAATCCTTTGGAAGTGGATAAAGGAGTCAAGAAAAATGATATTGCTTTAAAATTTGGTACTCCTCCAAACAGCTTATCAACTATTATATAAAATCGAGAGAAGTTACAAAATTATGATTCATCGAATATAAGTTGTTGATAAATTTCGAATAAGTTGATGATAGTTTTGAAGTGAATACACACAATGCGAGATAAAAAATTTCCGATCTCTGGACCTTTCGTTACAGAAAAAGCTCTTCAATTTGCGAAGGCATTGGGATACGGTCAATTTCTAGGTAGCAATAGAGGGCTAGAAAAATTTAAGAAAATATATGGAAAAATACGAAGGGATTTTTAGTTCATTGCAAAGATGAGAGGAGTATTATGAGAAAAGCATTTTTTTTTCAAACAAAAAAACTCAAACAAGATTAACAGATTGTCTGAGTAAATAAATTTAAGGACGCATGTGGTAATATATATTTGGAAGTTCATTTCTAGTTATGAAATTTTGTACGTTTAAAATTATTTATATGCTTTAAATTAGAAAATCTCTTTAGAATTCGTAAGTTTTAATACAAAATTATTTTCTTAATATTAAAAAATACTGTATATTCATCGACATCCTTTTTATTCCTGGTAATTTTCCTTTTTTTCATTCTTTCTTTTCTTTGATGGGTAAGATATATAAAATAAATAGATTTTAATTTACAAAAAGGTGTGAATAATTACTTTTTTTAATACATAGTGTTTATGAATTTAAAATTCATTTCATGGTATTTATAAATGATATTGAATGATGAACCTCTATATAACGAACTTTTTTTCGGGATTTAGCGACTTCGTTAAATAGAGTTCCGACTGTATATTATATATATATATATATATATATATATATATATATATATATATATATATATATATATATATATATATATATATATATATATATATATATATTGAAAAACACCAATCCTTTAACGTATTTTCGAGCGATGGATTTCCTTAAAAAGTCTTCGAACACTCAGAAAAAGTTGTGCTCCTACAAATAAATATCGATATTTTCTATTAATAACCTTGAATGGCAAGAAAAACAATAGCCCAACTAAATAAATTGATACAGTACCTTCCGACACGCAAACCGTTTGCCGAAAGAAAACACCCTCTTAATGCAACAGAATTAATGAGGCGATATGTCTTTAAGTTATGTTGTACGTATTCACAGAAAGCATGACTAGGTTTTGATATACATACGATTTTATTCATTTTAGACAAATAATTTTGTTCCTATAAAAATTTCATTTGTTAAAATATGTTTCTATTTGTTCAAGTATCTATTTGTTTTTCTTTTTAAAAAATATAATTTGTAGAAAAAAATCCAATACGCATTATTGAATGTTTGTTTAAATCATGCTCATATGAGTTCATATCAACGACCTGATTTTAGCTTGATAAAGAGTTCTAAATACCTGATAAAAACGTTTTTCTTCATTTTCTATCTTAAAATCATCCCATATTATTTCATTTATCTGCATACTGTAATCCCTCCATTTACGTCGACTCACTTTTACGCCAACGCGCTCTACTTGGATTTCCAGAGCCCGTGTGTGACTATGATGCATTTCTGGAAAAACCAAATTCGTAGAAATTAATAGCATTCAAGGTAGCTAAATCAAAAAGTACATTTTATTTGAAACTCAAACTATTTATTTACAATCTTTTTTTATTATTATTCAACAGCGTGCTCTGTTATCATTCAAATGCTCAGACTTATATCACTTTTATTTTTTATTAGTGGCGTAATCCAAAGATATGCCAGGTCTATTGCAACGAAACCCTTAATTCTGAATCTCAATCAAGTAACGGGGACAACAATTCAACTAGCATCCTGCACACCAAACACCAGTGAATACAGTAGAACGTCGTTTATCCGAATCAATTGGGACAGGACACTGTTCGGATACGCGATTGTTCCGATAACCGGAAACTGAATGCGATCCATGCAATATATGAAACCGGACACTATGTGACGGGCTCACGCGTCTTTTCTTTAATATGTCCTTTGGGTTATTTGGAGCCAGAATTAATGGCAACTCTTTTCCAACCAAATCCAAGAAGTGAAGTGTGAAAGAAAGATGCAAGTTAAGAACCTTTTAAAAATCAGAAGTTAGAGTAAGCGCGATGGCAATTTGTGGCAAGTGAAGGCATTTAAAGGAATGTAAACAGTCTATGATTCTAGATTGAAGAAGTTTTAGATAACGTTACGTTGCTAAGAATAGTAATTATACGTGATAGAGATCCATTAATAAAGGTGCATACCATTGCACACAAATTATCGCAAGATCTCATCTAAAGCTAGTGTGATCGTTTACTGATACTACAACAAGGTAGGATTGATCATTTAATATTAGGATCAGTGATTGTATTAGAATTGAGTGTAAGCGATTCAGTTATTGATAGTGGTCCGAGTTAGGTTAAGTCGTTATTATAAATATATTGTATGTGATGTGTTTTGCCATCGTAGATTCTCTCACATAAATTGTTATAATCTAATTTGTTAAAGGTTTAAGTTGAATATCTTAATAAAGTCATATTAAGATAATGTTTCCTTGTAGTTCTTTCGTTAATCCTACGCCTCTAGCTCACGCTGATACTCCTAGGGATAATCACCCAAGGGGGGGGGATTATTATAACTATACGAATATTGAAAAACATCACTTGCGGGAAACGTTCTTGAAGAAAAAGCAAAATAGGTGCAAAATGTCGCAATTTTACCTTTATTGTGATAAATAATCACTTATTTTTACTCCTTCGTTTTTTCGTTGAAAAGTCTCTGATTCTCTTGAGCACCAATGGTTGATTAGGAGAGCACTCTGATTGGTGTTCGTACCACTCCTTAGCTGTCTCTAACGCAGAAAACGCGTCAGCATTTTATGGCCCCTTGCTACTTTCATTGTTGTTGTTGACTTTAAACAAAATTGTTGACTGTCTAACATTATAAAACGGACGCTCCAGATTATTTGACTGAACATCATTTGAACTCTAATAATCTTTTAATAAGTTTAATAATTTCAATGTATACTATGTAAATAATAGTTGTGACGTAAATAAACTAATTGTTTAAATTATTCAGTATCACGCTACCGTTATTTATCTCAAACTTCACAACGTGCGTATATGCACGGTAGGTGACACTAAGGCTCGAAATGACACGTTACCCATGAACTCGTGGCTATGACAAATAGACTACTTTTCCCTAAATTTATACTGAGGAATATTATATATGTCCATATGCAATAAAGTATTTCATTTTGTGGGGTAAACTTGGAAAATACGGGCACCAAAATACTTAATTGAAAATATACTACACTAAACACTTTCCATTTTTCCGAAATAAAGATATTTCAAACTTTAGAGTATGGTCTTTCTAACGGTATACGGACAAACTTCTAACTTTTGTTGTTGTGTGTATAAAGAAGCTCCAAAACAAATTCCACAATTGCCCATACTTGAATAAAACTTTAGGTAATATGGGTACAAAATGCCGGAAATATGAGCAGGATGCATTATAAAAAGTAAGAGAAACTATCATCTCTTAATTTACCTTTTCCAAACGGAAATGCATTTTTACACAAATTACATGTTTGGCAAATGATAAGATGTATATTTAAACTTGTGTCATTGAACAAATTGTATCACAAAGCATTGTCCAAGTTTTTATCAATAAATTAAAATTATTTAAATAGTAGACTATTAAATTAACTCAAATTATTACAAACTTCCAGAAAAACATCATTTAATGAGGTCCTTGTATCATACGCTGCACTCATTACTATAGGAGAAGCCATCCTCTAACTCGATACATTCCTCATGGAACCAGGATAGACAAGAGCCCCCCCCCCATTGCACCCATTCTCGTCCTTGATTTTCATCATAATAGTTAGCACCACAAACAGGACAAATGCTGTTGGCTTATCATTTGCTTTTGTTCTGCTTTTTGCTCCTACATCAGTGGTGACGAATCTTTATGGATCAACGTGGCATTTTTTCTAAAGAAATGTTTAATGGGGTATAGAGAGACGTGCCGATAAATAATTTTGAGTCCTGATTATTGTTAAAATAATAAAACTAAATACTAACAACACAAAACTCTTTATTTACTACGAAAATCATACCTTTTGCACTGTATATTTGTAAATGCTTTAGTTATGCGTGGAATTCAACTTAAAGTAACATTAGTGTGACTTCTGTTGTTGCATATTTGTGGATGACAAATAACTTATATCGTGAATATAAAATGTTAGTTTTAGTAGAATGCATGCTGAATTGGAGTCTTCTGCTAAACAGTTTCTGAGCAATTAATTATTTTTGCTGGGGTTCACTTTTTTGACAAGAGAATTTGAGGTTTGTTTCACAATGCCTTTTTACAGAAGATGGTGTGTATTCTGCATACCACTATTCCAGAACATAAAACACACACCGCATATTGTCACCTTTAGGAATAATGCCATATTTCTAGATTCACAAAATATGAAATTCTCTGTTGACTATACTGCACTTTTTGTTCTTTTGCTGAACTAGCCAAGTTAAGTAACAGCTAAAATCATAAAAATAATACAAATAAAGTTTAAAATACAGTTTTGTCAATGAAATTGACTATGCTATGCTTAGACAAACTTTGTATCATAAGCGATTATAGTCCACGACGTAACAACAACAAATGAGTGTGCTCCTCGTCGTCCCGCGACCGATCACTCGCGTTTGTCCGTAATACATAGTGAACTGCTGTTTTGAAATAAAATGCAAACCATTTTGATCACTGGCGTGCCCAAAATATTGGGTCACGTGCCATCAATGGCACGTGTGCCGCTGGTTCGCCATTCCTGCCCTATACCTTCTCTACGACCTCCGTTAGCAACTCTCTTCTATATAGAAGCCAAACCTGTAGCACTTGTCAACTCCCTGGCAACATTTTTACGTCTTGCGAGATTTACGCATGTTATTTTCAGTGTTGTAATTGGTCTCGGGTGCTCCAAAAGGGACAGCACAGACTGTGAGGATTCAGTAGTGACAATAGATAAGTCGTGTGGTGCTGTAATTTGGCAAGTTATTATAAGGAAGAAGTTTGTGGAAGGAAGATTAACTCAAAGGACGTGTAGAACGAGAACATTATCCGGGAGTAGGGCTGGAAAGCATTATTATACCTATAATTTTGGTAGTACCATATTACTCTTAATTTTATTTCCCATATTTGCTCTAGTGACATTATTCAGTAGTTGGTAACATGTAGTAGTTTCAGTGGTAGTTTCGAAGGGACAAAGAGCAAAACCATTCGCCCCCGCCAACGGATACTACACTCGAATAAGAGTACAGGCATTTACAGATTTCATGTAAATTTAATTACTCATGCGTGTAAAATCTTAAGTACTATAACCAAAATGCAACAAAAACCAAAATTTGAAATATACATGTAGTTGTACTTACATTAAAATTGGTCTATTTACACTTCTGTTTTAACAGCACAACAACACAAACGAATCACACAGTCGCCATGACGCTTGAGCATTGCCAATGATCCAGTACCAATGCAACAACTCAAAACCATTACGAGTAATATGGGTATTTGCTTAAATATCCCCATATGTTTTCTAAATTTTCCCTTCTGCTTATAGTATGCGGATGAAGTACAAAATAAGCGCCCTTTATGAGCATTATATAGTACCCTAGTTACTTTATTTTTTTATTTTTTTAAACGCATGTAAGTATTTATGTTTTTTAAAGAATTTTTGAACAATGCGAAATAGGTGATTTGACGAATATTCAAAATTTAAAAAGATATACTTCTAAAAAATGATAATTTATAATGAATTTTTTTTTTACCCTTTGCAAAAAATAATTATAATTTTTAGATTTCTGTTTTTTTTTTATATTTTATTACTGTACTTAAGAACTATTCTTTTTTCATAAAATTATTCTTCAACTATCACAACAGAATAATTTTTAAGAGAAATATTTCAGGAACTTTTTTGGACGAATATATATTCGTACGTTTCTGTCATCTCTCAAGAAGATGTCAAATTATTTATATTTCTTAGATTTGACATTTACTTTTTTATAAACAAATGATTCAATTCTATTTCTGTAAGAGAGAGACAGTTTTTTTTTTTTTAACACTTTCCTAACTCTTTCTTCAAAAAATAAATAGTCCATAGATCTTGCTCATTAAAAGAAAGGTTTCAGCAGAGTGACAGTAAAAACAACTAGATAGTTGCTTGAATAGTTTCCAAACAAATTTAAAAGCTGTCAGGAGTTAAAATATCTTATCACTACGCTTCTGGTAATTATTAGGCAGCATAGATATATAAAAAAATATTTCTTTTCTTTTTCTTTTTTTTTCAAAAATCACTCTAAATTAAATTTTAAGGAATTTTGGGGTTTATATTGCTTGATTAATACTACAAACGAGTTAATTAAGAATTTATCATTCGCTACATGTTTTTAAACCGAATACCACTAAAAATTGTAAAATGTATCAAAAATTCAAAAACATTTTTTTTAAATTTCACGGCATGTAAAACTGTGAAAAATTTGCTTTGTGAATTCTCAAATAACTTTAATTTTTCAGCTAAGTGTTTCAACAAGACTTATTTACATTTGTAAGATAACATGTAAAATACTTATGCCTATATTTACAGGCAGTTATATTTTGTTTCTTTTCTCTCACATATACTGAAACTAAGTTTGAAAATATATATACAAACAAATAACCGTTACGCACCAGCTTTGCTGAGTATTTTATGATGTTGTAAGACTATATGTGAGGATTTTAAGTTTTTAGTATCTTATTCCTAGATTGAGAGGTCGATTATATTGAGAAATATTCTTTAAAACCCTCATCTCTTGGTATAAAAAGGACAGGAATTTCTAAAATGGAACTATATTTATCTTTTATGCCATTAACTCAGCGTTTCTCAAACTGTGGATCACGCCTCTCTTGGAGGGCGTGATAACTCTACGAAGGGGGCGTGAGCATATTGAAAAGTCGAAAATAAAAGAATATTTAAAAAGTATTAATTTACTGAGAGTTAAACAAACAAACACAATTTTTTTTGGCAAAAATAAAATACACATTTACACTGATTAATATACTTATAAATATAGGGTTACTGCATGATGTGTTTTATAATTAATTTACAAAGCTGAGTTAAGAACAATTTTATGATTACCAGTGACCCCATAGACTTGTCCTATATATTGAAACTTATCTTGATAATTTGTACGATTTATAATTTACTCCTTAACTGCCGATTAAAGTTACGCGATTCGCTCCCCAGTGCTACTGTTTTTACGTAGACGTGCGTATTTTGATGTTTTATTAGGGAAAGGGGAGAAGAGAAAAGAGCAATAAATACGCGGGAAAAAAAATCCTCTGAAATAAGTAAATCCTTCGCAAACACTGCTAAGATTCTTTTTTTGTATTCCAAAAAAGAGCCTTCGGGATAACTTTATGGATAGCAGTGCACAGAAAAGATCGTACTTTGGAAATACGTACATATACGTCCGGGTCAATTAACGCCTTGGATGAGCAAGACGTTTATATACGCCGGTGGCATATTAGAGGTTAAAGTCATATTGCAGCTATAGTACCAAAATACAGTATTATTGAATTCAATGCATTGTTATTGTATGGAGGGGGTGAGATAAAAATGAAGATTGAATATTGAGTCGCGAATATTGAAAGTTTGCGAAGCACTGCCATAACCCTCTTTGAAAGTAGATTTCCGTAAAACTCATTCTTAGCTGATCACTTTTTAACAAAACAAACACGCCTTACAAATTTTAAGTCTTTAGGTTTAATAGTTCTGGAAATCTGTGATGAGTGAGAGAGTGAATGAGTCACTTTCCTCCAAAATTCATCAAAAGAGAGAGAGAAAGCGATATATTAATAATCTGAATATTACTTACAAAAAGAATTTTAAATAAAATGTAACTGTGTGACGGGGCTTTATCGCGTTTTTCGTATTAATCCTCTTGGGGAATCTTTGGGGCCAGAATTGAGTTATTTCATATCCAATCCTCTCAAGAAGAAACCGCGATATGCAGATTAGTTAATAGATATATAATGGAGCTTTAGTATTCGCGTAGTAGAATAAAAGAAGGAGAAAGAAAGCTGAGATGCTGATAGCCTTGAGCTGATGGTAAGACATTAGATATAGAAGTGTAATTATAGAACGGGCTTTTTTAGCGAGTAAAAAGAATTTAAGGCAGATAAAGTTTCTTGGGATAACTTCTAATAAAGATAAGTGATTATGATTTCAGGCGTTTTTTACTTAGAATTTAGAAATGCAATGTATCACTCCTGATTACATCCCTATAGTAAGACTTGTGTTCAGATCAATTTATTGAAATAGTAATAATTTATATTTATTATGGCGAATTTGGGTGATCAATCATTTCCTCCTACAAATCTAGGTCGCGTAGATAAAGAGATGATACCCCCGGGCCGGGGGGGTATTACAACTGTTATGTTATTTTTCATTGAGGGGCAATGCTAATTTAATTTGAATATGAGAAAAGTTTTTATATTTACTCCTCGTAACTGATATAACTTTGATGAATTACTACTTAATTCATAGGAATGGGTGAGAGGAATTGAGTTCCTCATAGGGTCAAATTAGACCATTGTCCAGGAGACAACTATCGAAAGGGGGGAGGATATTCGCGAAAGAGCAGCAACTAAACATTACAATTAAAAAAAATTCTAACTTGGTTGTACAGTTCAATTTTAATTTTATCTCAAAAACTTTTTTTAAAAAACAACTTGACTTTTTGTTTCTAAATTTACTTTTTTATTCGAGGGGGAAGGCAGAAATGTGTAAATCCGGTTCTGAGTCCGTGATTTTCGGATACCAAGCACAAATAGCAATTTCCAAGATATGTTTGCTGAAATTTGTTTCAATTGGTTATTTTATTGGTTTATTTAATTTTTAACCTACATCAGTTTTGTATCTAGTGTGGGTAAACAAATACATAATTTTAATGAAGTTTAGAAGTATCTTAATTCATCCTTTCACTCAGCATTTAAATATTTGTTTGGTGACAAATTTTCGCACTTCACGTATTATTTAATCATGTTTTTTTTTATCTCACTGATTGACATTAATTATTCCTTTCTACGATGTTTGTTTCTTTTTATAATCGTGGGAGTTCACAAAGTGGGTCTGAAAGTGGACTTGTTATTCTTGGCTGCTGTCTTGTTGAAAAGAAGGCTTGTATTTTTTTCCAATTCCGACGACGCCAAACCTTCACCGAAATTGTAAGAATGAAATGCAACAAAACTAAAATAAGGTCAGTGATCTTGGCCCTATAAAACCTGTTTACGTTTACATGTTATTGTGAAAGTGGCTGAGACTTTTAAGAAATAAATTACCCAAGGTGTTGATGAGGCGTTTATATTTACTCTTTTTTTCACACGCTTGCTTTAAAGGGAAGTGATCTGCATATTTATGAATAATAATAAATATCAGAACATAGTAAAAAAATATTTAAATACATGGCCATTTAAACGCATAATCAAAATTTTTTAAAACTTCAAGTATCGTTACGAAAATACAGTCGAACATCTGTATAATGAACCTCTATATTGCGAATTTTTCTATATAGCGAACTTTTTCCTGGAACCATGAACATTTCACGATTTTCTTCGCAAGATAACCTATCTACAGTGAAGTGCATTTTCTATATAATAAACTTTTTTTTTTGAGACTCAACTTTTGTTCTCCCTTTTTTTTAAAAGTATTTCTGAAAAAATTTCATTTTTCTCTCTTTAATACATTTTATGGTGGTCGTATATCTTGAACTGGTTTTATTAGATCCTAACTCACCGAGTGTTATAGAGTTCTGGACGTTTCATCCCAGGAGTGCAACTTTTAACCCCCATTGTCCAGTTCACTAGAAACATCTTCGATATCCTATTTCCCTAACAGTGGAGTTGTTCCGTGTTCTTGTGTTCTAATTATAATATAATGCATGTTTAATATTCCTTGTATGCTTTAAATTATAAAATGTCCATGAAATTCATTAATTTTAGTATAAAATTATTTTCTTAAAATTGAAAGTATAGTGAATTCTTCGACATTCTTTTTTCTTGTTTTCAATTGCAGTTTTTCTTCATTTTTTTCTTTTTTTGATGAGTTAGATACATAAAATAAACATATATTGATTTAGAAAAGATGTGAATACTTACTTTTTTTACTAAATAGTGTTTATGAATTTAAAATTTGTTTTATGTAGTTAAAAAGTATAAAAAAAGATGAACCTCTATGTAACGAATTTTCCATATAACGAACTGTTTTCCTGGATGTAGCGACTTCGTTATATAGAGGTCCGACTATTTTTAATTCATACAGTAGAAACGTAACATGTATCACTACAATACATTATCACGTACTGTATGTGTGTGTGTTGTGTGTGTCAATGTATTCTCTCGAAGTTGTCCCTAAACGTTCTATGAAAATAATTTATCGATTACAGTAAGCTAATTGGTGATTCATGATACCAGGCTGAATAACTTTTAAATATTTATTCATCTACCATATTTTTTTTTAAAAAAAGAAATGCACTCATTGTGGAGTTGAATGTCATTTAAAAGAGCAAAATTTTTCAAATATCTAATGAATTGCTCCTTGGTTATATTCAATTAAAAATAATTTCGGGAAATTTTAGGTATTGAAGAGTTGATTAGATTTAATTAAATAGATTTTAATGATATAAAGTGGCTAAGAAAAGGGGAAATCTAAAGGCATGGAATCACTCCCGCCTGGAACTGAAATGGTCTTTTGCTTACAGTAAAATAATAATCGCAATGCTGTTAATAGATAATAAAATGAAAGGAAAACCATTTGTTTGTGCTTTATTGCATTCAACTGGGTTATGGAACATTGGTACAGTAAGACCCCGCTTAACGTGGGGTATGCGTTCCATCAAAGTAGAGCGTAATATGAAACAGCGTTAAACGAAGTTACCTCATCAAGTAAATAATGGGGTTAGGGGAAGATGGGTAGAAAATTGGCAAGGTGTTTTAAATTTATTAATTACTAGCTGGTATACCCGTTCTTCGCACGGGTGAACTGACAAAATTAAACAACACAGATTGAAGGATAAAGAAGTTTTTAATGAGTTAATTTTACGTGAATTGCAAATTAAACAAAAAAAGCTTTTTTGCGTAGCTCAGCTAAACAAAAAAAAAGAGAGAAATAAAACACCTTTGTTAAATTTTAAGTACATGTAGATCTAATAGCTGATAAAAAGGATATTTGTTTTATTTATAACTCCCCGTAACACTCTTGAGGGTCGATTTTTGAAAAAACCTTCCTAAGCTGATCTCTGCTCAACAAAAGAGACACATTGTTAAAAGTTTTGTGTAATGAACGCTTAAAATAGTGTAAATAATTTTATCTGAAAGTATAATACATTAATAATACTTTCTGAAGTATTTATTTTATGTTAAAATTGTAATATTCGCAACGCCGTTCATTAAATTATAATGACGATTCAATAAAAAACATAGCGAAATGTTAACGATAGAGTAAAGTTGGCAAATGCCTAGCTACTTTCATAACTCGAGCTTTGTAAGACCCGCCGTGTAGGGGAGAAATGCACTTTAATACTTTATCCAACCGCATTATGATTTACTGCATTTTTCATACAATATTTTTTTGGATCACTACATTTAAAATTAAGGGATATACATAAACAAAATACTCCACTTTGGAAAATTTAATCCGTTAGAGCTAATAAATTAAAATTAAAGATATTCCACTATAAAATTAATTATATATACCGTTCACTTAAAATAAGTAGTCAAATAATTTTCTAAGGTCTTCATTAACAAACAAAAAAATAAGACACTTAAATTTTGACAAACTATTTTTTCCGCTAAAATACTCATCATGGAACCCGTGCTGCGATATATCTTGGAAGAGTGGATTTCAAAGAATATCCTGCTAAGTATTGGTAGAATATTCCTTCTAAGTTGGTGTGGTGTGGTAGTTAGGAGAAGAGGGTGCCAGCTCAGGTGTCGTCCACGTCACTTGACCATGGTTCAAAATTACGTGATCCGTTGCCAAAAGCCCTCATGTAGCTGAACAGTGCGACGTTAATATTCACTCGTTCCAAAAGATACAGTACAGTAATTTTAATTATTTTTATACTTAAAAATGCAATATCTGCCTATTCAATTAAAATTATAGTGTTATAATTAACAACTAACCACAAACAAATTTTGAAAATTTGTCCAAATGATGCAGTGTGAAAAGAGAAAGTTTATTTACTTTAAGTATCAGAACTGATAAAAGCATTTATCTGGAAAAAAGATTAATTTCTTACTACCAAATGTGCATAATAAAATGTTAAAAAAACATTAAAATAAAGAGAGATTTATAACAACCTCTCCCTTCAAAACTTAGTTTGATTCTGAAATAAAAAAATAGGCATTATATCAGAGGAATTAATTAGAAGCGAGCACCTTGCGTAGCCAAAACAAAAAAGGTTTTTCACAAACAAAAGATAGATATATGCAGACGTGGGTTTTTTTTTTTTTTTTTTTTTTTTTTGCAGCGCATGCCAGAATTGCTAGCAGATGACAGAATTTTTTTTCTACTTACTTGACAAATATCGTTATATTTTGGACACTTCATGCAATATCTTTATAAATTATAGTCTATGCTATAAATTATAGCCTATGTGCTATTCTGATGTATAAGCTATATTACTGTAAAGTTTCATTAAAATCCATTCAGTTGTTTTTGCGTGAAAGACCCACAAAGATACTCACAAACTTTCGCATTTATAATATATATTAGATTAGATGTGTTTTATAACAATAAAACAAAATTTTATTTTCTTCAAATATAGAAACATAATAAATGAATATACATATAAAAATAAATAAAATTCTTAGTCAGTATGTTTACATTTCAGATCATACAGTATCTTCTGTATTTTCAATTTTTTACATTTTTATCAAGAAGGCATCTAATGTAATTTGCGTTTCCCTTTTGCGCTCTGTAAAAAGTTGTTGGTAAGTGGATAAGGCATCCATAATGGCTCGTCTTTCCTTTGGACTCCTGGCAAAATTTGCTCCTGCTTTTTTTTTCTTGTTGTTTTATTTTCGTGTTTTTTACTGTCACCCATGATAAAAATTAAAAATCATAATATTTGTCACTATAGCAATCGCTATATTATATAAATTTATACTAGCAATAACATTAACAAATGTTTGAAACGATAAAAATACGTTCGTATAACACCGCTGGAAAGAAGAAACATAGATAAACTGCCTCGGACATCGGGAAGCCTACCGCTGTGTGAAATTTCGGGGTATCCCACAATTGAAGTAAAAGAGCGTTAAACCGAAACAGCGTTAAGCGGGGTCTTACTGTATCTATCTCCTCAGGGACGTTTTACGGCACGGGTCAATTTGAATAAAACTCAAGTTTTCGTAACCAAGTTCAAATTTATTAAGAGTACATTCCACTATAAAGGCTACGTATTTTTTTTTTACACATGAAACATACTTCCTTCCGGATTGCGGTTTCACAGTCATAACATGAGTGTTCATTTCCTTTGTGACTTTTTCAACTAACAGCAACATGAATTAAAGTTTTTATCATATAATTTAAATGTAGATCAGGGGTGGGCACACTTTTCCAGGGTACGGGCTACTTCTAATTTTTTCATGATGTTCCAGTCTACCTAGCGTTAGTGGCACATACCAGGGTGGGGGAGAGATCCACGGGCCCGGACCCTCCATCATAGTCCTTGATTTCCTTTCCGATCCATTATAATCCCATGTATATAGTACGTAAAAAGTAATTAAGTGGCATTAGTAAATTTTTATTAATTAATGCTAATTATTTATTCGGTAAGTTATTTTTTGCTGATTTTTGTTTCCAACAATCGATAAAAAAAAAAATGTTTGGCTGCGTATTGGGGAATGATGCGAGAATGGTAGACCCTCGACCCCCTGCCCTGAAAAACGCTTGTGTGTGCCACTGTCCAGTGTCGTAAGCGTGGTCGGGTAAGGAAAAGGTTATTATTAAACCTCAATAAAAAAACCAGAATATGTGCATACCTACAGAACTAAAATTAAAAAACAATTTTAAAACCGCGTTTAAAGCAAAAAACGCAAGATATAAACTTAATAATAACAACCACAGATATAGTTATATCAAATGATGCATTCATTATGAAACACACACATTCAAATACATTAACAAATAAAACATTTTTATCTAAAGTTTGTTTTCGTTGTTCTAGTCAGTAGAAGGCTTATATATAGTCTGCGTACTGTCAGCCAATCTTGAATTTTCCGTATAAAATTAATAACTGCTAAAATCTTCAGGCGATCATCCCAAAATGCCTTGGCAGTTATTCACCGGTCGATCACGATCGACGCAATGCCCCACCCCGGATATAGATAATTTATCGGAAAGTCAAAATTGGGGCGGGGGGAGGGCGTTAATGCTTCGGTGTTTAGTTGTATTCTTATGTAAGGCTTGTATGTTTGTATTCTTTGTAGTTATGTTCTGTGAGGGGAATAGTTTTTTAATAAATGTATTATTTTATCTTATCTAAAGAACTTCTGTGTATATTTACATTAATTATTACTGATTAAATTAGGTAAAATACTTATTGCTAATTCGCGTTTTAGAAATATTGATCATTATATATTTTTGTGCTGATAACTGTATCACCTCTAATTTTATTTTATGTTGTATGAGTGAGAGAGTATGGGTTAATGGCTAGAGAAGTATTTTATTTATTATCTTATTATTTCCACACGCTCGCTTCTTTTAAAATTATCGAAAAAAATCATTTTGATTGTTTTATAAGAGTATATTATGTTTCATAATTTCTAGAAATACATGGTATTGTGTTCAAGCAACGAGCGCACCGCATGATTCTCTGACGTCACAATGACAACAACGCATGGAATGCTTTCCTAAGAGATGCGGCTTTCTTTTTAGATTAAGCAACGTTTTTTGATAAAAGAAGATAAGCAGAGACAATTCTGAGTTACCGTAGTTTTTCGCATTTTTCCCTTTAAAACATGTTTGTGAAACAATAAAAAATGTGTAGAATAACTAAACCGCAGCCTTATCAAAATGTGTAATGTTTTATTTTATATTTACTGAATGTGACTATATTTAGAGAGACAAATTGCTATTTAGTAACCTACGTAAAAATGGTAATGGTTACGATAAAAAAAAGTGAAGTTTTTGTAAAATTAAAAAAATAATTCTTTATTCTATATTAAAAGAATGTATTTGTGTCAAATTGTAAATGTAATTTCCTTCGATAAGGTATTGAATATCAGTAGAACCGTAAATATTCAGAGATGTCATAAGGCACATGTGTCAACTGGGCCCTGGTACAGGGCCTCAGCATCAGTAGGGGCCCCGTCTCGTTCTTGACACGATCTCTATCAAATTATGGTCCGGATAATTTTAATCGTCAAATTTTATTCCCGGACATATTAACAAAAAAACGGAGGACATATGCCCACTGGTAACAGTGCCAAGGCTGCATTATTAAGCCATGCTTGTAGTCCATATCCAGGTCTATGCCTGCAACCATACATCATTATTACTCATTTTGGTGAAAGACAGCAGACAATCGAGTCCGATTGTGCCTAGGTTTGTGAGATTGTTAGTCCCACTCATTTACTACTTGCGGGTTACCATTGGCACAAACATTTGATAGTGTACGTTCTATGATGTCTACTTATAAAGGTCATAGATAGGGCCTGTTTTTGATTAGTGGTCCAGCACCCCAAGAAATCTTAAGGGATCACTGTTGTCACTATTCAATAGCTTTATAAGTAAGCTCAATGGCGTAACAAAGAATATTAGGGTGCCCCCCCTGCACAGTCAGGTTTGGGGTCCCAAAACAAGGAACCCCTACAAAGGATTGCAAAACCATACATACTTGGCGTCAGTCAGACTTTAGGCCCCCAAGAATGCAGCCCTCCAGCGATGCGGGGGTTTACATTAAGCCACTGAGTAAGCCATTGATAAGCGTAGGGAAGGCCATGGAATCCGGACTCATCTAATTGATTATTAGAAATTCACAAACACACATATTGAACGTTTTTCATATTTATTCTATTCACAATTCATCGAGTAAAAATATGACCAGCCTCCCAAAATTGAAAAAATCTCAGTATGCATACTAAAAAAACAATTTATAGCAAACGTTTATTCAGGCACTATCTGGCAGTATGTATCTAGAGATTTCAAAAAGTAGCGTAAAAAAACAATTTATAGCAAACGTTTATTCAGAAAATAAAAATATATATAGACAATGTAGGAAGACACAGGTACATATTACTACTCTTCCTAGCCATCATACTTATCGAGGCATTTGTACCATCGACATACAAATAAAGAAAGTTGTTTTATCGAAGCATTTGTACACCAAACCTTAGAAACCAGCATGGAAATCAGCACTAATGTTGTGCCACCACGTAAAGCCGGCATGCTGAACTTCAGCATCGGTTTTGAAATGCTGACATCCCAAGTGTTTCTTTAAAGGTTCAAAGAGATGGAAATATATTGGTGCAAGGTCGGGACTGTAAGGAGGATGGTCCAACACCTCCCACCGAAAACGCACTTTCTTCATCTCGCACATCTGTTCTGCCCTTATTAAGTTCTGAGCACGAAACCCCCCACACCTGTTTTCGCAACATAACACTTATATCATACACTTCCTACCAATCGCCGATGAATTTAAGCAGGCGAGTTTTTATTTAAACACAAAAACCATGTTACGCTTCTTATTTCAATAGTGAACCGAGTTTCCGTCAGCACTCCCATCTTCTAACAGAAATTTAGTTACGTTATTGGAGAACAGCTGCGTCTACATTCACTGATGGAATATTTGGGATTATCTTCGTTATCTTCAGAAGAATTTTTATTCATGCGGATGATTCGCCTACTCGACAGAGCTATTGTTACCTTACTTTTTGAAATCCCTACGTATTTACTTCGATATAGAACAGGGGTCGGCAACCTATGGCACACGTGCCACATGTGGCACTTTGCACAACTCAACAAATTTTGTTAATTTTTGAGTGGATGGAAGTTTATAAATTTCTGATGGACTTTAATTGAAAAACATCTTCAGAATCAGGGACATTTACGGAATTACGAAAAAATTTGAAAGATAACTCTAGAGATAAATTTACAGCTATTTTGTAAATTATTGAATGCCATTACTCGAGAGATTTAATTGTTTGAAGAGAGAAAATTGCATGTACTCTGCTTTTTGATTTTGGTTCTACGTATCTACGTAAGTGAAAATCTTTCCTCATACAAATAATATTTCGAGTTCGTGCAAAGAAATTGTTTGACAACTGAATGTGCTCAGAATTGTGTCAAAATCAAAAATTATACCTCTGATTTTGTGATATGAAAGTAGAGCGGGTGCAAGCAGTAGCTTCGTATTAAAATTTTTTTTTATTTAACTATAATACAGAGAAACACTTGTACTTTATGTTGTCTATTTCTTATTTTAATAAATATGTTTAAAAATGCATAATATGTGTACAATTTTAATTTTTTATTTGTGTTGAAGAAATGGTTATCCTTCATGCTGTTTATTTTAATGTAAATGAATATCTTTAAATAATGCAAAATTAATCTATATATATATATATATATATATATATATATATATATATATATAAGACGCATTTTTGTCTGTTTGTCTGTTCCCTTATAACTCAAGATCCAGACAACCAAATAACGTGAAATTTAGTACACGTGCACAAAATTACACGAGGAAGGTTCTTAAATAGGTTTGGCGTTCATAATTCTTTCCGAATTTTTTAAAATTTAATTTTTAAGTTATTTTCCAGTGTTATGACGTCATATGATGCCACGTTTCTGACTAAGTGGACAATTTATACTTTACATGCAGTTTTTCAAGATTATTACATATTTTTACTGTAGCTATGTTAATCGGTTGGAATATTTATTCAATTTTTCTATTCTTTGATATTTAATTAAAACTATTTTTCGAATAAATCATTTTTTTAAGGATTTTTCTTTTAACAACTAAAATTTTGTTTTGTTGTTTTGGCAACATTTAGGTATCATCGCGAGATGTTTATGTGTGTGATTTTGCTTAAAAATTACAACTTACAATTTCAGTATTTTTTCAGAGAATTTCTTTCTTTCTTTAGAATCCGAGGGTTATAATTTTGACAAACTAAAACTTCTTATTGATAATGGTATTTCAGTTCTAATTACTGTGATTAACATAAGTATAGTATTTCCGTTTTCGTTATTTGTTTTAGATAGTATGAAAGTAATAATATTTTGCAATTTTATGTGTCTTTATTTTAACCTTTAAGAGTATACTATTGGCTTCAGTGTATAAAATTGCCTTGCAGAAAATCAAACTTGGGTAATTATACTACCCAAGAGAAAGCAGTGTTGGTAGTAATTACATATCAAACTGGAATAGGCATCAGAGAATGAGCAAAACAAACAAATGGCTTAAATACCTGTTGAGGAAGCAGGTAGTCGTAAGATAAATTATTTTTGGTACTTATGTACTATCCTAACAATCGCCAACGTTCAAAATAACTTGCGAAGTTGGAACCCCGATTTCGTATGTCATATATGTGCTGAATTGTGAGTCATGTGCTTCGTTTCATGTAATGTCACAAATAGGTTGCGTTTATATGTAAGTACCTTATTTTTTAAAATTATGCTTTTGCATTTATAGAGTTAGTTCAGTTCTTTTTATGTCAGTTAATGTTAGTATTGTACTTCATTTTTCAATTTATTTTTATGCTCGGGATATATATACTTTGGATAATCTTTTTATTTAGTATTTACGTATTGCACAATCGCCAACGTTCAAGACAACTCGCCACTTTGGCAATCCCAACTTTGTATGCGTTGAATTGGCAATCATGTGCTTCATTTTGTATAATGTCACAAATAGGTTACGATAATAAATAAGTACCTTTAATTTTGTTCATTACTATAACATTAGACGGGCAGCAACATACCAATTTGGCGTGAGTTCAAAATCATGCCAAAAATGAGTATGTTGAGGAAGCAGATAGTCGTAAGATAAATTATTTTTGTTACTTATGTACTATCCTAACAATCTCCAACGTTCAAAATAACTTGCCAAGTTGGCAACCCCGATTTCGCATGTCATATATATGCGGAATTGTGAGTCATGTGCTTTGTTTCATATAATGTCACCAATAGGTTGTTATAACTAGCTATACCTAGCTAAATGTTGCTGTGGCTCAGTCAGCTTTAAAAGACTGGTACACCATAAAATATGCCATGAAGCTTACAAAAGTAATAATACACAAGAATTCAAGCAAATCTATATCTATATATACATATAAGACGCATTTGTTGTCTGTCTGTTTCCTTATAACTCAAGATCCAGACAACCAAATAACGTGAAATTTGGTACACATTCACAAAATTACATGGGGAAGGTTCTTAAACAGGTTTCGTTCCATCCCAACCTCACTCTGGCCTCCTCCAGCCAAAAAGAGTGCTCCATGTGCATGTTCTGAGCCATGGGTTCATTATAGAGAAAACTTTACTAAACAAAAGCGGTAAGTAATTTGAAATACTGCTTTGTTACATTTACTTTACTGCAAGTAAATACTGCAACAAATATCACATTACTTACTACATTCCATTCCTTCACATTCATAGGAATGCATTGTCATTTTTTGCTACAGTCATGCCTATTAGAAAAAGGGGGAAAGTATAGACTTGCAGACACCAGGCTTTTCTCATGGGCAGTTGTATGTGGCCTGCTCTAGAGTGGGCAGAGAGGAAAATCTTTTCGTACACACTCCAAATGGAACTGCCAAAAATGTTGTCTATCACATTGCTTTAAGATAAATGTACCCTTTTATTGCATGCAATTAAACAGTTTTGTAAGCTTCTACAGAAAACCTTATTTTAAACCCGGGCAGAGCCGGGTACTTGCAACTAGTATATAATAAAACTATAAATCTATATTATTGACCTTTATTTTCTAACTCAGCATCGCGGGAACAAAATTGTTTCAAAAAATTTTTACAGTGCGGAACGCTGAATTATATTGCAAGATTGATTTGACACGTTATAGCTAAAAGGTTGCCGACCCCTGATATAGAAATTACGAATAATATAAGCAAAATGACTCAATTAACGAGCCTTATTGCAAGTTAAATTCAAGTGGAGTCAGGCATTGCATCTCTAAATTCACCAGATGAAATAATCATAATAATTGAATATTAAATTCAGCATTTTAGTTGTAGTTGTAGTTTGGCGGGGAAGGGGGAGCACTTATATTTATATTTATAGTTCTTCCGAATTTCAGTTCCTTTCATGACATTTTAGGCGACATTAAAACGCTTTCAAAAATTGTCTTTTTTAATAAATAACATTTAAAAATTAAATATAGCAATTATATATTAATAATAAAAAAATTATATTGAAAATTGTTTAATATGAAACTGAGGGAACTGAAATGTTTTTTCGTGTTAAAGGATATTGCACACACAAAAAAAACATATATTTAACAAATATTAAGTTTATTATAGTACATTTTATTTACATAGATAGATATATATGCATACATTTTATAAAAATCAATAAAATAAAATCATTCATAAAAATTTAAGCAAATTTAATAAATTAATTACTTAATAAAATAAATAAATAAATAATTTAATAATAAATTCCGCCCTAATTGGAGATGTACCCACATTATCATCATCTACTGCGACGAATTCTTTCGATGATACAGTAAGTAGCACAGTTAAATAATACAGAAAAATAATGTGAAACCCCCTCGCCTTAATTTCACCCCCCTCTGAAACCCCTGGTGTTTTTTGTAATTCTTTCATTCGCAGAAGAGAATTTTTCTGTGTAAAGAGATTTTTGTTTCGTGTTAAGAGAAAAAAAATGCATAAAAATCTACTTTAGTTTGTCGGGACCGTTGCAGTACTTCGTTTTAACTGATATTTCGTCTCAAGCGTTTTAGCGTTGAACTTATTTCACTGTACTTTATATTAATAAAATTACAATTATAAATTTAAAGTTAAAAATTAATAATAAAATCATGATTTATAGAAACTTTTTTACGGTGGGAGTGGTCGGGGAAAGATTCCTAGCCAATCCAGTTGCATCAAAGGAGTCCGAGGTAGAGAGAGAAAAATTTTAGACGTAAAAAGTTAGAATGAGCTGATATTGAGTGGAGCTTCTGGTATTGGCTGACCAGAGAGCTATTTTTACATTAAAGTAAATTTAGCTTTGAAGCATATTAAACAGCATATTCAATTCTTTTCAAGGACATCGTTTATCAAATTAAATTACTCCTTAAATTGCTAACATTGTTTGATAGGTAAGTTAAAAATTGGGCCAATTCTTATCAGTAAGCCATGTTTCAAAATTACACAAAGAACAACAATAATAACTCATCTATTGTCGATTCAGATTCGTACAAAAAACAAATGTTGCTTATCTAGTATAGTGGCTAATGTCGCTCCGCCTGGATTCGATTCTCACAAAGTTATGGATGTTTGCAAATGTGTGTGTGTATAATACCCTTGCGGCATGGGGATACTCTAAATAGCCATAGAGCCACAAGTCCTCTCATGAGATGGTGGAAGGGGAAGAGGGGTGGGGACTCCTGAATCCTCCAGGATGTTATCCCTCAAAATTGGGCCAAATTAAACTGTCGCCTGCAAAGTGCTTAAATCAACGCTTAACGACAGGCGTTAATATCTAGCCCTTTGAATTTCGTTGGCCTCGATCTGACACAGTCAAACAGTTGGCATTAGAAACAACAACAAACAATTTTTTTTTCAAAAACAAGTATTTTTTTTTCAAAATATTGACAATATTTTATAGATTTATAAATCAATTAAAAATCATTTCCATCCTTCTTTCATCCTTCTTCAAGCCATTGTAATTATCAGACCTAAATATTTCACATTTTGAAGATTCCTGGATTACTTTTTGAAAAGTGAATGTGAAAATTGCAATTTCTTTTCTTCTAAGGGAGTTTCTACGTAGAGCTATTTTTTAATCTATTCAATTGCATTTTTACAATCCGATAATTAAATAATTTTCATTTTATCAATTACATCAAATAATAATATAGATGTCAGTGGTGACTTTTAGAAGATATTTCAGTAAAAAAAAATTCAAAGTGTGTGTGATTGATTGATTGAATATTAACGTCGCACTGTTCAGCTACACGAGGACTTTTGGCGACGGACCACGTAATTTAGAACCATGGTCAAGTGACAAGGACGACAACTGAGCTGGCACCCCCCTCTCCTAACTACCACACCAACGAGAGGACGTTTCAGCTCTCGACAGATTTAACGTGCATCGCTGCCCTACACGGCGGGTCTTTAGTGGTACTGGGCTCGAACTCGTGACAAGGCAAGCCACGATCCGCAAAGTGTGTGTGAAATAAAATGGTAAAAGTTTACAAGTTTTTTTTTCAAAATTATGCACTTAATAAACATTAAATAAGCGTAAACATTTTTTAATTATTTAAAAAGAAGCAAAAAAGGGGGCCTTCTTGTTGACTTTTTTAAACTAAAATCTATTCGTACTTTCAATTCAAAATTAACATTTTCTGAAAAAAATATATGTTTGAAAATCTAAGTGAATATCGAAAATCACACAGAACTTCTTTTTTGAAAGAAATATCTGACACTTTTTCGCACGTGAATACTTCTTCAATTTTGGTACTTATCATTGAGGACCTATTGTTCTCTGATATACGGAAGAGAGTTCTTAGAAGATATAATTCTATCTCTCTAAATCCATGTTTGGAAATATTTCGGAATAATTCCGACTAAGGTCAGTTAAAAAAAATGCTTCTCAGAACTAGATAAGTAAATCAAAAAGTGTAAAATCGGGAAGTGTTAACAAAAATAAGAAATATTAAGAACAATTTTCTCATATTTACTTCGGGGACTTTTCTTTTTCAGTAAATAATTACTGTAAAATATCCGGCGTACAACGCGCACTTTAAAGCCAAAACATAAGATCGAAAAATTTAAGGGTGCGCGCTATACGCCGGGTATAAAAATAATAGCTTTAAAAATAAAAAAGGATGGGCAAGAAAAATATTTGCTTCTAGATGTATCGAAACATTGTTTATTTAAAAGAAATGACTTACCTTATAATCAAGAACAGTTGTAGTTCTAGAAGTATACTATTTTTTCAAAAGTTTGGGATAATACCTCGAATAAATGACTTCACAACATAAAAACAATATATTGATGGGAGGCGCGGATTCATTCAGGAATATTCAACAGAACTTCAAAATTGCGAACTCAGTTAAGTGGAATTCGTTTTTCTTTCCCCAGCACTGAGGGGTGAATTACTCACCAAAGGGTGCATAACATTCCCACGCCCGGGAAGTTCATTTCACTCATAAATATTGGGGTGCGTCTTAGAATTTTCCCGCGCTTCAACAAGGCAACGACCTTTGTGCGGTAACCCTGCGCTGGTTCCGGACCAATCAGAGGTAATTAAGTGGGCAAGGCAAATAGTCCGCTCTAGGATTTTCGCGTGAAAAGAACGTCAAATAAAACGGGATGCACCCCGATTTGGAGACACTCGGACACGGAGAGACAGAGACAGACTAATCAGATCCAGGCCTTGAATCTAGACTCCGCGGGACTCCGGGCGGCAACCATGTCCCCCACTCCATCCCCACTCCTATCTCTCTCAAAGCTAAGTTAAATTTCAATCTTGTTATGCAGTATATGTACAGTTACTTAAATTTAAATATGTTATTCAATAAAATTAATTGTCAGCTCTTTAAGAATCGGACTTTTACTTTAGAGTACTGTAATTTGTCTATAGAATATTAGTGTTTAATTTTAACTTAAGTCATGATGCGATGCTAACTTAAGAACCTGGAAAGTTAAGAAATTAGTATTTTGGTTAAGAAAAAGAAAGTATAATTAAATAAGTTATCATCAGCGTCGCATCAGTATATTATTATTTTAGATTTCTTCGTTAAAAAGGGAGTGCGCGTTAAACGGCGAATATACCTAAAAATTAATAAAAATTAGCTTGGTGCGCTTTATACGCCGGATTTTACGGTATATATATATATATTTCAAATATTTATTTTTTCCCCCAGTTCTTATATTTTTTTCCTCTTTCGTTCTTTCTTTTATCCTGTTTGAATTTCTATTTTAACTTGGGAGTAATACCTCCATCAATTGTTCAGTAGACATTTTTATCATGAATAGGAAAGATCATACAATATAGAGTGGATCGTGGTAAAATGGAGGGAAAAAATTATCATTGATCAGAGACCTACTTATGCAGAAAACATGTTCTACAGCAAAGAGATGAGGAGGAAAGTATTTTGAAAAAATAATTTCAAAATTTAATATTGTCACAGAGGGGTTGAATTTTCAAAAAAAAAATGGGGGGAAAACTTAATTTTGATTAGATAATTTTAAAATCCAAATAAATTAACTTTTCTTTAATATAATCCACTAGAATGGATAACAATTGACAAGCGAGTACTAAGAAGTGAATAGTACAATGTGCATTCCAACATTTCATAACACCAGCCAGTGGAGTATTGGAGAATATTAGGGGCCCCTGCAATGACAGGTTTTGGACCCCAAGCCAGGTCTTACAAAAGGTACGTAATTGATGTCAGGCTTACCCCCCCCCCACACACATACGATGCGGGGGAGTATATTACGCCACTAACCCAAGCTCTCTCACCCCGCATTGTCGAAACAGTCCGATCGAAGCTAATTTATTATTCATTGAAATTTCGACAGTAGGTTTTTTTTAAATTCAATAAAAGAGAAGCTGTTGAGTCTGTTGTATTTTTTTCCTTGTACTGTAACGTCGTGAGTAGCTATCCTTCAATAAATAAGGTT
Organism: Trichonephila clavipes; assembly: GCA_019973935.1. Lineage (NCBI taxonomy): Eukaryota > Metazoa > Arthropoda > Arachnida > Araneae > Nephilidae > Trichonephila > Trichonephila clavipes. The sequence goes on from BMAU01015220.1 coordinate 47,894, forward strand.
ACAGCTTCATATAGAAATAAAAAAATATTGTTTATTTGATAAACAATTCTTAATGAAGTAATATTGCCAAGCCGGTGTAGTCAGTTCATAGTCCATTCTCAACGCCACCGGCGTTCATCGTCTTTTTCTCTCCAATCCCAGATTCCTTCCGTCCGTTCTCTCTTCTCCTTCCTTCCGTTCTCTCTCCCGGACTCTACTCGTCCTCCTCTCCCGACCTTCTTTTTTCTCTCTCCCGGACTCTTTTCGTCCTTTTCTTCCGACCTTTTTTCGACCTTTTTCCCGTTCTCTCTCCCGGGTCTCCTCGTCCTCCTCTCCCGACCCTTTTTCTTTTCCCTGAAAAAGAACCCTTTTAAACACCAGGGGTGTGTTCACAACACGTCCCTCGTTCCTTCTCATTGGCAGGTCACAAAAGTCTCTCTTGACCTCCCTCGTCTGATTTGCGCATAACACGCCAAAACACACCCGAGCCGTCTGGCCCAAGGCGCCATAGTTCCTTGTTCCACATCTGGTCACACTTGTCCATCACGCCACCTGTTCCGAGTATCCCCTTCACACAACACTAGAAAAAACGACATGATTATTTTAAAATAGGCTTCGCCTATTGTCAATGGGGCGCCGGCTCTACTTTACTATTATGGCGACCCCTCTGTCTGCCCTCACTCCCTGAGTTTAGACAATAAACAATGGCCCCATGGCCACGTGCACTGGTCATTCCACAGCTGGTTGATCATAAAAATGCAGGGACAATCGATGACGTCGAACTTGTCCTTGACCAGCTGGTGAAACCATAAAACCTATTGTGAATAGAAAGATGGGAATTCACAACCATCGACGATGTCACAGTACATATATAAGTGTACTCTCATCGCAATAAATGTTAAAAGATATTACAATACCCGTTTTTCTTAAAGAAAAATTACTTTGATTTTTTACCATAAAATTCTCAAATATACCTTAGCTTTATCCTTACCTTACAATACCCTAGACCAGAGGTGGGCAGGCTTTTCCAGGGTAGGGGCTATTTTTAATTTTTAAAGGTGTGGCGGTCCACTCAGTGTCAGTGACAAAAACAAGGGGGCATGGATCCACACCCCTCCCTATACCCTTCGACTTTTTTCGCGATTGATTATAATCTCATGTACATAGCAAGTAAAATTTAATTAAGGACATGTTATTAATAATCTTTTTATTAATTAATGGTAATTATTTATTCAGTAATTTATTTTGTGCTGTTTTTCCCCTATAATCTGTAATATATATATATATATGTTTGGCTGAGTATTGGGGTATGATACGAGAATGACACAGACGTTCAAAAAATTCATATGTGCGCCTCTGCCCAGTGTCATAGGTGAGGTAAGGAAATAGGTCTACACACTATTTATAACTAAATAATAAATACGGAATATGTGTTCTCTTACCTACAGAACTAAAATAAATTTAAAAAAAACCTTTAAAACCGCGTTTAAAGCAAAACTCAAGATACAAACATAATAATAAGAGCCACAAAAATAATAATTTTAAAAAAATGGTGCATTTATTATCAAACAAAATTCTAAGTATATTAAAAAATAAAACATTTTTATCTAAAGCTAGTTTTCGTTGTTACAGTCAGTGGAAGACTTAGTCTGCACAGCCAATCTTTAATATTTCGGTATACCATTACCGATGGCTAATTTTCAGGCGGTCACCCTAAAATGTCTTGGCGGTCCACCGTTCGATCGCGATCGACGTTATGCCTGTCCCTGCCTTAGACTTATTAAAACGGGCATTTCGAAACGTAGAAAAATATTTTTACCATAATACAACACTCCAAAGAATACAAATAAATGAAGATGTTTTAAATGAAATAATTTGTTTTTGATTTAATCATTTCACTTGCTAAAAAAGTAAGCTAACTAAGAATTTTAAGAAAATTAGTTGAAATCAATAAAAAGTAAATAGTTTTTTAAAGCTTTAATGTGTAAGATAATTCATTTTCTCTTTTCCGAGGCATTTTTCTTTTATAAATCTCTCCTTTTTTCGTGTGCTTTTTCTAAACTGTTTCATGCATTTTTCAACTAAAACGTATGGCTAAAAGTGTAATCGAAATTTTACAGATACTGATATTCCATATATGCAATTAGTATGAATTATTACATATGCTTAACATTAATTTTTATTTTTGTTCGACAATAATTTACAGTGGGAGTCGGCAACCTATGGCACTGTGCACTATTCAGGATTTTGGACTTTTACGGAATTCCGATAAAATCTTGAAGATGAATTTACACATGTATTGTAAATTATTAAATGTCAATTAATTGTTTTAAGAGAGAAAATTTCATGTACTCTGTTTTCCGCTTTTGGTTCTATAAACATCAAAGTAAAAAAAAAATATTTCGAGTCCGCAAAGAAATTGTTTAACAACTGAATGCTAAGAATCGTGTCAAATTGAAAGTCAAACATTATTCCACTGATTTTGCGATTTGAAAGTAGAATGGTGCAAGTACTAAGTTCGCAATAAAATTTATTTTATCTTTTTATTTAACTGTAATGAAGGGATATACTTATATTTTTCGTAGTCTATTTCTTATTTTAATAAATATACTTAAAAATACACAATATATGTATAATTTTAATTTTTTATACTTCTGTTCAAGAAATAGTTATATTTTATGCTGTTTACTTTAACGTTAAGAAATATTTTTTAAATGATACAAAATTGATGTATAGTAAAACTGTGAATATCTAAATTTTTGACCTCTATTCTTTAAATCTGCATGTTTTATCACGGGAATCGAATTGTTTCAAAAAGTTCTACTGCGTGGCAAGCTGAATCATATAGGTAGATTGGTTTGACATGCTACAGCTAAAAGGTTGCCGATCCCTGAATTCCAGTAGTCTTAATTTTTGAGTATCGAAAACTTCTCTTGTCTCTTCAGCATATAGGTTCCTTTTTTATGTTTAAAATCAATTACATCAGACAATTACAGTTTTGTATTACGTGCTAAAATTCACTACTTTTATAAATAAACACGCCTATCAGAAGAAAAACAGCTTAAGTTAAAATAAAAGCCAGTAAAATTTGAATTTATAATTCGCTTTAAGGTATCCGACTACGTTCGGAACCGTGAATTTAAAAAGGCGCATAAATGAATAATTTTCATGATATTTAGTGTCACTTAAATTAGAATAGATGTATAAAATTGTTTTAAGGACATTTTGACAAAAAGTTATTTAAATACATTATTTCGGCTAAAAATTAACTTAGAATAGCCTTTTTTTCAAAATGATCTCCTTTCGTGGAAAATGCTTCTATTAGAATAATATTTTGCCTGTATATAGCTCAGACATCTGTACAGAGGCTCAACTATGAGTTTTGAAAAATTCACATTATTTTCAGAGTTAAAACCATTTGAAATAATTATCGGCGTTTTTTTCTTAAAATTTCTCCCCTCTGTTGTTGTAAGACATGGATTAACCCACTTCTAAGTTATATATTTCAAACATTCTACTTGAGCCTCTGCACAGAGGTCTGAGCTATAAACAGGCGAAATATTATTGTAATAGAAGTATTTTTCACAAAAGGAGAGCATTTTGAAAAATGGTTATTCTAAGTTAATTTTTAGCCGAAATTTTGTACTTAAATAATTTTTTATTCTAGAAAAATTTTATATACATTTTCTAATCTAAGTGACACTAAATATCATAAATATTATCCATTTATACGCTTTTGCAAAACCACTGTTCCGAACGTAGTCGGATACCTTAAAAAACAAATATTTAAATTTCCGACTTTTATTTCCGTTAAAACATTTTCTAGATTTATCTTTTGATTTGAAAAGACTGCCTTCAAAACTCGCCTACGAAAGCCAAAGAACTTGTAAATTTATCGTTTGATTTGTAACTCACAACTCTTAAGTTCCTTTTTTCTTAAAAAAGGAGCAAAAAACCTACCGAAAAAAAATCGCTCTCGTATGTTACTCACGAATAACTTTATCGTGTAGGGTCCTTGAAGCACAGAACACAAGAATATTCGATGCGGACTACATAGGAAGGAAACAGCGGGGTTTCGGGATCGGTACTGTGACGTCATCAAAAGCTTCCTTTTTCACTACCAATGGCAAGCAACCATCAGTGGAATGAAGCTCGTTCGAAAAAAAGTAGGAAAAGCGCGAACCGAACACATTTGATGATTCGGCACAATTTGGAACTGTTTACAAAGCTTTTTGAAAAAGTGAGCTTCGAGTGGGAACTTCTTTTTTTGTATGGTATTTTTTAACTGTTTTAATTGATTTTGATTAGTAAAAATTTATATAAGTGTGATCATTGATCCAGGATCGAAGACATTTTCTAAGAGTTCCGTTTTAATTATTCTATTGGATAATATTTCGTTTATTAAGTATCTGTTTTCAGTTTGGCTCGTTAGTTTTGTTATGAGTTTCGAGAACAAAATTGTTGACATTGTTTTTCTTGTTCGTAAAAGGATTTGATCACTAAAAAGTTATATATTATTTTAATTCTAATGGTAAGCTATTCTGTACAGTGAGTAAATAATAAAATTTGAATTATTTTGACTTGGAAATAAAATTTTGATTTTAGTTCTGTTTGAAAAACAGTGAACTATGATACCTGAGAAGAAATAAATTTTGAAAGGATGCATTTTAAATATTTACTATCCCAATAAGCTGTTTTGATGTAGATGCACGATTTTATTATGAACATATTGTTATTTAGTCAAAAAGATTGAAAACTGTTCTGAAGATTATCAGGATATTTTTTGAAAAAGATAATCTTTTTGAAAAACAAGTGGAAAGAGTAAATAAACTACTTGATTTTGAAAATGCAATATATCTAAAAACTATATTAGATCTATTCTTTTCCTTTAAACAAGAGATAAATTAACTGTTTTGTAAGTGACGAAACTACTTAATGGAATAGTATTTGCAATCATTTGGATTCCGATACCGAAGTACAGTATAAACTAACAAGACATTTTTTGGGATGAATGCATTAAAGCTCTGTAATTTAATGTATTTTTTCTAAATGAAAAGGTCAAGTACAAAAAAAAATCTTAAGAATTTAATCAACTTGTATATTATGTTTATATGCATTACTGGTTTGTATGAAACGTGCATTCAATATATTTATCTTAATACCACAATTAATGACGGTGGAACTTTCAATATTGGAATGCAAGATTGAGAAATTCGTGTTTTGACGTTCGATATTTCATTCATTTTCAGTGTCAAAGACAACATCAAGAGTGGTTTGTCCCGAATCGGAATAAGTAAACACGGAGTAGAATAAAATATCTGTATCATTTGAACCCAGAAGTGCGTTGGTGATAAAAAATATGTTCCGATAAGGGAATTTCATTGTATTGAGAGAGTAATCAGACTCAATACAAGGGACATGATATCTTTTAATAGATAAAATGACGATCAACGGGAAGATTTATGAAAAGATCAATATTGCTGTGGTAGATTTCACAAATAACCTGCGGGAGGTAGTTCGATTTTGTGCAATGCGTTAAAAGAAAAAAAATTTTCGTGGAACACTTTGGGAACATACAAATGCAAAATGAGTGCAAAACCTTTCTGGATACGGTTTGTTGGATGGTCAGCAGTTATTTTACTGGTAAGTGAAATAATTTATTTTAATTATTTGTGTAATATTTTTATTTCATAGACATAATCACACAAGCTATAAATATTTTGATGTAATATTTAAAAGATTGCAATGTCACAAAATAAATAAAGTGGAAATTCATTAAAAAATCGGTTATGCAATGAAAAGAATTATACGTATTTTTATAGACTAATTAGAGTAATTTGGCTTTGATCATAGAGGCATTACTTTCGCTATTACTAACCAAAATAAACCAAGTGGAATATAATGGCTAGATTTTCACTCTAGCAATAGATAAATATAAATTCTAATAACTGAAAGATCAAATAGGAAAATTAAAATGTTAGAAATACTCGCTGCTCTTTTTGTATATACAGTTGTACAAACAATTGAGGATACACCTTAATTTTACTTGATAAATCCAAATTTCAATCGAAATAACACATTAACTAGAAGTGCAAACGTGTTTTTATTTTCACACGTAACAAAAGGGTTAATTTACAGTAAAAATAACGAAAATCAACAAAAAATATCTAAAGTTAAAAATTTCACAAGTATTTGAAATAAACATAGGCAGATCTTCACCTCAAAAAATTGATACACCAATGAAATTTGTGTGACATATCACATACAAAGACTGTGTCAATATTTGGTTGCATGTCCTTTGGCTTTTATAATGTCCTCCAAACGTCTTTGTACCGATTCGACCAATTTTTTGGTGGTATCTGGAGATATTTTATCCCATTCTTCTTGTAACATTTGCTTTAAATGGGCTTTGTTCCTAATTTGGTATTTTTGGACCGCTGTTTCGCGAGTGTGGTCCACAAATTTTCTATGACATTGATGTCAGGGGACTGTGGTGGTGTGTGCAACTGCTGTTTACAATGAAAAAGACACCACATTTTGACATTACGTGCCGTATGTTTGGGGTCGCGTTGTCCTGCTGGAAAATAAAATTCCCATCTAAACCCAATTTTTTTGCAGTTTCTTTAAGATTGTTGTTGAGTATATCTATATAAAGCTTATGAAAAGTATATCTATAAAAACTAAATTTCCGACCCCATTTGAAGCCATACAACCCCAAACCATGACGGAGTCACCACCATGTTTAACTGTAGGACGTAAATTTTTTGGATCCAAAGCGGTGTTCGCGGCTTTCTCCAAACAGTGCGACGGCCATCACTTCCAAAAATGTTGAATTTACTTCGGTCACTAAATATAACTTTCTTCCAAAAGTTATCCGTCTTCAATTGATGAGTTTTTGCAAACTCCAAACACTTTTTCTGATTTTGTAAGCTTTCTAGATACTCGACTGCTATATCCAGCACCTGGCATATATTTTGCGCCTCACATTTCTTACAGTTTCAGCACTTACACTTCTGCCCATTATTCGAGAAGTTTCTGTAGCTGGTTTGACTGCACTTAGTTTAGGATCAATCTTGATATCTTTCAAAACTTTCCTATGTTTATTTCGAAAATTCGATATTTGTTTGTTGATTTTTTTTTGGCTACATCACTCAGAATACTTTTCCTTCCTCTTCCACTTTTATTTTCAATTAAACCATCGCTTTTAAATCTTCCAAAGATTTTCTGAACACACGAGTGGCTTCTACCGACAATTTTAACTATTTCACGATAAGATTTTCCTTTCTTAAATAACCTTAATATAAATTTTCTTACATCAATACTGGTCTCTCTCTGAGGACCCATTTTCCATTTAAAATTGCGACTTTAACCAACTTCAAAAGACAAAAGTAGCAGTCGAACAAAAAGTTTAAGATAAAATTGGCTAAACTTTGGCTATTATAGTAGCAAGCATTTTATAAAAAATCTAGTGGCAGTTAAACATTTCATTGGTGTATCCTCAATTGTTTGAGGTAAAGATCTGCCTATGTTTATTTCAAATACCTGTGAAATTTTTAATTTTAGATATTTTTTTGTTGATTTTCGTTATTTTTACTGTAAATTAACCCTTTTTGTTACGTGTGAAAATAAAAACACGTTTGCACTTCTTGTTAATGCGTTATTTCGATTGAAAATTGGATTTATAAAAAAAATACAAGTAAAAGTAAGGTGTATCATCAATTGTTTGTCCCACAAATTAAAAAAAATATTTTTGTATTGCAATGAAATGCAACCTTGAGAAAAATTTAAGAAGAAAAAATTGTGCTTCTACTATATTCATTTAAATTTTGTGTAGTTTATTGTTGAGTATAGATAAGATTCATTTTACTGCAACTTTTAGTTCATAGTGGGTGAAATTTTGTTGCTGAAAAAATATTTTTAGAAAATTAATCTGCTATATTAAAGTCAACAACTTGATGGAAACGGGAATGTTGTAAATTTTAGTATACAATGTACTAAAAACGATTTGTTGAAAAACATTTCAGGTTTTTAAATAAATCTAAAGGTGCATATATTACAAACATTAAAGATCAGGCATTAAATTGCCGAAGGATTTTTTTTTTGTATTTGTTTACATCGAAATTGTTTTCGATTTTTGTTTTAGGCATTCGCAAGATGATTCAAATCGATGTCATGAATTCGAATTATCAATCGAATCACAAACATCAAAGTTAATGATGTAATAGTGATGCGTAGTAAATAATTTATCGGGCATAAAATAATCTAATCAGGAAAAAGAAGATTAAATGTGTATATAGTTTAAAAAATAAAAACAAAGAACAACAATATTAGTGTAATTTTATGTCAGATCACTTTGACATCCCTTTTTTAAAAATTTTATTACGTTCCTTTCATTAATTTTCTCTCTGTCCGATGGTAAATCAGAATATAAGTAATGCTAAAATCATTTTATATTGATTTGAACTACTATTGTAGACAATTATACAACTTATTGTGGCAAAACATTTATCTAGTTGTGATCGTGTTTTTCTAATATTTTACATAAAACAATTTATTAAAAGATACATGTTCGTATAATCATTCTTTCTTTAGGGATCGAAATGTCAATTTCAGAATTATGTCAGAAAATTTGAAAAAATTGAAATTCATTTTACTTTTGTATTTGTATATTTATTTTACATTTTTTTTTATTAAAGGAATTCAAATTATTTCTAGTAATTTGTTTTTAAAAATTACATTTGTCTTTTAATTAAAATTTTTGACTAATTAATTGATACCTAAAAGCTAAATCTACAGAGCAAATAGATAAATTGACCCTCTGAGTTCATTTTCATATTTTGATATGTATATGGTTCAAATTTTGAAGAAAGATGTAATTATCCTATTACTTACCTTTTTTTTTTGCTTAAAAGTCTCAAAATTTACTTATGGTGTACGGTTTATATAATTGTTTTTAAAAATCTGCATTCATTGTCGATAATTGATTGGAAAGGGGGGGCGCCAGTATTGAAAGTTTGAGAAGCACTGCCTTACTTAATAATGTTATTAGGGTTCTTTAAGAAAAAACCGAATACGTATACAAATTGTATTTGTGCCCATTATGAAAGCTGTATTCTACAATTATCGAATCTTGTTTTCACAGTAAATTATTATTCTACATAGATCGGTATGATTTTTGACTCGCGTATTTTATTAATTTATTTAACAATTAATAATATTGAGTATCCGTTTTCAATTTTTTTTAATATCAAATATAGTATTTTTCGGTTAGTACGCTTGAAATCTCTCTAAGTGGGCAGTTTTGTCGATGGCACATAAATTGTGTTAAAAAACTGTTCACTGTGAGATATTACAAACATAAAATTCTTCGTATAACGCGCACTTTTAACTAAAGAAATAAGATTTAAATTTATGGGTGCGTAATGTAGACTGGGTATAAAAATGATAGCTTTAAAAAAATAGAGACGATTAAAGAAAAGAAATTTAGACTTCTACATCTTTCAAAATACTGTTTATTTAAAAGAAATGACATTCCTCTCGTGAGCTTAAAGGGTTGTAGTTATAGAAGTATGCTAATTTCCTAAAGCTTGGAACAATATCTCGAATAAATGACTTAAAAATAAACGAACATCATGCTCGTATATTTCAGGTTTCTTCGTAAAATAGGGGGTATACGTCATACGGCGAGTATACAAAAACATTAAAAAATGCAACTTGAAAGCATGGATGCACGTTATACGCCGTATTTTACGGTAATTTCAATTAATTAGAAAAAACGCGCACGCTTAGAACGGCGTGGCAAGAACAGTCATCGTCGCGTGACTGCGGTAGCCTAGTGGTGAAGGTAACGGTCACGTGACAGGCGAGTCATGAGTTCGAGCCTGTGCCGCTGAAGACCCGAAATGTAGGGGGACGATGCACTTTAAATCTGTCGGTGGTCAAACGTCCTCCTGTGGTGTGGTGTGGAAGTTAAGAGAGAGGTTCAGGTGTCGACCTCGCCATATGACCATTGCTCAAAATTACGAGGTCCGTCGCCAAAAACCCGCGAGTGGCTGAATAGTGTGACGTTAATATTCACTCAATTAGTAACATACACCCCCGCATCGTGAGGGGGCACAGGATTTTAGGTCACCCAAAACTTATGGTTTTAAAATCTTATAAGATCCGACTTGGAGCCCAAAAAACCTAACTTTGCAGGAGTGCCCTTATATTCTCCGTTACGACACTGTTTAGAGTTGTTAGAATATTACCTGCTATCTATCTTCTTTTAGAGAAATAATCATTCAACGGGCGCATTATTTCGAACGATGATATTTAGTGGAATCTAGATTCGAAATCATGATTCATTGCAAACGATATCAGCCCTAATGACCTCACCGTAACCACTGCGAAGTTGTTAAACCAGTAATCTACAAAACGAAGGTTAAACTATCTTTCAGTCTGTTTGCAACTGCTATTAAATCAAAACAAGTCTATAAAATCGTAACAATTCTAAAAAGGATTCGTCCAATCCGAAAAACAAATATCGTATTTCCTTTTATCATATCGTATCTTATTTAAAAATATACGAAGCAAAATATCGGATACGATATCGTATCTTTTCTTTCAAATTATAGTATCGCAAAAGTGAAAATATCGAGAGATTGGTCTTATGAAATTTTATGACAAATAATGACTCTCTCTCTCTCAATAATTGTATGTTTCAAAACTTAGAAAATACTAGATGACCCGACAGACGTTGTCCTGTTCACACATCTTAAATTAAAAATGAAGGATTTTTGAAAATTCGATACTGCGATCATAGCGCAGTTTGCCGGATAAAATGTAAAACATTCCAAGATCAACAATTTATAAATAAAAAATTAATTAAGTAAACATTTCTAAACCAAATTATAAATCTAAACCATTCTCAAGTCCACTGGAACAGACAAAAACTTTCATCAAAATCGGTCCAGCCGTTGTTTAGGAGAAGTTCCGTTCCATGCACACGAACAGAAGAATTACATATATAAAGATTGTTGGAAAAGATATTAATTAAAAACGCTAAAAAGCGTGAATCGTCTGCATTTTCCTAACAATAAAGACCGGGTTTGACCAGTTTGGCTGAAAATCAATTTTCGACGCCAACTTACATCTTTTTCAATTCGTACTATGAGCTCACGATCTCTATACATATTTTATTTGTTTGTTTGTTTATTTATATTTATTTATCTGGGTGGAATTTTCAATCGTTAATAAAATACATTTTAAAGCGCTCAATTGAGCTGGAAAGTAATGTACATGATTATTTTGGATGACAATACAATAATTTAATTATAATTAATAAAAATTGTTTAAAACTAATTATTTAAAAAACTACAAATACAGCCACATTGGCGACTTAGCGATCCTTTTCGCGACTTATGTCAAAATTTGAAAATATCTTTTTCTCACGTGTTAAAGCATTCATTTGAAAGGAAATTTTATATACACGATTGTTTTGGATGACAAAATGATACTTTAATGATAATTAATAAAAATTAATTACCGCTTAATGTTGTGATTTTGTCAAATGTATATATATATTTATATTAATTGCTACTATTCAATAAAAAATAGCTAAAATAAATTTTTCTTGGTTGATCTAAGTAGGAATTGATTTAAAATTTTTTTTTATATTACTTTTTTTTTTGTTTATAACAATAGCGTTTTTACAACAATGCAGGTGAATGTTGAGTTGTATTTTTGAATGTTTTTAATTATAGTCTTTTTAACTAATTGCGCGATATCGGACCGAATTGTGAGTCTAAACCATTCTCGAATTTACTTGAACCCCCACAAAATATTTCATCGAAATCGGTCCAGCCGTTTAGGAGGAGTTTAGTGACAAACACACGCACAGAAGATTTTTATATATAAAGATGTTTGAAATATGTTTGTCATATTCCAAGCACACAATATGTTATCCAAAATTACTTCAATAATTGCACGCGTTAAAAACTGTACAACTTATGACTACAATAATATAGTGAAGGGTGTTTTTTTAGAGGTATAAAACTTTAAATTGCAATAAAACAACAATGTATTATTCGATTGACATAATTTTTTTTATTCGAAAAATAATCTTGTGGCATTACATTTTAAATATGATTTCTGGCATAGGACTGCCACGTCTGGCTCGGATGTAGTCCAATCTGGACGTCCAATTTTCGATGACTTTTTCCAACATTTGTGGCCGCATATCGGCAATAACACAGCGAATGTTGTCTTCCAAATGGTCAAGCGTTTGTGGCTTATCCGAATAGACCAATGACTTTACATAGCCCAACAGAAAATAGTCTAGCGGTGTTAAATCACAAGATCTTGGAGGCCAATTCACAGGTCCAAAACGTGAAATTAGGCGGTCACCAAACGTGTCTTTCAATAAATCGATTTTGGATGAGCTGTGTGACATGTTGCGCCGTCTTGTTGGAACCACAGCTCCTGGACATCATAATTGTTCAATTCAGAAATGAAAAATTTAGTAATCATGGCTCTATACCGATCACCATTGACTGTAACGTTGTGGCCTTCATCGTTTTTGAAGGATTCCACCAGCCCATAAAGCGCACCAAACAGTCAGTTTTTCTGGATGTAACGGTGTTTCGACATACACTTGTGGATTAGCTTCACTCCAAATGCGGCAGTTTTGTTTGTTGACGTAGTCATTCAACCAGAAGTGCGCTTCATCGCTAAACAAAATTCCCTTATAAAAATCGACCATTATTTTCGAAATAAAATTGCAGAATTTGAAAGCGTTCAGGCGTGAGTCTATTCATGAATTGCCAAGCCAAACTAAGAATAAATCACTTGACAGCTGTTAAATCGGTCACCATCTTGGAAAGTAATGCCAACTTAAACTTCTATACCTGGAAAAAAACACTCTGTACATACTACAATAGTATATGTATATACGTATCACCATCCCGATAATAAACGTATCAATGAGTTTACAATCTTAGATATAATAATGTCTTGAATGCTAAAAACAAACAATATTTGTAGATGTAATAAAAAGACGGAAATGTGGTTACAAAATATTTCCGCTCTTTTATCTACATCAATTATATGGTGGGTTTTTTTTTCTTTTCAAGGGCTAGTATACGCCTACACAAATTATTTTTCAAATCAATTTATGAAAACTACAAAAAAAAAACTAACTTTAAAAGTAGATGATTTAATTTTATTTACAAAACGGCAGTGATGGAAAAATTACAATTGTTTAAAAATTATCTAATGTGAATGTATTTTTGTTAGCAATTTTCTTAATGAAAATGGTAATATTTTCTATATAACTGAACATTAATGCCGATATATATAATCTTAAATTACCCCCCCCCCCACGTCAATTTTGCGATTATTGTAGTTACGTTTATCGGATCTCTTCATCAAAACATAACTCTAGATACCATTTTTTTATTTCAATGATTATTTTGCTTTTAAAAAGTATTTTAATCTGTTTTTTTCTCTTATAATTGTGTTTTTAATTTCAAATTTTGTTATGGAACAGTACATTTAGTGTACAATCTATTTTGACTTGGTACACAAATCGGTTAACCACAGCCAATGTGTCTCATATACCGTATAAAATCCGGCATATATAATCTGCACCAAAACTTTTTAGGTCTATTCGCCGTAAAATTTGCATATCTTTTTTTTAACTAAGGAACTGAAATGTACGTGTGCGCTGCTCGGTTTAACCCGGTGTATAACGCTCATCTGTAAATTTTGATGTTATATTTTTATGCTAAAAGTGCGCTTTACACGCCGAATTTTACGGCAACTTACATTAGGTAATGATAATAGATAATACATCATTAGGTAATGATTTACCAGGTCGCGGTAGCCTTATGATCATTGTTTCGAGCTCATGGCTTATTCTGTTGAATCGGGAGTTTAAAGTCATGGTGCTACTAAAACGCGTCATTAAAGAAGCTGGTGGTTGTTAAATGTTTCGAGGATAAAGTTTTTACGTTAGCGAGGTGAGAAATGTTTTAAAAATAGTATCCGTTCAAATGTCATCCTCGTCACTTGACCGTGGTTCAGAATCATGAGATTCATCGGCAGTACCCCTCTTGTGGCTTCTTAATGCGTTCTCAATAAATAATGCAATTAAATGATTGTCAATCAATCATGTTAATGATTATCATTTGCTTACGGTATTTAAGTCCCAAAAAGTATTTTGTTACAAAAATATTTATTTATTTACAATTCCGCATTTTTTTTGTAATAACATATTTAAATAGTTCATCATAGCATTGTAACAAACTTTTTCTGAAATGTACGTATTAAATTAGTTAAATAGAATGATAGTATATGCAAATGATTATCGATTTGTTTTTAGTAAAATCATTTATTCTGTTAGAAAAATAAAATTTGCAAAAAGGAAAGTACTTAAAATACTTATTTTAAATTTGTGAAGAAAGTATTTTGGATAAAGTATTTTATGTAAACATATTTTTATAGTTTTATTAATAAATAAAACTACTACTTGAGACTAAAACCGAATGATTCATTGCTGTTGTATCTGTATTTGCATTTATTTCTGATTGCCTATGGGAAAAAAATCATTTTTAAAGAAGGGTATATGTGTGTGTGTGTGTTTGATATATTATGAAGTTTAATGCTACTTAAAGATTTTGAAATAGTCTTGAAAAAATTCTTCGAGCTCTATTATCAACCATCATTTTTTTTCAGAAAAGCGACTTTTTAAAGTTCTGTCTCTTTTTTTTTCCTTCTATATTAATAGTTCAATTCAAAACTCCATGTATTAACTTTATTTTTTATTCAAGTATGATTAGAATTTTTTTTAAAAATTTCGCTTACATCTTAAATTTTAACAATGCAAGTATTCAGTTAAAAATGGCTACTACATTTAGGAACTCGGAAAAAGTCATAAATATCTTTCAAAAATATTTTACATATGGCATAAATATGTATTAAACATTATTCATATAAAATTACATGGTGATGAGACAAGTTTGAGGTTTTAGCATTTTGAAACCAATGTTCCTTCAGAATATTTTATTAATACTTAATTTGCCTTAAAAATTAGAGCAAAATAGAGCGTAATTTACAATTTTCTTATTGACATAGCGCTTTCTTTTCACATTTATGGTTTCTTGGAAAAGAAGCCTTTGAAATTCGGTTTCCTGAAGCTTGTAATTTCCGGGGAAAATCGTGTAGTTAAACCATTTTCTAGGAAAGACTAGATTTTATTGGGAAATCATTTCAGAAAATCTATTTGTTCTATGAATCAAAATGTAGCATGTGTATAAAGTTCTTTTATTTGTATTGTGCTTTAACTCATTAATACATTTTCTTTGATTAATAATGTCTCACACGATATGAATAGATTTTCAAGTGAAACTACCCGCACTTCAATTTGAAGTTAAAGGACATAATTGACAGAGTTTATGAAAGTTAACTTTTACATAGGATCTATTGTCCATAATTCTTTTCACTCTACACTAAGTCATTAACAACTTGTCAATATCACATGTGTCTAAGTATATTTTGGGTCAAATTTACTCTATAAACTATTTCGTATAGCTTGTAATATGGATGTTCTTTGTTCTTCTACATCTGATTAAATTTGAATTACACTGATGTCCCCCCCTCAAAAAATGATTAAATACGATCCGTATTCAGAGTTGACTACGAAAATGAGGAATTTCATGGTCTTCGAAACTCGACAGGTAAAAATAATTTAAAGGCTTTCATTAAGTGCATATAAAAACAAATATATATATATATATTATACATATATATGTGTGTGTGTGATAATTCTATAATTAAATTTTCTTTCGAAGGATTTTCTTCAATTTATGATATCTTGAACCCTCCGAGACCGTCCCTTAATGAATTTTAGTTTATCTAAATTCCGGGAAATAGCATTTTGACCACAACCTTATCTCTTTAAAAACTTCAACGTTGACTCATTTCATAGTGAGTTGATTCAAGATTGCATTAGTCACTGATTATGACCAATAAGCGTGTTAAGAGGACTTGGTACCCTAAAAATCACAAACCTATCGTTTTTTTATTTTCATTTAATCTTATTCTTTGCATTATTATCTTTCGATTGATATATCACTTGTGCATGTCGGAAAGTTAGAAGTTGACTAAAACTTCATTTGAAAACAAATTAGGCAATTCAGCCACACCCCTTTTTAGAAAAAAAAAAGCTAAAAAAATGCTTTATGATAAAAAAATCTATTTTAGAAATAGAAATAATAACTATAAAAAAGAATGTGTAGAATTAAAAGCAGAATATTTCCGAGGCAATACAATAATGTAATTTTTCTTCCTTGTGAAATGTGTGCATGTAAAATTTTTTAATTAAGGAATTTTATATTAATAATTTTATAATTTCAGTTCTTATTCCTGATATACATACAAATGTAATACTTTATTATTATAAGAAGAAAAACAGCTAAAACTTCTGTCGTGACAGAAAAAATTTTTTAACATTTTTCTTGAATTTTCATGGGCAATTAGTACTCTAAAAAAGTTGATCATTTATAAAAATGGGTTGAAAACATATGAAAATGCAATTATTTTAAAGAAAAACGTATAACTAATATCTTAAAGTGGTATTTTAAGTTTAATTAACTTATAATAATTATTTTTTCAGAATTATAAACTTTAAAGTGGTTTTTCTCAGTTTGTGTTTTTCGAAACCTTAGTGCATTCAAAATGCTACTCCTTCGACAATTATTTACCAATCACTTCAACGTGTTAAAAATAAAGCATGTAATAAAAATTAGGGATCTATAAACTGAATACTTTTTTAAAAAAAAAATAAGATTAAGACATGTTGGTTTTTTTCGTTGATTTTTAGCCTGTATATCAACATTTTATTTTTTTTTTCGAAAACGAATGAAGTTATTCTAAAATCGATCCCTAAAGTTAGATCATTCATAAGTATTATAAAAAAATATCAGGTCAAAAATTAATTTTTACAAAAGGAGTAGGATTTTAAAATTTTCACAAAAATTAAAAATTTTTAAAATTGTGTGAATAATATATGACATCTGGTAACATTTTCTTGAATAGAAACATTGTATAAAATGCTAAAATATAATTTTTTAATACGTAAATAAAGAAGTTTGCTCAAAGGGTGCCAAGTCCCCTTAAACGTCGAAAATCATATGATTATCGATGGTACTGGAAGTTTCCGATAGGGAAATGTATTAAAGTGGAGCACTTTGGAATGAGAAAGAACGCTTTTGTGCGTCCATTGTTATAACACTGTATGTTTTCCTTGATTCTTTTTGCTTTGTGTGTGTGTTCGTTATTCAAATGTAGGATTAGAATTTTAAAAAATACTATCATACAACCAAATAAAGTGGCCACACACCATGATTGATTTCAATGAAAACGCTATGCAGTGTGTCTACAAATTAAATGATCAATTTCGTATGTAAAGAGTTTCAGAAATATAAAATGAAATTAACACAAGTAAAATCATACTAGTAGTAATATATCTAAAGTTTATTCCTAAAGGGCGTTAGGTGTCATAATGTAAGAATTGGGGTATCCGCGCGCGGAGAATCCTCATACTACCCTAGAATAGGAGAGGAATAGTTCTAAAGTAAACGTGTTTTGTGCAGTGAGTTTCTCGAATGTTTTCGGCTCATTTTACTTCGCTGAAAAGACTGTTACTGGAATTATGTACCTGGACATGCTATAGAGTTTCCTTATGTCAATCATCAAAGAACACGTACCACCATGTTACGCTTTTCAACAAGATAGCGTGCCTTGTCACTACCACAACAACGTTTCAATGCTGAGGTACCTGTTTGGATTGGTCGTGGATGCGTTATTCAATGGAAAACACGATCACCAGATCTTTCACTGCTGGATTTCAGTGTATGGGGTTTTTCAAAAAGATCAAGTGTTCCTTTTGCCATTTCCTGCATCCATTCCTGAACTAAAATCAATAATCAGCACTGTAGTTTGATCAACTTGAGCCACGGATACATGCTGACAAATCTGGGATTAGAGCTATTTACCAATGTGACCTTTTCAGAGATCCAAAAGGAAGCCACATCGAACATTTGTGATAATAGTAAAAGGCTATTTCTCTATCGAACTACAATATGTTCTTAAATATTTTACCCGTAAATTACGTGCAATAAATCATTATTTTAGCATAACTAATTTGCAGACACCCTGTATATTAATATATGAAAATTTTCTATCGTTAGATCCTGTAAATTAAAGTTTGAACTATTAATATATTTATATTTACGTATCCAACTAAATTTTATTATATGTATTCACGGCTGTAGTTAACAACTTTCAAAAAATAATTAAAAGAAATAAAAGAGATTTTGTATGTTAAAATACAAATCTGTTTAATGGACTCCTTATGCCATTAGGTGAAACAAATAATTTATTACAAATAATAACTCCTGGGTATTAACTATAACGTTTATTATTAACTTACACAGAAAACACACACCATATCGTGTCCATCCAAGTATACACAGTTGACACAATGACAACTTAAAAAAGTGTCATGAACTAAAGAACAAAAAAAAGTTATCTGTTATAAACTTGACAGTGATGAAATAGATGGGTCAGCACAACGAAGGAATGTCGTTCTTTGGGAGTTGATTATTTTGTCTTTGCAGTATGACGTCATTACCCTTGATAACAAGGGGCCACTTTGTAGGGTGAATCTAAGATTACGTTCTCGTAATATAAAATTATGATGACTGAAATTTTTGATTTTCCAACATTTTAAAATATTTTAGAATTAATTCTCTATTTCATTTTAAACTTTCGAACATTTGTGTTTCTCTATTTCAATTTGTGTTTTAGTTATTTAAAAAAAAACAATACATAAATATCGGGAAATAATAAAATATTAATAAACACAATAAAAATTTCACAATTTGAAAGATTTATAAGGAACTTTTTCTTTGATAGAATTATCCATTTTTCAAAATGACAAATAATGAAGTATTTTATGAAGTTTTCATGATATGTATTTTAATGTTTTATAAAAAGTTACTTATATATATTACTAAGGTGACCAGTTTTTTTACAAGGAAAAGGAGGATAAAAGCGCGAAAAATTTAAGAAAAATTTACAACGTAAATATATATGAAACATTTTATTAATTTAAATAAAAATATGCTAATTACGCTTGCATTTATTTTAATTATTTATTTAAACGAGTATTGTCCGATTGAATATTTTTTGTCAATGTATCATTTTCTAATACATCGGAAATTTCGGAGCAAAAAATATAGTTTATATTAAGCATTACAGTAAGTGCAACATCTCAAGTATCGATATTCAATTTTGATTTCTCTTTTGGCCAAAAGGCATTACCAACTGAGAAAACTCTTTCAATTTCTGCATTAGTTCCAGGTTAGTACAACGTAAATTCAACAAGAATAACTAAATTACCATACGGAAAGTGTTCATTTTTGAAATGGTTAAGTATTTCTACCCATCTTTTATCAATTTCAACATGCTGATTTACCAATTTATTAGAATTTAAATATACATTCGGTCTTCGAATTTATTCAAACAGACAATTGTCATAGATTTTAATATCAGGCATTTCTTTCGACTGAAACTCAACACAATTTCTATATCTGCCTCATTTACTGGCGATGAAGTCAAAAAACACCATTGAAAACTGTTATTTCCTGTGATATTTGTTTCAGATCATTCTTCGACATATTGGAAACATGTTTTGTTCATCTCTGAATACAGATTAACAGATCAGTTTTTTAAAATATTGAAAAGGACAATTTTTGAGGAAGGACAGAACCTATGAGAGGAGGATTGTCCTCCCTAAAGGAGGACGGTTGGTCCCATTATTATAAATACTTTAGTATATTGTGGTGAAGAAAGATAACACACTCACTAGATTTAAAGAACTACACACTTTTTTCTCAAATAAAATTTTATGTTTTAAATTAAATCTAGTATAATTCAGAAAATTGCTGTTGAGAAAATTCGATAAAAGTCTGTATTATTTTTTAAACTTTTATTCAACGTACAGTAAGTTTTGACTGCTGATACGAATAGCTCCTGAATAATAGATAATATAAACAAATAAAACTAAGTCTCGGCTAGAATTTCTAGCTGAAATTTCATGAATGAGATTAATGTACGACTAAAAAGGAATCGCGAACATATCTACTGCATACTGAACTGTGCTTAATGTGCTGGTTCTTGAAAACTTCTCATTTTTTTTAAAAAAAATACCCTATACGTATTGTATTTATTACTTTAAAAATTATTTTATTTCCTTTAAAGTCTACACTGTGTGTGTGCTTTGAATATTTATATTTTCCTAAATAAATTGAGAAAAGAAGAGGAAGTAATTTTACAAAAAGTGCTTTTTGCACATTTTACAGAATAAATTAACCCACTTATAGTCATGTTATATCACTTTAGTGTAAAACTATTCTATTTTGTTTGATAGTGTGTATATTTAAGCTAAATTTTAGTATTTTATGTATGATGCATACCTTTATTAAAAATCTTAAATGATAAGAGAGAGATAATTCACCACCTTCACAGTGATCTAATCGTACTATTTGGCTCATATAAAGTTTAAAAAAAGAATTGCGTGTTGAAATATAGAAAGTAGGAAAGTATATACTCTTTCTTTATCACGTTATCTATCCAACGAAAAAATTTTCTTATTCATTCAATAAAAACATAGATCATATGTCGATCTGATTATGTTAATATAGAAAAATAGATGTAGGTTTTTTTAAAGAGGAAGAGAAAGGTTATCGACTGCATTTATCGTTTAAATTTTGAATGTATTGGTTGGGTACATATGTTACTTTTCTTTAAATCCTAATAATAATACTCTTTAATTATACAGGCCTTGCTTAAATGATACATTCGTTTAGAAAAGACTTTATTTTCAAAAGTATGATGCGTACACACATAAAAGTTATGAAAAGAATGATAAACTACCAAGTTTCGTCGCATCCTAGCGAACACGGGTGTTGGAGGGTTAAAGTAAAGATCAGCCATTTTAATAACTAACACACTTTTATTTACTATTTCACTTAATACTTTTAAACAACTTAAGAGAGAAAGCACTTAGATCGCTAAACCCGTGGAACAATCTATCGCAATCAATTAAATATAATAGAAATCACTTATCTGATCTCTTGCGCGCTCTTCTTTTTAATACTTGAATAATCTTCCTCTTCACTTAACTATATGACCTCCAGTCGCAAACGCTTTGTTCTCATCTACATCGACTTTCAACCATCATCACGCCTACTCTACGACTGACACTTAAATAGAAGTTCTAATTTACATAAACCGAGTCATCTTTACAGAAAGCGGTTTTCTACTGAAATCACAGTTAAAAAGATTATTTTACATTAGAGGACCAGTGGAAAACGCGGATAGACCGTTAGAGTTTTTATATTGTTTGTTCCACCTCCATATTGACACATCCCAGTTTGTGACTACTTTAACGATGAGCTTAAACATCACTGGATTGCACGTATTGGTGAGAATGACCTAGCTGTGTTTCCCTGGCCTCACAGAGTGGCCGCGGTAGCCGAGTGGTATAGGTATCGGACCGTGGCTTGCTTTGTCACGGGTTCGAGCCCTGTACCACTAAAGACCCGCCGTGTAGGGCAGCGATGCACGTTAAATCTGTCGAGAGCTCAAACGTCCTCCCGTTGGTGTGGTGTGGTAGTTAGGAGAGGGGGTGCCAGCTCAGGTGTCGTCCACGTCACTTGACCATGGTTCAAAATTACGTGGTCCGTCGCCAAAAGCCCTCGTGTAGCTGAAGAGTGCGACGTTAATATTCCATCCATCCATCCATCCATCCATCCATCCTGGCCTCACAGATCCCCTAATTTAGCACCCTGTTACTTCTTCCTATGGAGGTATGTACGTTAACCCGAGAGCGATCACGTAGGGTATTGAGTCCCCAGGCATATGAAATCTTTAATTGTTAATTAAACTGTTTATTTGTCACGAATGATCTTGTCAGTATCTTCCTTCATGAGAGCCTTCATGTGAATTAATATGTATTTATTTCACCTATGTCCCTCTTTTTTGGGAATGGCAAATGTTTTCTTATAATCTTGAGGTACTTGGAGTGATTAAATTCCCGGCGGGACCATTTTTGTTCAAAAACTTTTCTATGAACAGGCTACATTTCTCCTTCCCCCTGTGAATGACTTAATGTTTTTCATTGCTGTGTTGTACGACACGTTGTGGTTTATAAACGCAAATGAACAGAATATGAAGAAAGAAATGGACATCTATGCGATCTATATTGAGTGAAGTTGAAACTGATAAACAAGGGAAGATCCTGATGAAATAATGTATATTTATCATGATAGCGAAAGAAAATACGAGACGAGACATGAACCTGAAACTTTTGAAATGCTACCTAAAAAAACTCCATCAAGAAAGATATAAAGCCACAAGTGTTCCACAAGACACACTGCGCCCTGTCGAAAAGACACAAGCAAGAAAAAGTTCAACATACTATTTGTCGATCATCAAAGGACAATAAAACTACAATAACTTGAACAAAATATGACAGTTTTGCCTGCAAATGTCAATCCTGTAATGTTAGTGAAAAGTGTTCTTTATTCACCCTTTATCTACCGCATTATGATTTACAGCAGTTTTTTGCGTGCGATATTTTCTTTTTGAATCACTACATTGAAAATTAAGGGATATACATAAACATAATTCTCTACTTCGGGAAAATTTAATTTGTTAGAGCTAATTAATTAATTAAAGATATTCAACTGTAAAATTAATTTACACACTGTTCACTTAAAATTAATAATCAAATCGTTTTCTATGGTCTTCATTAACATCCACCAAAAATAAACACCTTTTGACATTAACTATTTTTTCAGAACAAAATGACAATCTTCACAATCCGCTGAAAATGTAATTTCTACTATAAAATTATTCGGCTTCTCCGCTAAAATACTCACCATAGAACCCGTGCTGCCATATATCTTGGAAGAGAGGATTTAAATGAATATTCCTGCTAAGTATCGTCTGAGTATTCGTACAAATGGTTAATTTATGTAATTTTAAAGTGAGTGGTACTAATTACCGTCGGTAGATAAAGGGTTAAAGTCACACACATTTGAAACATTTTAATTCAGTTTGATTGGGGTTTTCTCAATTTATCAAAGAAAAATTGAAAAGTCCTGTAAAGTAGATTAATATACTTTTTCTTAATTAAATTATTCGTTGGAATTACGATTTTTATGGTGTACAACAAAAATAATTATAAAGAAAAATTGGGGTGACTTAGTCACTCTGCGCGACCACTAACGATAGTATCGAGGGAGAGCCTTTTCCCGAGTTAATAATAAATTATTATTATTTTATTAATTAACTAGGTATAATAACTCATCAACTGCGTGCATTATTCCAAGTTTGCGCGGTTCAATGGCCAATTATTCAAGGTCATTCGAATAGCAACAGCCAACACCCACATCTTGGTAATAGGATGTGATATTGATTTCATCTATCACCGGAAGAGGCAGTTTATCTTACAGGAAATGTGTACGGCGAAAATTTTCTTTTCAGCTGTGACTTATCTCCAGAAACCACCGACATATATTAAGATTTCATTCATGTGTTTTCAGTAATGTAAAAATATTCCTTCTCCAAACAGAATGAGCTAGAATGTTCTTTAAAAAAAATTCTTCGAAAGAATGTACAATTGAATTGCAAATGCAAATTTATTTTTTTTTTTTTCACTAAGTCATATTTCTTCATACGTTAGCATTTAAGTCGTACATTAATCAGGAATGATATTCAACTATGACTTAAATAAACTATAAAAAAATTATTAATTTGCATATATGTAGTAACATGATTTTCTTTTCACTGTATAAAATTATTGTATACTTCTTATATAATATAATACATTAAATATTGCTTTGAAATTTTGTAGACGAAAAAATAGACATTTTCCAAGACATTTCAGTCCAAGAATGTAACATTTCTTAACATCTAAATAATTCTGATGTCCTTAATTACAGACTGATAAATAAAATATACACACATTTAATTATGTGAAAATCTATGAATAATATAGGGCAATTTCAAGCATTAAAATACGAAATATCCGGTATAACTGATTATAACAAGTGAAAACTCTATATTATATATTTGTGTGTGTATATATGCGTATTATTAACTATAAGATATATTTTGATGTAATGGTATCGGATAAAATAACTTTCTTACTAGACCTTGATTCAAAATTTCCAGAATATTCCCTTGTAGTTTTTAATGTGACATTAAAAGTGACACTTAACTCAAATCCCTTTAAAAAAACTTAAGAAATTAGCTGTCTTCTATTAATCCTATAGAATGAAAATCGACAAAAAATGCTACCTAGTAAAAGTTTGATGTAAAAGGAAATTATTAACTGCGATTAAAATAACTGAATTTGTATTTTGTGAAATTTGTCGATTATGCACCAGAATTATTTCAATTTTTTCTAGGAATTTATTATAGAATTAATATCAAGAAAACAAACTGTTTGGTAGAGTTTTTGATTCTTAACTATTAATAGTGTGAGTTACAAACCGTTATGTTTAATTTGTGTGTTATAGATGTATCATAACTAATAAAAAATACACTGTGAAGGTAAAACGGAAATCTTTCTTGAATGAGCGCAAATTAATAATTTTCTGTTTGCGTGTTACCGTTTGTCGCTGATGGACTAAATTTCTGTTACGTCACATAACAGTAATTACGTGTTCTCAGTCAATAAATGGACTAAATTCACATGACGCCATAATCACATGATAACGGCAACCACGTGTTTCTAGCCAATGAGTTCAAAACCTCATGTGACGTCACAGTCACTTAAATGGAATCATCTATTTTCAGCTAATCAGATCATTGTTGTTGCCAAATTACGTTTTTTTTCAGAAACTTTTTTAAAAGTAGTATTTGTCACTTTATTTAGAAATACATTTATAAAACAAGATTTTTTTTTATAAAATTAAAAAAAAATTTTCTTGTTGAAGTTTCTTTTTATAACAGTTGAACATCTTTACTAAATTATGAAATTTGAAATTTTATCTAAGTTTTAAGAATAGAATATAAAGTACAAGTTGGTTTAATGTCAGTTTTGAATTCAATGTAGAACACGTGTTTGCCTTTATCAAGTGACTGTCATGAATTTAGAGTCCATTCATAAATTCTTGTGACGTCATCGTCACATAATAAATATAGTCTCGCTTCGGTGTTCATACACTTCAGTCTTGCCAACTTTTGCTTTCTGAAGAAACCGTCTTTTAAAGAACATGTTTGTCAACAATAATAGTGCGTTTAGGTAAACAAAATGGGCTTGTGTGTGTGTGTGTGTGTGTGATTTTAAAGTACACGCATAGTGTGTGTGTTTTTAAAGTACACGCATAATACCATTTTTTTGTAGTTTCAGAAAAACCTTTCGAAGAATTTTAATATTTTTTCATTTTTACCGAATTATGTCGGAAATTTTATGTAAAAGTACAAGTCTGACGTGTGTGTTAGTTTTGAATCCAATGGAGAAAACGTAATTGCCTTTATCATTAGACAATCGTGAATTTAACCCATTGGGCCGTGGGTAGCCTAGTGGTTAGAGCATCGGACTCCAGACCGGAAGGCCTGGGTTCGATGCTCGATGTCACCAAATACCCTCTGAGTGCACACGGAGTACGTGCTCGTTAAATCAGTGGGTCCGTAGTCTTGTGGGCTTATTCACTAGCGCAGGAACTGGAGAATATTTTCCCTCCCCTTCAGTTCACTTGCAGAAATTGTGGAGGTGGCGATAGAGGTCGTGTCGCCATCTATCGTCCCTTCGGGGAAGTTTCCCTGAGCTTAAATCGCACTGTCACCTGTATGGTGCTCAAGGCCAACGACAGGCGTACCTCTTGCCCATGCCACGATGAATTTCGTGGGCCTCGTTCTGACTACGTCAGACAGGTGGCATTAGCCACAACAACAACAACATCCATTTCCTTTAGCAAGGTGCCGCAGTTGCCAAGAATAAGTGTATTAAATACGATCCCCAAGATATGAAAAGCTCAAAGTATGGAAATAAAGTTACAAAAAATGTTTATTAATTACCGTAAAATCCGGCGTATAACGCGCATTTACATTTTTGACCGGCAATTTTTAATTTTTAGGCATATTCGGCATATAACGCGCACCCCCTTGTTTACGAAGAAATCTGAAATGTACATATGCAATGCTCTTATGTCATTTAATCGAGGTATTATCCAAGGCTTTTTTGAAAACATTAGTATACTTCTGAAAATACAACCCTTCAAATTCATAAGAAACGTCATTTCTTTTTAATAAACAGTATTTCGATAGATGTAGAAGTCTGTCTTTTCCTACGCTCATTTTCTTTTCATTTTTAAAGTTCTCAGTTTTATACCCGGCGTTTAACGTGCCCCCTTAAATTTCGATTTTATTTTCTGTGTTAAAAGTGTACATTATACGGCGGATTTTACAGTAAATAATTTTTATAAGGCCCCCCTTCATATAAAACAAAAAAATATAGAAAAGAGACAATATTCGCACGAAATAAAAGTACGGATATTTTTCAGAATTTCTAGATACATTCTATTTTGGTACAAAGGAGTGAGTGACGTCAAAAAATCATATCAAGTAGAACTAAATGGTGTCGAACAATGCCTTGCTATCGTTTTAGTCATTCACTGTTTGGGTATGTCATCCTACGTCAAGAAAATACGAATTAATATTGTAATTGAAAGTGAAATGTTCATAGAGCTGGTACTTTCCACATCTTCGATGTTTTCTGTCTGCTTTCCAACAATCTGAAGAAAAAATGTACTGATGGTTTCTTAATCTTTATCACCAAAGTATTATCACTGTGATCTAGAACAGCGACCCAAACACAATTTTTAATTTCGCCATAAAATGATTCGATACTTGCGTATTATACCGTCGACTAATTTCGCCAAATAAAAGAGAAAACGTCACAAATACGATAAACCTTGCCAAATTTTTATTATCGTTTCAAACATGCGCAGTGCAGGAACGGTTTTCGACTATTGGTCGGATATCGCGGCATTTGGCAACGTCTTTTGATTTGAAGAAATTTGCCGATAGTATAATATTTAAGCACCAATGATTCCTTTATTCTGAAATAATTTGAACACCAGCTTCTGCATCATTTGGAAACTGTCAAATTCTGCAATCAATTATATCTGTTAGATTATGTTTGAAAAATTGTTAGAAAAAAAGGAAAGATTGAAAATCACGTAGTACGCTATTTGCCGCTGTTCTTTGGCTCGCTGTCGTTAACTTATTACTGGGACTGATCTAATGGAGAGAAGAACCCGAAATTTTTTTATATAAAATTCTATATTTAGTTCCCTAATTTCTACATCTAGCTAGATAGCATTAAAAATGTAACATATCACTGTTTCATTTAGATAATAACTTTTTAATGCTTACATTTTATATTTACTTAATAATCTTTACGTAAAAGGTTCATTGACTTTTGTATTTCAATGTCAGCAAATGAATAACATCCTGCCATGCTGGAGATGAATGAATTAAATTCTAATTATCAGCATACAGGACGTGATACATAATCTCGAAAGGAAATATTTGAGACAAATTGTTCTCATTCCACCAGTTATTCATCTCTAAGACGCCAATATATATATTTAGAGAATGATATATATTTAGAGAGAAAGAGAGTGAACTAATGGTAGAGGAATTGAAAAAACAATTGATAATCCGTAGCGCGAGACCACAGGTTAACAGTGGAAAGGATAATTGCTAATGGATATAAGCGGATCATAAGTATTAATATGCCTTTTTGAATTATTTTAAATGACTTATATTTATAAAAAGTACACAGGATGCCATTTAATCCACTACTGTTAGTAATTAAATTATTAATGTAACCCTTTGATAGCAAAAACCATAAAAGGGAAAATATACTTTTCGTAAATACATGAGAAGTTCGATAAATGTTTAATCTGAAACGGAGGAGGAATTGGCGAATTAAAATTCAATAATCCTATTTTTTGCAAATTATTTACTGTTTAGTGTACGGGTATTGGGAATTAAAAATAATTACTTTTTTAGCTTGCTTTAACAAACAAAATTTTGAACCGAAGGGCAATTCTCACATTACATATTTTGATTCTTAATATTATTTACAGATTTTTATCTTGCATGTAATAAATATTTATAAAAAAAATACTGTAAATTAAAGATATTACTTATCATGTCCTGGCTTTATTAATAGGAATTTAAAATAACTGAAAATTTAAAAAAATTATTTAAGAATAAATGGGCTTTTTTTTGATGACGGTCACATGATAAAGACAAACACGTGTTCTTCATTGAATTCAAAAGAGATATCAAACTAACTGTACTTGCTGTTCTATATTTTTATCATGAGTTTTTGAACTGATTGGCTAAAAACACGTGGTTATCATTATCATGGGACTATGACGTCACATGAATTGAGCCCATTCAAGTAGTTGGAATCACAGATGTACACACGCAGATCTCTCCACATACCAATTGTCGATATTTGTGATAAAATAATTTAGCGTTCACTCGTTTAAATTAAGGAATTTTTTTAAATATTTTCATGTGAATGTTTTTAGTATTAAACCCGAAACTAGTAGTGTTTCTGATTAAAATTATAGAACGAAATCGTTATAGAAATCATTTGAATATCATAATTCAGGGGTGGGTAACTTATTTTGGCTTGCGAGCCATGTTATGGGAGCGGGATACTAGAGGGCCCAATTTTTATAAAAATGATTGCATTCATTATGAAAAATAATAAATGTAAGTTAAATAAAATAGTGTAGTTTTATTCAATTTATTTACTATGCTAATTTCGTGTCTATAGCTGAAAGAAAATTTAATTTTGAAATCCATGTAATGTATTCAGAAGTGAGATTACTTGTTAAAATACTCACCGAAATCTGCAAGTTTATGGCATCTCACTGCATCTATATTTAATCTTGTTGATCTACATGTAAGAAAAATTTTGCTTACAATTTATGTCGACTAAAATATAAAAGCAATTTCCTGCAAAATTCTCAGTACATGCAAATTTTTCAGCTGACAAAGATTTGTAAAAAGCTTTTAATGTCACACACCGTAAAACATTTCCTTCACATTGTGATCTGACTAGAAGTCAATTAATGCTGTAACTCTTCATGTGCTGTATGAATATCAGCTGTAATGGGATAACAGCAAATTGAATTTAGACTCAAAATTTGTTTAAATCTTGTGATCTTGTGACCTTGTCCTCCAACTCTGCAGATAATCTGTTTGAAGAAACGCTTCCAGGTACTTTGTTTTCTTAATAAAGGAATTATGTTTCCCTAATAGGGAAAAATATGAAACGAATCTTTGATCGCGTTCGGGAAAGAAATATCTAATTAACGTGGATTTTCTGACTGCCTTGGCGGGCTGCTATTTCCCCATCCCTGTCATAATGTGATTAAAATAAATACAAGAAAAATAGTTACATTTTATATCCTTATTGATGAGTAGTATAAGGCTAAAGGAATGAAGCACAGTCTATATAGAATTGATATACCATTTTTATTTCGCAGTTTTCTTAAATTGTTATCGAAATCTAATCGTTTTCCAACCATAGCCACGTTTTCAGCTTCTCTGTCATCTTGTGCACCTTCTATCTCTTGATCTGAGGAAATTAAAGGTATCATTGAATTCTTCCATCTTAGTCAAAACCGTCTGCGGCTAGTTTTGTCAGATTCATTACAGTACTTACTCCGGGAGAAGGCGCGCACTCAATACTGACGTTAGTGGTCACGCGGGGTGACGGAGTTTTCTTTTTTTTAATCTTTTTTAAAATTATTTCTATTGTACGCGATAAAAATCGTATAATTCCAATAAATACTTCAATTAAGAAAAAGAATACTTACCTTTTTTTAAGGACTTTTCTATTTTTTTTTTTTTTTTTTTTTTTTTTGATAATTTGAGAAAAATTCCAATTAAACTGAACTAAAATGTTTCAAATGTGCGTGACTTAAATAAATGACACAAATCACGGACACTTTTCGCTAACATTACAGGAATGTTAATTGTAGGTAAAACTGTCTTATTTTGTTCTCAAGTTATTGTATTTTTACTGTCTTTTGATGATCGACAAATAGCATTTTGAACTTTTCTTGCTTGTGTCTTTTTGACAGGGAGCAGTGTGTCTTGTGGTTCATATCTTTCGTGATGAGATTTTTTAGGTGGCATTTGAAAATTTTCCTTTGATCTCAAAAGTTTCATATCGATCACTTTTCTGAAATTTACTTTCGCTATCGTGATTAATATCCATTACTTCATCCGGTTCTTCACTTCAACCACTCGAGATCGCTGATGCTCATTTCTTTTTGTTATATTCTGTTCATTTACATTTATAAACCATAATGAGTTGTACAATACAACTATCGAAACTCTTAAGTCGTTCATAGGGGGAAAATATAGCCTGTCCATAGAAAATATTTTGGATTAAAAGTAGTCGCGCGGTGAACTCAGTCACTTCAGGTACTTTAAGAATGTAAGAAACGTTTTCCTGTCTTAAAAAGAGGGAGATATATGATAAATACATTTTAGTTCCCATAAAGACTTTCATATAGGAGGATACTGACAAGGACATTGGTAACAAACAGTTTCCTCAGTATTAAAGATTTCGTGAACCTAGGGCGACTTTGTGCTCCGTGCGACCGTTCCCGGGTTAATAAATAAGTTGCATCTTACGAAAAAAGTACTTGTAACACATTAAAAAACATAATCCCATAACACGCACACTCACACATGCTGGAATTCTATTAAGATAATTACTAGGGTCATTGCTAATCTTTTGATCTATCTTTAGATCAATAAAAAAATAAAGTTTATAGAATGGAAACATTATTTTTGAAGCAGTAATCGTAAGAAACACATGGCATATTGCATTTTCATAATTATTTATCGGGATTAAGTTTTTTATATCCCGGGCTGGGCTAGGTCGACTCATCTTTTCATCCTTACTGCAATCGGTCGATAAATGAGTACCAAGCTTGCTCAGGAACTTAAACACAGGGGGGGTCTCGCTTCAGACTGATCACCTGATCGGGACCTGCTCATGCACCTCAGTTCTCAATTGTCACGTATACTGGGATAGGCAGAGTAGGCCCTGGCCCACATGGGCTGTTGAGCCACTGAGTTTGAATTTTTTTTTTATATCTGGGATTGCATCAGCAATTTGAATAGTTAATATTTCACTCTAAATTCTTACTGCAGTTGAGTAACGTACACCCTTGCATCATGGGAGAGACCAAGGTTCTAGGGGGCCCAAAGCCTGACCTTGAAAGGTGGCCATAATATTCTCCGTTACGCTACTGTCTTACTGTGTAGTTTCCTTACCGGAAAATATTTCTCAGTTCCGCTATTCAAATGGTATATTAGATTTCTTTAAAAGGGAAGTACAAAGGACCTATCCATTATTCCAATTATAACTGAATTGCCTTTCCAATTATATGGCATTATGCTTGTTTGAAATGTATCAATGATATGTTCTTAGAAATAAAGAACTAAGAAGACTTTGAGATTGTGTGAAATAAGAATAGCGTTTCTTGACAGCATGACCCTTGAAATTTGAAATATTTTTACTTGTTGATATGCTATATATTAAAAATTTCATGCTTTGATTATTAAATAGAGTATTTTCTGATAAAATTTTTAAATTTAAATGACTTGGTCTTGGGGCATTTTGTTCTTATCAGGGTGGACATGTGAACAATTATTTTTGTGAAATGGTGAGAATTTTGTATTCTTTTGTTAAATTTTATCTTTTTTTAATTCCTTCCCGTTATACCTATATGAAATTTTAAAAAAATTTAGAATAATTATAATAGAATAAAATTTTAATTTCAGTTAATTTTTTATTTGCGCATACAATTTTTATGTTCAGTTTTATTTTTGATATTTTTTGTGTATATAAAACCAACTTGCTAATTTTCACTCGCCAAGTTCGATATCCCTTCGTCAAAAGTAAATAATCAATACATGCAAACTGTTGCCTTATCCAACAATATATTTCTGACCAAATTTTTTTCGGTGACTAGGATAACACCTCATCTTGCTACTTATCCCTGCTAACATTCACAATCTATCACGAAAACACTTTGAAACCAAGACTTGCAGTCAACTCTGTTATTTTATACGGCCGTGGTACTAAGCGATCATGATCGAGAGCATATGACCGATCATTCTTAATGTTTTAGTCGAACCATGTACACAGTGAAAATCGTTTAACACTAAATTGAGAGGACTGAAATATTTGTTCATGTTAAAAGAATTTCGTTTTAAAGGATATTTTTAAAAGAAACGTATATTTAACAAAATTAAGTTTATTAAAGCACATTTTGTGTAGATAGATATGTATATATGCATGTATTTAAAAATACAATCGAAACAAAAACATTTGCATGAACTTAAAGAAATTTACCGCAAAAGGATCAAGTCTTTTCAAAAACAAAATATTTGTTGAGTTTTTGGAAAATAATCGGATATATATATTTTTCTTTGCATTGCCTTTTTTAGTATTAAATTGTCCACAAATTTTTCCATGTGTCGTCCATTTTGTTATTCATTTCCTCAATGAAATGTGTGTCTATATAAATAACTACGCATACTTTTTCTTCATTTCGAATGTTTTTGTGTGGCGTTTGAAAGGATGGAAAGTGAAAGTAGCCACACAAGGTAATCAAAGTTGGCTCGTGTCACAGGTTATTCCGAGGGTATTTCATAGCCAAGTTAGCTTCCTTTCTACGAAACATGTGAAAACCCCTTCTCCTTCATTTCACATCCGTCTTCAATCTCACCTGCGTGGCTGGTTTTTCCATATATTATTCATTCCCAAAACGGAAATATTTTCGTGTTAAGCGATTTTTATTTCGTGTTAACGGAAAAAGTGCATGAAAATACATAGCAGTTTGTCAGAACCGTTGTATTATTCCGTATCTACCGATATTCGTCTTAAACGCTTTCGCGTTAAATGAATTTCACTGTATTTGAGTCTTAATCCCACTAAAAGTCGTGTGGTGAGGCTGTTTCGCGTTACATCTAGTGCAGGGATGGCGAACCAATGGCACGCCACTGATGAAAACGGTTTGCCTTTTTGTTCAAAATAACAAAGTCCACTGTAAAGTATTACTAACAAACGCGAGTGATCGGTCGTGGTGCGCAAGGCGGCGGGAGGCCCACTTGTTTATTATTGTCTTACTACCCTAATTTAAATTATTTGTTGTCTAATCTTTAACAACAGAAGTCACACTAATGATGCTTTAATTTGAATTACACGTATAACTAAAACATTTACAACTATACAATGTCACAAATGTGTTCTTTTTCGTTGTAAATAAAGAGTTTAGAGTCGTTAGCATTTGGTTTTTTTATTTTTCCAATAATCACAAGTCAAAATTACCCCGTTAAGATGGATTGACTGTGTTGGGAAAAACCTGAAAATTTTAAAGGTCAAAAATTGGAAAGCAGTTGCCAAAAGTAGGGATGCCTGGAAAAGACTTCTGGAGAAGATCAGGACCTACTCAGGGCTGTCGAGTCATTGAAGAAGAGAAGTCCAAATTATTTGACGGCACGTCTATACCTCATTAAATATTTTTTTAGAAAATATGGAACGTTGGTTCACAAAGGTTCGCCACCCCTGATCTAGTGA
This sequence comes from Trichonephila clavipes, assembly GCA_019973935.1. NCBI lineage: Eukaryota > Metazoa > Arthropoda > Arachnida > Araneae > Nephilidae > Trichonephila > Trichonephila clavipes. Next base: position 81,624 of record BMAU01015220.1, read on the forward strand.
GTCGTTGGTGTCGTGTTCTCGAACCTTAACCGGGATTCAGAATTACAAGAGCCTTCACCAATGACCTTCAAGTCA
>BMAU01015223.1:0-265578 GCA_019973935.1 Trichonephila clavipes
AATAGTTTTTCAAAGCTATTTATTTTAACTTTTAAAAACTTTTTTAAAACCATTTTTTTTTCAAGTTAGTGTCTTTTCAATGCAATCTGCATTTTAGTTTTATAAAAATGTGAAACTTATCATAATTATTTTTCAAAGATTCCATCTAGCCAAAAGTTTGGTTTTTAAATTATTCCCCAGGTATATTAAAACCTTTGGTGAAGTTGAACCGCGTATGTTTGTTATTTAATATATGAAGGAAATATATCGAAAAAACATTTAATATAATCCTTGCAGAAGACATTATTATTTATTTTTCTAGAGACATTTAAATATTAGAAATAGTTAAACATTTTTTTTCAAACAGGAAAACATTTGAGTTCAAAATTAAATACGTTAATCGTGCTTTTATTTCACTGAAGTGAAAAAAGTCTCTTGTTAAGTATATAATAATGGATACGTTATATTTTTTGCTTCTTCCTGGACGTTTTAGTGATTAAAATCTTTTTCTTTCACTTAATGTTTTTTATTTAATTTACAAATATTACTAAAACGGAAATGAAAATGCATTTAATGTAATATTCATTGAACATGTTGTAGTTTCTTTTTAAAAAAATAAAGTAGTTTTCTTCCAAAAAAAAAAATAGAATTATATATATATATATTTAAATATATAAAAACAATCACAATTATCAATTTAAAATTGAAATATATGAATCCCAAAATACCAAAACACTTCAGAATATCAATGGCGAATATAAAAGATAATGTTCCATCATTTTCAATCAAAATTAAAAATTATAAAATAAAATAAAAATTTATAAAATATCCAAGTGCAACTCGGACTTAGGACCGATAAGTGGGGTTAAACTAGTTTGATGGCGACAACCTTCCCCTATTGCAACTTGGTAATTTAATTGAAAATTTTCAAATTTCAGGAAAAAATTAAAAAGTTAAAATTAAATCATTATACTTGAAAAATAAAAATAAAACTATTCGCCATCACATTCCGAAAGATATTGCAATATTAAAATTTAAAAACAATTTAGTACATAATATAAGTGAACCCTCAAACTTCCAAGATGATGCACACATCTTTAAAATAGTTGTAAAGGTAGAAAAAAATAAATTCCTGATCCGAAAGTTCAAATCAAAAAATATTTGAGATCCGAAAGTTCAAATCAAAAATTATCTAAAATCAAAAAGTTCAAGTTAAAAAAATCCGAAAGTTCAAGTTAAAAATCCGAAAGTTCAAGTTAAATAATCCGAAAGTTCAAGTTAAATAATCCGAAAGTTCAAGTTAAATAATCCGAAAGTTCAAGTTAAATAATCCGAAAGTTCAAGTTAAATAATCCGAAAGTTCGCTAAATAATCCGAAAGTTCAAGTTAAATAATCCGAAAGTTCAATAATCCGGTTAAATAATCCGAAATTTCAAGTTAAATAATCCGAAAAAGTTCAAGTTAAATAATCCGAAAGTTCAAGTTAAATAATCCGAAAGTTCGTTAAAAATCTGAAAGTTCAAACTAAAAATTTCTAAAAACCGAATGTTCACATTAAAAACACAGTATATTCACAAATGAATAGAGTAAATCATTAAAAATACAGTATATTCACAAATGAATAGAGTAAATCATGAAAGACTCACCAAACAGTATCCCATCAAGAATATTATCCATTTCTTATTGCACGACATTTCATTTTTAATATATCAAATACACATATTTTGTTCATAACATCCATCCATGTCAGTCCAATCGATTCTTGATCCAACACCAGAGCATGACCACTTGTCATCAGATGCAAACCATATCACATGCAAAAGACCTGCTTGATTGATTGGTCATAAATGTCTGATTGGACATAAATGTTTAACTGGTAATAAATAATTTTAAAGTGTATATATAGTCGTGTAAATATTGTTTTAATTTGTGTGTATTAAAATGTATATTAAAATGTAACCTGTGTGTGGAATGTATATTAAAATGTAACATGTGTGTGGAATGCACAAATTCTTCACAGCTGGACCACTAACAAGCTGACTTTTGTGGACCTAATGTTGTGTGGTGGATTTGTGCATTTACGAGTTTAAAAATATTTTTAAGAAATATTTCTGATCTATATATTTTCTCAGGAAATTGATGGGATAATCATTTTGTATACACATTAATATAAATTTCTGGATATTTTTTGAATCTATCAATATTGTGCGTTGTTAAATTATTATTTCTCAACAGAAAATTTAAAATTATATTTCTAAATACAGATATATGAAGACAACTATTGAAGTTTGGTATCTTTATGACATTGAATTTAAATGCTTCCCTTTATCATATATATTGCTATATAATTTGTTGTCAATAATAGTTAAATCCAAATCCAAAAAATTCAACTTTGTTTGAGTTAAAATTCGTCTGTATTAATTTTAGGTATTTCGGATAAAAATTAATGTTAGGTTTAAATTCTCTATCATGACCTATAATAATTAAATCATCTATGTATCTCAACAAGAGGCAAGAGGGTTCCTTTCTTCGAACTATTTCATAATGGTGTAAATATAGGTTAGCGAGACTATTACTAGCCGGGCCACCCTGAGGCAATCCTTTGATTTGTTTATAAAGTTTGTTCTCAAAAATAATGAAGTTCTCCTGTATAACAAAAACGAATAAGTGTATTGAACTTTTCAGAACTAATGTAATTATTCAAATCATATTTCTCATATACAACTGAAAGTACCTGAATTATATCTTCTATTTTAATGGAGTTAAATAAATCCTCGAAATCGAACCCATACACAGAAAATACCTCTTGTTGATCAACTTTCTTTATTACATCATGGCTGTTTTTTATAATAGAAGTATCCTTAAATTTGTCTATTGTGTCTTGTAATATGGTCTGTAAAATTCTTCCCGATTTTGATATATAAGTATTGAACTCATTTGTTACACTGCGGAATTTGATTGATTCTTATGAAATTTAGAGTCAGAAATATATGGGGATATATAATTTTATTGCTAGAAATATTTAATTGTTTACCAAATGCAAATAATCTGTTGTTAATTTCTTTCATACTAAATTTACTTACATCATATGCATTAATATTTTGTATATGATCATTTATTAATTTACTATAATAATATTTACATATAATTGCATAATTTCCTGGTACTTTATCTACATAAACGATCACAAAGTGTTTTTGTAAGTTTTCTATTAGTCCCTTAATTTTTCTGTAACAATCTTCATTTTTTGTTCCAAAATTAAAATTCATTAAGTCCTTGAGGACATGAAAACCATATTCTTTAAAAGCCTGAGTAGGTAAATTATATTTAATTGCAACATTTAGAATAAATTTATTAATATCTTCTGATAGTTGTTTTCTCACATTTAAATTGCTGTTTGAAATAGTCAATCGATAACCAGTACCTTTGCTCATAATTTCTCTCAATTTCTGATCCTGTACAATTTCTAAGTTGCCAGTTATTACGTGCCCATGATATTCATCTACGTAATTCTTGTATTCATTGCAACAACATTCTTTTTTTTTATCCATCAATTCCTTAATACTATTATAGTTGAAAATTGATCTACTAATTTTTTATTATACTTGAACGCTCGCTTTATTAACACATTTTTCATCGGAAATAAATCCATGTGTTTCCTAAATATTTCAGAAAATTGTATCCCATTATATGATTTATTCATGTATAGCAAAGTACAATATTCTATATTATAAACCTCCTTAGAGTCTATTTTTATTTTTAATCTATTTGCAATATATTTGCACAAATCCATCAACAAGTTTGATCCATGATTATCTTTTAATCTAATACTTTTTAATAATTTTAAAACTATTATTATTTCCTGTTTTTTAAGTCCAAATAAAAAAATACTTTATTTTTCCAACACTAAAACTATTCTCAAAGTCTTGTAATAAAATATTTACTTCTTTTTTAACTGTATCTATATCTCTATTTTCTCTCTTTTACGTCCACCCTTACCAACTCTTTTTCTCTTATTACTATTATTTCTACTATTATAAATATATTCTTTATCATTTTGTTTCACTGTTTGTATTAAATTCTTATTATTCCATATCACATTCAATCCATAAGGATACATAGCATTATAAATACCAATGTAAACGTTTTCATACCATAGTCTATTTATCTTATTTGGAACAATTTTAATAATATTCAACGCAACATCCTCAAAGCCATGTTTATTAAAATGTTGTATTTCTATTCTTCCTATATTTTTTGTTGTTGTATTTTTTCCAATGTCGGATCTATGTTGGTTGATTCTCAGGTACATAGCTCCTGATGTTTGACCTATATATCTAAATCCACAAACACCACATATCAACATATAAATGCAGTTGAATGTCTTACAGAATTTAAATTCTGATTTTTCATTCTTCTGTTCATTTTGCATCATGGGGCAGGTTTTGCATCTTTTATCCCCACATTCTCTAAATCTCAATTTTTAAATGATCTGAATCACTATGATACTTATTATCAAATGTTTCGTCATATTTAAAATAATTAAATTTCGATTCATAATTTCTCCACTTCGATACATCATAATAATTTCCTACAAAACCAGTATTCCAAATAATACGCGTTTTATATCTCTTAATGTTTTCATTATCATGCATTCCTAATTTCGTAAATTTCTCATTAACCAACGAACAAGAAGCTAACGTTTTTTTTATTTTTTATATTATTTATAATTTTTTTTTGCATGCTGTCTCATATTGTCTGCGCATTCTATATTCCTCCAAATCACTCTTATGTAATTGTCTCATTTTATCATATTCCATCATAACCAAAAAATATCATTCTCTCTCTCTAATGGTAATTGATTGACGATAGCACAAACACCATCATATTGTACCACCGAGCAATGGCAATCAAAATTGAAAGCCAAGTTGCCAGTCTTTAAAAATATATAAATCTTTAATATCATTATGTGTTTGAGTTAATATATATATATATATAAATTCCATTAAAAATTACTTTATATTCTCCTTACCCACTTACTCAGAACAAAACTCTCATGTCTCAAAATAATTCACACACCATGAGATTAACACATGAATATTCATGACAAACACATGAATAAAAATGTTAAATCGATCTTCGTGAAACCCTCAACAGCACATGACTCAGAGACAGCATATATTTTTATATATATCTATATAAGAAAATAAACATTTAAATACCATTAAAATATATTTTAAAAACGAACATTGAAAAAAAAACAAACATATTAAAAATTCAAAAAACACAATAGTTAAAAAGTAATCAAATGTAAACAAAATATATTATCAATAGCTAAAATTCTGTTTCTATTAAGAAATCAAAATCAACTATATATTTTTTTGGTCTTAAAATTTGTATTCGAATCATTAAGACATTATACACAAGTAAATTCATACACATGCAGGCGCAAAGCAGCCCATCATATGAATGAAAAATATTTAAATATATAAAAACAATCACAAATATCAATTTAAAAAATTGAAATATATGAATCCCAAAATACCAAAACACTTCAGAATATCAATGGCGAATATAAAATATAATGTTCCATCATTTTCAATCAAAATTAAAAATTATAAAATAAAATAAAAATTTATAAAATATCCAAGTGCAATCTCAGACTTAGGACCGATAAGTGGGGTTAAACTAGTTTGATGGCGCCAACCTTCCCCCTATTGCAACTTGGTAATTTAATTGGAAAATTTTCAAATTTCAGGAAAAAAAAAATTAAAAAGTTAAAAATTAAATCATTATACTTGAAAAATAAAAATAAAACTATTCTAAAACTAAAAACTAAAAAACTCTCTCTCTCTCTCTCTCTCTCTCTCTATATATATATATATATATATATATATATATATATATATATAAAGCAGTTTTTAAAAAAAAATAAAGTAGATTTTTTTCTGTTATCTTGTAACATCGGAAAGAGAAAGTTTAAACGTTATATAGATCCAAATGTAGTACATACAAAAAAAAAAAGTCATTTCTGGCATTTAAGGCATTGTATTCGAAGGACTCTTTTTTGAAAATGAAAATTATGCTTATTTTTTTATATGTTTGTGTACTAATATATGAAAATATTAGCGTAATGGTGTATTAAAATATTATAAAATATAATACGTTATTTACTGAATATACACTGCTGGACAATTGCTAAGGACGGATAACACTATCATCCATAGCAACCACAAAATGAAAGGAAGCAAAATGTGGAAAATTAGAATAAGTGCGGGATATTAGTAAGAAGAAGTATGAGTATGCAAGTTTTTTTCACGTCTGTTCATCACGTGATAGCGTTCATAAGAGCTTTAAAGGTTTTGACGCGTGAGGACAGTTGTTGTTTCAAGTCAAAGTTTTACAGGAAAGATTTAATAGACGAACTTAAAATTTTTGGCATGTCTTCCCGACATCACATAGATGATTTTATGCGTGGCCGAATTATTGGAAAGATCGAAGAAGGGCGAAAAATAACAGATGTTGTCAGGGAGTTCGACATCGCTCACAGCGTTGTTTCACGGCTGTGGAAGTCATTTAAAACTACTGGAATGTGTAGTAGACGGCAAGGGGAGGTCGTGTTAGAAGTACGACGCCTGCAGAAGACAGATATATCGTCCTATAAGCAAAAAGGAGCAGGCGCACCACAGCTCAGCAGGTGGCAAATCAGTTTCTTGCTGCCTCAGGAAAGCAGATCTCCCGAAAACTGTTGCCAGACGTTTGAGGGGAGGAGGACTATACGCACGCAGACCTGTTGTGTGTGTCCCACTGACCAGACAGCACCGTACTGCCCGTTTGCAATGGTGTCGTGAGCATCACAATTGGACTGAACAGGACTGGGCATGCGTATTATTCTCAGATGAGAGTAGGTTCAGTCTGTCATCGGATTGTAGACGCCAACTGATCTGGCGTGAGAGTGGTACTGCTTATCGCCCAGAAAATATCCAGGAAAAGGACCGATATCCGACATGCAGTATCATGGTGTGGGCCGGCATCATGATCCATGGCCGCACGCGCCTACATGTGGTTGCGAATGGGACTATGACGGGCCAACGATACATTGATGAAGTTCTACTTCCCCTCATGTTTGTCTTTTTCCGTGGTGCTGTCGGTGATAAATTGGTTTTTATGGATGACAACGCAACATGTCATCGAACACTCGCTGTTCAGGATTGTCTAGACAGCAAGGGTGTTCACCGTCTCGTATGGCCAGCGCGTTCTCCAGATCTAAACCCCATTGAAAATGTGTGGGATGCTTTGGGGAGGCAAGTTGCTGGTCGAAACTATCCTCCGACAAACAAGAACACCCTCATCCGTGCACTCACAGAGGAATGGGATAAATTGCTTCAACAGTTGCTGGATAATGTTGTGCAAAGTATGGTACGACGTGTGGAATGTTGCATCACACTCCACGGTAGACATATCCGCGTACTGATATCTTTCTTTAAGGTGCCTGCTGACTTTTAGATGCATTGTTCCATTTATCCGTACGCAGGTCAAATGAACATTTTTTTTCTTTCAGATGTTTCACAGCTTTTGTACTTTCCAGAACAATAAATATTCTTTATTCTAATGTCTGAACAGTGCGGCAACTATATTTTATCCTACTAAGCCTCATGCCTCACTTAATGTTATGCTACATATCAATCTGTGATCCGTCCTTAGCAATTGTCCAGCAGTGTATATATTCTTACAATTAAGCTTTTAGAGATATTGTACTAAAATTTGTGTCCTTTTGTAATTTTAAGAAGCAAAGTAATGAATTTAAAAAAATATAAAAATCCCGATTAATAATGTTAAGAAGTCTTTTGAGGAGAATGTTACTATTAAAATATCCTTCATAGATAATAAAGTGTACGTATTTACCTTGGTACCTTGGCTTACATCTTTAATCTTTCTAGATACTTGAACACATACCGTACGAATTTATTTCATAAGAAATAAAATTGATTGATTGAATGATTGAATATTAACGTCGCACTGTTCAGCTGCACGAGGGCTTTTGGCGACGGACCACGTAATTTTGAACCATGGTCAAGGGACGTGGACTACACCTGTGCTGGCACCCCCTCTCCGAACTACCACACCACACCAACAAGAGGACGTTTCAGCTCTCGACAGATTTAACGTGCATCGCTGCTCTACACAGCAGGTCTTTAGTGGTACTGGGTTCGAACTCGTGACAAGGCAAGCCACGATCCAATACCTATACCACTCGGCTACCGCGGCCTAAGAAATAAAAGGAAAAGGAACAAATCTGTCGCATGGGATAGGGACGACTTTTATTACCAAACATTAAAAGTCCGTAGAAGGAGTTACATGAAATTAATTAAATGAGATCTCAGAGATGTTAACTTTGTCCTGAGGGTAGAAAATATAAACCATTTTCAGACAGGTACAATTCTTTTAAATTTAAATTAAATAATTCGAATCTTTTACACTTTATTTATAAAGGATTAGGGTCTCAAAAGAGTTCAAAATATTTAAAATATAACCATAGCTTTAAATATTATAAGCATATGAAAATAAGAAATAATTTTTTAATAAATATTAAGTAACTTTTGCGTTGCGCACGCTATTTTTCTAAAATAGTAGCCTTTTAAGTATAAAACTTTATAGAATTTTAAAATGTGTTTATACTTTTGAAACCCTACGCAATTTAGGGATAATATACCTTTTGCATTTCAAAATATTTTTAAAAAATTGAAATTTAAACATTTTTTTAAAATGTAATTATTTTAATTTTTTTAAAAATATAATTTAATATTTTATTTATATAAAAATACTACAGTGTAATAAAGATACATTTAACTTTATAAATCAACTTATTGCTATTAGTTAAAGCTACTATTTTAGAAAATAGCATGCGCATAGTAAAACTTAATTTTTCTTATAGAAATGTTTATTTTCTCATATGCTTATAACTTTTTAAGTTATGATTATATTTTAAACATTTTACACTTTTCTGAAGCCCCGTTCCCTTATAAATAATGTGTGTAAGAGATTCGAATTATTTAATTTTAATTTCAGAGTTATATATATTTGAATATTGTTTACATTTTTAGCCCTCTAAAGAAAGTTAACACCCCTGAGTCTCCTTACGACGCCTGAAAACAAAGTTAATGACTAAAAAAGCAATTACATGGAACAAACTGAAAATCGAATGGGCTTTCCCCTTAATTTCTTGTCTTTTATGTTTACTTGGACATTTTGACATCTATATATCTGATAAAAATGTCACTGATCTATTATTTTCGAGTTTCCTTTACTGTCGTTTTCTCCGAGTATGAAAGTAGGGTATACTGCGAATATTGTTTGTAATATGTCGAAGTATGTTATGTAGTATACGTTCATGAAGTATATGTTTGCAAAATAAAAAAAAATGTTGTATTCGTTAGCAGAGCCCGAATAGAACCTGTTACTAAGCATTTGATATTTTATAAGGTAAAAACTCGTAGTAACTTTTGTACAAGAAAAACAGGCATTTTTGTACTTTTTAACCTTTTTGCGATGAGAGAACGCGTACTAAATAGTCACAAGAAAAAAAACATCAGCCACATTTAAAAGCCCCTTTAAAATTAAATTAAAAAAACTACTGTTGAAATTGTACTACATAACAAGAGAAGACGGGGAAAAAACTTGAATTGTACTGATTGCACAGTGTTAGGTAAGAGAGCTTGATTGTAAAATGTGCATTGTACTTCTATTTACCACTTAGTATTCTATTTACTACTTACTTATCCGTAATTATCATTTTGGGTTATTTTTATTGGAGAAAACTTATTATTATGAGTTTAAAATAATTTAAATAAAATTATTTTTATTTTTTTTTTTTTTTTGAAAATTCGCTTTTTTTGTGCAATTTTAAATTTCAAAATTGTTTTTAATTATGTTTCTCCTGATCTTCATATCACAGATCATCTTTTCTGCAAAAGAAGGTTCCGATTAGTAGTCATTTCTTTCTCTGTATAAATGTATATATAACCCTGATCCAATCTTTTCAGCATATTCTAAAGTTTCTCGTATTGCATAATAAGACTTCTTAAAATTTTTGGTGACACTGCACTGAAGAAACAATTAATTATGCTGTATGCTATATATATATATATATATATATATATATATATATATATATATATATATATATATATATATATATATAAAGAGTGTTTTTAGAGGTATAGAACTTTAAATTGCAATAAAACAACGATGTATTATTCGATTGACATGAATTTTTTTTTATTCGAAAATAATCTTGTGGCATTACATATTAAATATGATTTCTGGCATATGACTGCCACGGCTGGGTCGGATGTAGTCCAATCTGGACGCCCAATTTTCGATGACTTTTTCCAACAATTTTGTTTAGCGCTGAAGCGCACTTCTGGTTGAATGGCTACGACAACAAACAAAACTGCCGCATTTGGAGCGAAGCTAATCCACAAGTGTATGTCGAAACACCGTTACATCCAGAAAAACTGACTGTTGGGTGCGCTTTATGGGCTGGTGCAATCATTGGTCCGTACTTCTTCAAAACGATGAAGGCCACAACGTTACAGTCAATGATGATCGGTATAGAGCCATGATTACTAACTTTTTCATTCCTGAATTGAACAACCATGATGTCCAGGAGCTGTGGTTCCAACAAGACGGCGCAACATGTCACATAGCTCGTGCCACAATCGATTTATTGAAAGACACGTTTGGTGACCGCCTCATTTCACGTTTTGGACCTGTGAATTGGCCTCCAAGATCTTGTGATTTAACACCGCTAGACTATTTTCTGTGGGGCTATGTAAAGTCATTGGTGTATGCGGATAAGCCACAAACGCTTGACCATTTGGAAGACAACATTCGCCGTGTTATTGCCAATATACGGCCACAAATGTTGGAAAAAGTCATCGAAAATTGGACGTCCAGATTGGACTACATCCGAGCCAGCCGTGGCAGTCCTATGCCAGAAATCATATTTAAAATGTAATGTCACAAGATTATCTTTTGAATAAAAAAAAAAATTCATGTCAATCGAATAATACATCGTTGTTTTATTGCAATTTAAAGTTCTATACCTAAAAAAAAAACACCTTTTATATATATATATATATATATATATTGTATATATTGTTTATTTTAATAAAACAATATCAATACATTGTTGTTTAAAAATAAAACTTTCATTGCAAAAAATAGCAATATAAAAAAACAACTGAATTCCCTGCATAGAAAGGATGAATAGAAAGTAAATTATAAGCGATTAAAAATTTGAACAAGATATATATACCGTAAAATCCGGTGTATAACGCGCACCTATACTTTCAAACTGCATTTTATAATTTTGATGTATATTCGCCATATAACACACCCCTCCCTCTTCTTTTTCACGAAGATACCTGGAATGTATGTATGTGGTACTTTATGTTCTGAAGTCATTTATCCAAGGTGTGTTATCCCAGGCTTTTAGAAAAAACATTATACTTCTTGAATTCAAGTCTTTAAATTCATAAAGAATGTCATATCTTTCAATAAACAGTATTTCGGTATACGTAGAAATCTATTTTTTTATGCTGATATTTTTTATTTAATTTTTAACGCTCTCATTTTTATACTCTGTGTATAACGTGCACCCGTACATTTCGATCTTGTTTTCGGTGTTAAAATTGCGCGTTATACGCCGGATTTTACGGTTTTGCTAGTTTGGCTGAAAAACCGGATTTCGACGCCAACGTTTGTCATTGTTTTAACAGTAACATTATTACAACAATGGAGACAAATCTGAGTTGACGTTGAACACTGATAATTAATTAATTAATATTTGAAAAAGCTGTATTAATATCCAGTGTCATATACTACAAATTTAAAAAATATATATTTGAACTTGAACGGATGAATAGAAAGTATATATTTTACTATCAATTAAAAATTCGAACAAAGTATATATATATATATATATATATATATATATATATACTTTGTACTTTGTACTTTGTGAAAGTAAACTAATAGCAGGAATTGAAAAAAAAAACAAAAAAAGAAGAAAGAAAGAAATTTAAGATTATTACTATCAAGGGAAATATAAGATGTTATACAAAGATTATCTATTAATTTATTATATTCTTCAGCAACAAACCAGAATTATATTTCTTGAGTTATTTTTATTATAAAAGAAATTTTTATCTGAGAGTCTGTCATAATTCGTGTTCTCTTTGATCTGCTGGATCTAGTGATCTAGTGACACAAAACAGCAAGTTCCATGATTTGCTTACATCTTCTCAGCTCGCTAGACTAATTCATCCTGAGGTAGCATATGCGCATGCGCGAAAGATCATAATCACAGACGATTTTGCGTGTATTTCCATCAAAATTATCTCTATTCAAATGTTTATAGAGTGAGTTGTTTTAATTAATGATGTTGTACGTCATAATCAAAATAAGATAGATTGCATTAGTTTTGACGTTGTTGGTCTAAATTACGTTCGTATTACATTAACTACATTTAAAGATAAATTCCATAGTTTTATTTTATTTATTTAACTTTTTTGTAAGGAGTATTTTTGCCTTCAGTTATAAAAGGGAATTGTTATTAAAAATTTAAGAGAGAAGTAAAAAATCTATCCACTTTTTCTTTCGTCGTTTTGTGTTTCTGGGGAAGTATTTGTATAAATTGTGTAAAGTTCCTTACTAGTAGCTGCATTGAAAATGGCTTATTCAATAATTCTAAATGATTGTATTTATTATGAAAAATAACATTTACAAAAGTTGTGCACTTTATAGTATTTAAAGATCGTTTTCTAATATCATTTTGGATGTAACCATGGTCGAAAGAAAATCACACGTGTATTACTTATCACATTTTTATATTGATAAGACTTTTTAAGGAACAACGCAATGTAGAAGTCCTTTACAAAACATAAAAGTGGCATCAACAACACAAAAACACCCGCAATTAAAATTTAGGGCGGAAGAAAGCTTCTCTCGGACTCTCAGTCCTAAAGCTCACAACCCAAAAAAGCTTTCAATTCAAAACCTTTAAATTATATAAATCAAAAAAAGTTCTAGAACTTTCTGAAGTCTCATGATTTTAATGTTGCCAATATGTCGGTTTCGGGGCATAATGCAATTTGTATCAGGTTACCACCAAAGTTTGACGTCATAGCAGTTTTTTGAGAACTAAGGTTGTAATTGAAATTGTACTTTGTGGTTGTGTGCATAAATAAAACCAATTAAGTATCACGCGATGTTTTCAAAGTTCAGGATAAAAAATAAAGAAAAGTTATTTAAAAAGAACTGAAATAGAGACCGAGAGAGAGAGAGGGGAAATCACATAATATACATATAAAGGAAAAATTTTAAATAATTATTTATTTTTGAAAAATTAATTGTATATTTATTTTTGCAAGTTCTTTTCGGTTAAACGTATTTTGCACATGCATTTTCATGATATTGATTCCAATAATTTCTTGAAAATTTCAAGCTAGCTTAAAATTTTTTACGCTTGTTTTTATAGTTCTGACATTTTCTTTTAAGATGCATTTTAATGTTTGACAGCAATCTACACTAATCTATAATCCCATTCTTCATGGTAAACATATCCTTTTGCAGAAAAAAAGAATATTTTCAGCCAACAAAAAACTTATTTTTCAGATTTTAGACTTTTATTTTGTTTTCTCGAAGAACTGAGAGCTCAAGGAAGCTTCACATCTTGTTATAAGCTGTCCAAAAGCGCTATATAAAATGAAAAATAAAAAATAGTTATAGATAAAGGAAGGCCTTTTTTTATTTTATACGTTACATATGTGTATAGATAATTGTAATTGGTAATGACACAGTCTTAAAATACTAAAAAATTGTTAATGATTTAATAAATTTTTAAAAAAAGACAATAAAATACCTTATACATTTTTAACGCTTTATAACACCTAAATAAAATTTTGTCATCTTCATTCTAGTCATTTTTAAATCATTTTTCTTTCATCCATTTTAAACTAAAAATGAACTATGTATAAAATTCAAGATTGAAAGGTTATTTGGGAAAAGAAAAGGACAAAGTAAAACAAAATATTATGTTGTGTCGAGTATGAAATGGAGCAAAAAATGCACATATTTGAATTCGATTTTTTTTTCAATAAAAGCTAAGATTTTAAGATGATCTGTTAATTTTTTTCGAACTGAAATGTGCATTAAAAAAAAGGAAAATATGTGCCTTTCACACGAAAAACAAATTATGCCAAAATACGGCGTCTAAATGAGATTATGTGCAATTGAAAAATAAATAACATGAACTTTGCTCTATCACCTAATATTTGAGTACTTGCTTTTCATATGAAAACAAAATCTGAAGATACTGAGTATAAAAAATATTGGTTTATTATTTTTATATGAAATGAATAGACTATCATTTATATGTATACAATAGTAGTTTGAACATCTGATTTTTTATATTTCGAGGGTAATTTTTCGAGGTTCTGGGATACTCGGCAATCAATGCACCGTTGGGGAAAATTATGTAAAATCTTATTTTTTTCTATTTCTCTGCTCTTGGAGAAAAATTGCATCAAAAATCTTATGATGTGCCAGCTTCATATATTTTGAATTGCTATTTTTGATTTCCAGTGAAAAAAAAGACTGCAATTTGGTTAAATAGCCCTGGAAAGTTTGACATTTCCTTAAGTGCACCCCGTACTATGGTTGCTATATTTGATAATTAAAAAATTAGATATCGTTTCTCATACAAATGTATCTGTATTTACCTCAGTTTGATGCAGAATATCTATGCAAATGTTTTGAACGTGGTTTTTATAGGAAAACTTTCATAGAAATACGATAGAAGGTACTATTTTAAAGCTCTTGATGAAAAATCAAAATATTGTTGAGAATAGTTTTCTTATTTTTAGGGGTATAAATATTACACTTTAATGACAATCATTTTAGGTACTTAATATTCAGAAAATAAACAATTGTTCTTTTTATATATAATTATTCCTTATACTTTTTATATTTCATAAAAAAATGTAAATTTAAACTATTCATATATTTTATAACTTTTTTGATTTGCTTACGTTACTTCCCTATCTTGGTTTAGTTTCTTAACCCATTACACATCAAGTTCCAATTATTTTTCTTCGAAACACAAAAATAAAATACTAGGATCTAGTTGTGGAAAACTCGCTAATTGAAAATAAAATCAATTTATAATCAACAACTTAAGTCTGGAAAATAAAATTAAAATTTCAGTTAAACTAAACAATAACCAGTAAAATGCTTAAAACTTTTTTAGAATTTAATGTTGCGTTTTCGCAAAACAAGTCCTAAGTGGATAATTGTTTAATTTTGTAATGTACTTGTTTAACTGTAATTTAATTACTTCGTTTTTAACTCCATTGCTTTTTTATTTTTTTATTATTTTATTTATCTTATTTTGTTTGTTTTACTTACTTCTGTAAGCTCCGTGTGATATTTGTGGGTGCATAGGAGTTATGTATATATATATATATATATTTCAATCTGTGTGTGTGTATGTGTCTTCAATTAAAACAAATGTGTTTTAAAAAAGCCAATATTTAAGACCGGGGTGGGCATTAAGTCGATCGCGATCGACCGGTGGACCGCCAATACATTTTGGGGTGACCACCTTCACATAAAATATTAGACGCGCATACTGAAAGAAACACAGGTGGTTACCAAGATAATGAAAACACCCGTGAATAAAACTCCCAACCAAATTTGAGACCCGTTTCCAAGAATTTACTAGACTAGAATCCCACAAAAGTTGCATTCATGGGTTATTCATTTGGCAATGTTGATGTGAAAAACATAAATATACACTAGCTAAAAAAAGTCTACGATCACGTACTATTGCTTACATGAACAATGAAAAAAAGTTTAAAAACTGGAATTTAAAAAACAAATTTTAATTAGATTTTATTTAGTTCATTTTAAGTATTCAGAATAACAGAAGTAAATTTGGTTTGCCTTCATAGCTTTTAAAATAAAGACAGGTTTATAACGATAATAACAAAAATCAAGTAGAAAAACTGCGTTCACTGTTTTAGTAGTAACTATAAAAATTATTTAAAAAGAGAATAATGAGCTATTTAGTAGCTGGTTGGTTAATCTCATTATTTGTGAACCTCCTGAAGTCGTTTCGGCATTGAACTAACAATTAAGGTTTTTTCAGCACTTATCTTTTCCCATTGGTCCTTAAGAACATTCTTCAGCATATCCTTGCTAGATACATTGTGTTGACGAATCCTGCGTTCCAACAAATCTCATAGGTCATAGGTGTTCTGTAGGATTCAGATCAGATGACTGTGGGGCTATGTGTAGTTGATTTGGGACATTATACAAGAGCCAAAGTTTCACAATCTCAGTGGTGTGCTTAGGATCGTCGTCGTGTTGAAAACGAAACATTATCCTAAGCCGAGTTTGGTGGCACTCTCCTTTAAATTGTTTTTTAGGACATCAAAGTAATCATATTTGTTCATAATTGGTACTAAATGCTCTTTTTGAAGCGCAGTGCAAGGTTTTCTCCAAACTAATTTATAACCTTTTATGCCGAAGATACAAAATTTGCCCTCGTTCTCAAGAAGCTTTTGTATATGATCTTTTTTCAAAAGCTATCCTCTTAAACCGGTTGGTCATTGAAATATAAAGCTTTCTGCGAACCACTTGACTATGGTATCCGGCCTTTTTCAAGATTTTTCTTGCAGTATCGGCCCAAATATTTTTGTTACACTGCTCGTGAAAGTCTGTTGCTGTTGCAGAGAAACACGGATTTTTTTTCACCATTGATGTCATACTTCATTTTTCTCTGATTGTGAATTTAGATGGACGACTTAAAAGAGGTTTGGATGTGTAAACTCTTGTAGATTTAAAGTTATAAATAACATGCTAGATAGATGAATACTGCCGTCCAACGGATCTGGCTATGTACCGACGACGTTTTCTATCTTTTCACATTTTCACATTGATTTTACGCTCACTGGTACTAATTTCCTTCTTTTTATTTTCCATGTCTTCGAACTGCTTCGTATCTCACGAAAACGTAACAATTATTGCGTCACAATTTCTTAAGCTACTTTACTTGATAACTAAATACAAAAATTCTGTTGCCTGTTGATACAAATTCCAAGAACCAAGGATATTCAAATAGTGAACGCAGACTTTTTCTGCCTACTACTTGTGTATTTTGCTACAAAACTCTCTTTATCCTAAGTATATTTAATTCAAAATTAACGGAGAATTCTTGCATGCTCAATATTTAAACAATAGTAAATAAATTCGTGAGATTCTGTTAGAAAAAAAATTATATTTCCATTTTTACCTTTGCTAAATGAATTCTTATGGGTGAAAGCGGACTTTTTCTTGTAAGTGTATGTTACATGTTTCCTTTATCTCTCGAGGAAAACGAAGCTTTTCTCTCTCTCAAAAGAACGCAATTTGTAAAGAATAACTTTTGGAATCTATTGGTCGAAGTAAAGTATCCCAATTTTAAAAAAGCGGCAATTCATTTAACATCGTTCTTTCGCTCTACCTACCTGTGAGAATCTACATTTTCAAAAAAGAATGTAATTAAGACAACATATTCCCGTTTCACAGACTCCCACTTAGAATCCAGTGTAAGAGTAATATTATACCGACGTATTCAATTTTGCTGCAGATAATACGAAGACTAAGTCGTCTATTGAGACTATAGCTATTAAAACTAATTTTAAGGGGAAATTACTTAATTTGTGATGTATTGTGAATTGTTTGAAAATGCATCATTTGATATTAAATTTATAGGTATAATTATTATGTTCGTATTTTGCGTTTTACTTAAAACTTAGTTTTAAAAGAGTAAGTTTTGTTTTTCTGCTGTAGTTATGTAGGTAAGTATACACATTCTGTATTTATTACTGTTGTAATACAAATATTGTGTTGAGTTGTTTTTTTGTTTGCTTATCACAACTATGTCACATGGTGGACCGCGACATCTTGAAAAAATTAAAAGTAGACCGGGACATGTAAATGTCTGCCCATCCCAGATTTAAGGTATATACTAATATAATTGAAACTTTTTGAAAATAAAAACAATTGAAAAGGCATGCTTTTTAATTTCTAGTGCTTTTTAGTAAATTCCGACTTTTCCTTTTTTATGCAAGTATAATATATATGGTAAATCCGTTCTTTCATTACACGGATTCATTTAAACGCTTTTAAACTAGCAAATCGCTGGAAGCTCATGGGAGAATGTAATTTAAGGCTTTTTCGGTGTACTTTTTTATGAACAGATAGAAATCTAGATAAAATTTAGAAGACAAATTTAAAACTTTCCAGACTTCGAAAAGTATTCGAAAAAAGTAATAATAACTTACTCGAGATTGCAAAATCCGCGAATACATACATATTTCTCACGATTTAAAAGAATGATAGCTATCAAATTGATAGGGAAAGATGTCATGTCATTAACAGTTACTTTAATTCTTTGGCGAAACCAGTATTTTAATAAATATTGAAATTACGGTTTCTGATTTTTTCGCGCCCCATTTCATAACAAATGCAGGCAATTAACAATAAATTTTATATGAATAATATAAACGAAATTGAGTTGCAAAAGGGGAATAAAAATTATATTGTTCCTGCCATTTACAAGGAGTTTCAATCTTTTTAAGAACTAAATCAACATTCATACAAAAGGTAACCCATTTCTTTTAAAAGAATATACATCATAAATTAAAAAAAATGAAATATATACATACGGAGACTTTTAAATATATATATTACACTCTATAAATGGAAACCAAGCATATGTGAGTTAAAAAGTTTGATGTGTACAAATAAAAAGCATATGGGGAAATATTTAAAAGGAAAAAAAAATTGAAAACTAAAAGTAAACATTCGAGAATTGTCAAAATGTTCTCTCTTCACTAAATAACTTAGATTATATAATAAATAGGCAATAATAGGCTGCAATATTCCATTAATTCTGGAGTTCGAGGCAAATGCGATGGCTAATCTGGCACCCTGATCTCCAAACATTCCCACCATGCCAACTTTGGGAACTAAAGCCTTGATGGATTTAACGTTCATAACTGCTTGTACAACGGATGAACTCATGTTGGTATGGTATTGTAGTTTGGAGGGGGTTACATCTCAAGTATAGCCCTCGTCTCCTAAGCGTGATTTAGAATTTCGAGGATCATCGCCAACATGCGACAATTATCGTGAGACGTTATAAACACTCATTCACGACGGGTTAGCTGGTACAACGCAAACCGCGAGCTCATGACAATGGCCCCGCAGCTACCCTGTGGCCTCTAAGTTTTTCAAGCAAAATGATATTCATAAAAATTACATAAATTATTTACCTTAAATTTTATCAGCGTTAAGCTTTTAGAAAATAATATCGTCAAACTCTAAAATTCTTCTGACAGTGTGACTAACAACCCTCTTTTCTGATTAATTAATAATTTGCCAACTGTCATCCATCAATTTCTCGTTCTGTTTTGAGGAGAAATTGAAAACAAACAAAAATCCACTTTTCATCGAATAATTTGAAAGGTCCCCTTCAATTAACTTATCGACGCAGTTTTGCTTCAGGTAACTGGATTCTTTTTGTGTGTGTGTGTGCCAAGGACAACGAAAGACCGTGGAATTGCTTTACGAAGTAGCAATTCATTTTATCTTGCCACGAGGTACGTATAATTAACGCTGAAAACTTGATTTAACTGGCTTTAATACATCTTGAACTACGTGATAATTGGTGAGAATTGTTGATTTATATTAGCATTTGGTAGTTTATTGATATTTTACTTAATTTTAGAATAAATGTTTATATATCAATGCAAATTTTGCTGAGTATGCATTTAATTTGTACGTCATTGCAAGTTACAAATCAGTTGTAAAATTAAATAAGAAATCGGGAAAATAAGGAGTATTTACACATAGTTCTGAAGTTTTTTTAAAAAATCATATTAAAATTAAACGAACAAAGGATTAAAATTTCAGCAAACTTAGTACTAAGTGTGTAACTCTGAAACTAAAAAAATACATTAGAAAATAAACCGGAAAACATTTTGCAATACTTAAATTAATTGAATATTCGAAAAGTTTGCCTTCTCTAACTTCTTTTAAGCCAGTCAAAAATGTAACTGAACTGCGCCAAAAGATTACTGAAGCAATGGAAGAAATAAATTTAGTAAATTACCGATGACTTATCAAGCGATAGCTTTAAAAAAATGCAGAGCAGGGTTCTGCAACCTATTAGTTGTGACGTGCCAAACCAATCTACCAATATGATTCAACGTGCCATTCGTTTTGAAACAATTCGATTCCCGCGATAGTGCATGCAGAACTGGAGAATAGAGGTCCGTAATATAGATAGACATTTTTGTTATGTGTTAATTTAACATCACTTAAAGATACTTCTTAACATAAAAATAAACAGCATAAAATATAATATTTTTTCAACAAAAAAAAAAAAAAAACTAAAAATGCAATTTTTGTTTTTGTTTTTTTTAACTTATTCATTAAAGTAAGAAATTGAAAACATAAAACATAAGCATTTCTCTTCATTATAGTTATATACAAAGATAAATAAAAATTTTAATGCGAACTTAGAACTTGCGCCACTCTACCTTCACATCACAAAATCATGGTTATAAGGTGTGTCTTCCAAATTCACATGATTCTGAGCATTTCATTGTTAAACGATTTCTTAGCAGACTTGAAATATTGTTCATTTTAGGAAAGAATTTTTACTTATATATGTAGAACCAAACCCTACTGCAGTAGATCGCTAAATGAGTACTAAGCTTGCTAGGGGATTTAAACACGGGGCGTCTCGTTTCAGACTGACCACCTGATCGAGACATCTGCTAGTGAACCTCAGCACCCAACGACCACGTACAGTGAATTTGTGCCCGAAGGACAGACAGTCAATGGTGCCTTCTACGTGGAAGTGTTAAAAGATTGAAGCGACGGGTCAACCGAGTGAGACCAGAAATGTCCGCCAATTGGAAGCTCCACCATGACAATGTGCCATCTCACATCTGCTTCGTGATACCAAGCACTTGACAAAAAATAGCATCGTAACAATTCCACAGCCTTCCTACAGCCCCGACCTTGCCCCAGCAGATTTTTTCCTCTTCCACAAAGTGAAAACCACCCTCAAAGTGCGCCACCACGGGACCCTGGATGATGCCAAAAGGGCTTGCACGCGTGCTCTGACGGATGTTCGGTTGGGGACTTCCAGGGAGCGCACGAAGCGTGGAAACGTCGCTTGCAGAAGTGTGTTCATGCTCAAGGAGCATATTTTGTAGAATACTAAAGTTTTGTAGCGATATTTCTAATAAATAATTTTTTTGGACTTATTCTCAATACTTAAAATACCCTGTATACTGGGATGGACAACAGTAGGCCCTGGCTCTCATGGGTTGTTGCGCCACTGAGTTTTAGTTCATATAAAACCAAAAGCGCGAAGGCAGAGTCCATGCACTTTTCTCACTTCAAGCAATTAAATTTCTCCAGCAATGACATTCAGTGGTTTACAAAATAGCTATAAATTTACTTTTAGAGTTACTTTTCAGATTTTTTTTCATAATTCCTTAAACGTCCCTAATTCTGAAGATGTTTGTCAAGGAGTACTGTTACAAATTTATAAATTTCCAACCACTCAAAAATTGACAAATTTGTAGAGTAGTGCATAGTGCCACTGAGAACTATACCACGTGCTACATGTGGCAAGCGTATTATAGGTTTTTGACCCTGCTGTTGCCTTATGTGGCATGTTGTGGAATGTTTTCAGGGAAGAATCAATTAATGATGGTATTCCCATCATTTGCCCCTGGATTCAAATTATTCGTCAAATTACAAGGCACTTCGCCAGTAGATCTCGTGTTGCTTTTTAGTTTGACGTTAATATATAACTCTCACTCAAATTATTCGTAACATTGGAGCGAAGTTTATTCGCTCTTTTTGGTTTAATTCACAACTGAATTACATCATTACTAATAAAATACAGGGATTCTTTTTATAAATATGGAAGTTTCTATTTGCATGCATTCTAGTCCTTTTGAGGAGTTTCTATTTTGTTTCAAAATAGGTCTCTTTTATTACGTAAAGATAATATGTATACATCATCTGAGTAGAAATGGTGAAAAACATTTAGCGATATTCTGAAAAAAATGTTAGCTTTTCTGTAAGAAATTCCAGCATCTATAATTATCTCTATAACTACGATAATATTTTCCTATAATAACAGCGATGTAAATAATTATAATGTTATTAAAAAGAGTCGTGAAAAGAAAAATAACTTTTGCCTTTATTCAACAGTGTTTGAACTTTTTTTTTTCATTAAATTAATTTTTCCATATTCTTTAACAACAGAATTTTTTTACAGACATGATGATTAGTTTCATTTTTGGATGTAATTATTTTCTTAAGATCGAAAAGGCGAATTTATTTCGTAATAAGAATTACATTAAACGAATGAAATTAATTGACTGCATCTATCGTTCTTTCTGAAACTCCGAAGTTAAGAGCTTTTTTTCTAGAAATGATTTTCTTTAGTACTGCAGTGATTTTTAAAATAAAAAAAATTAATCTAACTAAACCACTTGTATAAAAATTGTTGCATATATGTGACAGAACATTATTTAAAATATTTAATTCTTTAATATGAAAAATGAATTTAATGAAATATCTCGTGCATGTGTGTGTGTGTGTGTGTTAATAATCGTTACTTGTTTAAGTAGTTTTGGAAGTAATAGTTATATGTCCAAGACGTGATTTTAACCAATTAAGTATTTTTTAAGTAATTACAGTTGGTTCACCTCTAATCCAAATCCATTTTAAAATAATTAAATTGCCACTGTAGCAGTGGCGTAACGTGCACCCCCGCATCGCGGGGGGCACAGGGTTCTAAAGGGGCCCAAAGCCTAACTGACGCAAGTGCCTACCCTTTGTAAAATTCAACATGGGGGCCCCAAACCTGACTTTGCAGGGGGGCCCAAAAGTTCTCCGTTACGCCACTGCACTGTAGATATTATAATGTACTTGCCACTTGCGTAGGTGTGTAGCTCCCTTTTGAGTATTTGGTAGGTAACATGAAAATTCATAATTTAAAGAGGCTTCGTTCAAACAATATTCAACTATTTTACGCGTAATGAATGTATATATTATATATATATATTTATTTATTTAGTTATATATATATGTATGTATATATGTATATATATATATGTACATATATATGTATATGTATATATGTATATATATGTATATATGTATATGTATATATATGTATATATGTATATGTATATATATGTATATATATATATGTATATATGTATATGTATATATATGTATATATATATATATATATATATATATATATATATATATATATAGCAAGAATTTATTATATATATATATATATATATATATATATATATATATAGCCGAAATTCTTTATCAAAGAGAGATGAACACTCAACAAGCAAAACTGAAAAAATGGAAATCTCAATACAACCAGACATTGAAGGATACATGAGAAACTAAAAATATAATAGGGTGAAATTATAAAAAATGGATCTTGCAGTATTATAAACATTGCTGACTTAAGCCAGCTTATATATAAAATAATTTATATAAAAGTGGGGTCGAAAATATTTTGTGACCAGCCAATCTTCCTCCTTTATGTTAATAATACTTAGCAAAAACCTATGGAAAATAATGGATAGAATATTGAAATCCATTACAAGATAAAGGCAGCTAACCTAAAAATTGCATTCAAAAATGCAGAGCCCGCGTTAAATCTGAACAGAATAAACAAGTTATTGCCAGATTCTGGACCCAAATGCAAATTCAAAGCATAGGAATGGTTGAATTGTAGCATTTAGCAACGGTATGAAAATAATAGAAATAAAATTTTTAAAAAGTTTAAATACTGCTATTAGTTTAGGTACACTAGGATTATATATGAATTAAAAATAATGATAAATAATTTTATCCAATATTAGAATATATATATCTTGTTCAAATTTTCAGTCGTTAATAAAATACTTTCTATTCTTCCATTCTTCAGATACATTTTTTTAAACTTGTAGTGGATGACACTTGATGTTTATGCAGTTTATTCAAGTATTAATTCATTAATTAAATTTAAAAATGAATAAATAGTAATAAACAAAAAATAATAGTCTAACAGCACATATATCGAAAGGAAATTCGTTCGTTGCGTCCCTGTAGCGGACACAATGAACGACTTCTAATTCAAAGGTCGTGTGTTCGAATCCCACCTGGGATGGCCTCATTTCTGAGAAAGCGATTTCTTTCTTACTATACTATTTTATTAGAATAATTAATGACTAAAGATAAACAAGCAAAAAATAGTCCAATACCATATATAGAAAGGAAAAGGGAAAATTTCAAGGAAAATCGTTTTCCATTTTGCCACTTAATATTATGATTCTGTCATATGTGTATACATATTTATATTAACTGTAATTATTGAATAAAAAGTAATTAAAATAAATTTTTTCCTTGATGACCTAAGTAGGAATTTACTTAATATTTTTTTACATTACTGGTTTTATTCTTGAAACTAATGATCACGGAATGAGTGAATGATTGAGTGTGAGTGCTTAGTAACGTCGTCGCTCCATAAAGCAACACGAGGGCTATTAGTTACAGAACTACTAAATGCGAATGATGATAAAGTGACGAGAGCTGCAACTGAGCTGGTACTCTTCTTTCTATACCTCCACACCATACGAAAGGAAGGACATTGAACCTCGACAGATTTAACATGCATCGGCTCCTTCTACACGGCGATGTAGCTTTGTGTAAAGTCTAGAGAAGAGACTTTAGTTTTGAATTGTTCCTGAACTGAACTGAACTCAGTGGCGCAACTGTCCATGAGGACCAAGGTCTGCTGTGAATGTTTCAGTTCACGTGATCTTAACGCTGGTTGATTGATTGATTGAATATTAACGTCGCACTGTTCAGCTACACGAGGGCTTTTGGCGACGGACCACGTAATTTTGAACCATGGTCAAGTGACGTGGACGACACCTGAGCTGGCACCCCCTCTCTTAACTACCACACCACACCAACGGGAGGACGTTTCAGCTCTCGACAGATTTAACGTGCATCGCTGCCCTACACGGCGGGTCTTTAGTGGTACTGGGCTCGAACTCGTGACAAAGCAAGCCACGGTCCGATACCTATACCACTCGGCTACCGCGGCCGATCTTAACGCTGAAGTGCATGGGCAAATATTTCCAAATTATGAAAATTTATAAAGAAAGTTATCTAAATTGAAATCTAAAACTTCAAGTCATCTAAGAGAATATTATCTGATTTTTTGAGCACATACAGTTTTTTTTATGCCCGGTACAGAGCGCCGTCTGTAGGTAACCCCCTAGACAGAATAATGATCATGAAAAATATCAGTCCTAGTTTTATAAGTATAGTAGGATACAAACTTTAGATTACAATTAAATAAAAACGGTTAATTTCCTAGTAATTTTTGTACTTTATTATTATATTTGCCTCTGAAATGTCGATTCAAAGAAAATTGAGAAAGAAAGAAATATATAATCTAAGCAAACTATACATATATATATATATATATATATATATATATATATATATATATATATATATATATATATATATATATATATATATATATATATATATATATATATATTCGTTCTCTGAAATAGCTGAATAAAATTCTGAAAGAGAACATACTTTAAGCAGTTCGACTCAGATAATAGGGTAACATTGCAAATAAGAGCAGGAGACGAAAAAGAAGATTGTCCTTTCTCTCTAGTTCCGGAGACGAATGTGAAGAGAAAAAGGACGATCAGAATATTGAACATTCTACTGATGCAACTGTTTGACAAAAAAGTTTAAGATGGCTCTGTGTGTGTGTGAATCTTGAAGATACTAGCTTCATATCATTTTTAGAGAAATATCTGGGCCAACGAGATATCCGAAACGCAATATTATAAAGGGTAAAGTAAGGAAGGAATATTTAAGGAAATATAAAAACTGGAATGACGAATAAATTTTACTTTAATTTGAATAGAGAAGTATGAGACATGTTCAGATGAAATTGATTCGAAGAGCCACAAGGGGTAAAGGTCTTCAATGTATTTTCGTGAAACAAACGCTATAGTGAAGGTTTATGTACCATGCACTCGTGAGGGCAAGCAAATTTCTGATAACTGCATTCGTAAGGATGTGGCATTCATTTAAAAAATTTCTGGTGAGAATGCAACTGCATCCAAAACGGACTAAAGTTTTTAGCACTGAAAGAGTGTAAGCTAGTGGATATTCATCACAGAATATTCACAGGATATTCATCACAGCTGACTATGTATGGTGACCGTATGGGGTGACACATGAATGTCGAAGCCCATGACGACGAGGTGGGTGAGAATATTCAGTGGCAGTCGACATTAGACAAGGGATTTGCCACGGTCCCACGGCCATGACACACAAAGTTGTGACAGCGTATCCGATTACGGACATTGAGATTGCAATCAAGGGAAAAAATCGACGTCGAAACTTTCGAGATGTCGCAAATGGATTTAACGTTTACCTTAATACTGTTCACAATATTGTCACCAACATTCTGAAGTATCGAAACGTTTGTTGTCAATGGGTACCGCGCATATTGTCTGAACATCACAAGAAAACAGTGAATGGGTCTGAATTTACAGTTTGTCGCGCTACAGGGATGACGGAGATGACTTTCTGTAGCGCATAGTAATAGGATATGAAACCTATTGTCACCACCTTCAACCGGTACGTCAACATGCAATGGAAATATCCCGACTCATCTAGTCCCAAAAAATATTAAAGCTCATTAGTCAGTTAGGAAGGTGTTGTTGACGGTACTCCTCGACATCCAAGGACTCCTAGTACTGGAGTTCTGAACTAGTCCCATGATCAATCCCACATCGTTCTTCACGGACTTTATTCGTAGCCTTCTTAAGGCTCTTTTCGGCTAATGTTAAAGAATAGGAACCAAATTTGGAATATTTTTTTTTCTGATATAAAAGTACTAAAACATTAATATTATATTCTAGCCTCGCTATCCTGTAGAGAATCACTTATTTCATCATACTACTCATTTTTATCCGAGTTGGTACATTTTTTTCTTTTATAAAATGTGTTTCGCATTTTTTCTCCTATACCATAATGCTAAACGAGCTTTCCATTTACATATTAAAAGAAAAAACAAATTATTTAGGAAATATTTTGAAATTTAAAAAACATTATATTATAAACTAATGCATAAGTTACAAGGTCATAAACGTTTATGAAAATTTAGGCATTTTTTCTGTCCGAAAATGTACTCCTCGTAAAGTTCACGCTTTTGTGTATATGGCGAAAACATCCTTAAGCAATTAGATGCCTACCTAAATGCCATACGTGATTTCTTTTAACAAACTTTGTATATATTTCTCTCATTAAATATAGTTGTTTCTATGTATGTGTTTGTTTCATTTCTGTCCCTACGCATCTCATGGATACACATCTTGAATCACTTTCATTTGAACACGCCCTACATATAGGAAAATTACTGAAATAAAATGATTTTTTCAATATCTATTCTATATCTATTATTTTTACATAATAAGTATTTATGTTTGTAATTAAAATCTCAAATTTTTCAGTTAAAAGAGGTTTTAAAGATGTTTTTTTTTGTCTCGAGAGCTGAAAATATAAACAGTTTTTTCAATTAGATATAATTCTTTGTGGTTAAAATTAAATAGTTCGATTCTTTTACACATTATTTATAAAAGAATGATGTTTCAAAAAAGTGTAAAATGTTTAATATATATTCAAAATTTTAAAAATTATGAGCATATGAAAATAGAAACATTTCTATAATAAATATTATATACTAGCAGTAAGTTGATTTATGAAGTTAAATATATCCGTATTGTATATATGCACTGTAGCATTTTTATATGAATAGAACTTCAAATAAAATTTTTTAAAAAAATACTTGCTTTCTTAAAAAGAGATGAAAAATATATTTAATGCTAAAATTAGGTAGGGTTTGAAGAATATAATCCATTTTATAATTCTACAAAGTTTCATACATAGAAAGCTATTTTAGAAAATATCACGCGCAACGTGAAGTTTACGTAATATTCCTTACTGAAATGTTTCTTATATTCATATTCTTATAATTTTTAAAAACTTGATTGAATTTTAAACATTTTGTACTTTCTTGAAGTCTCATTCCTTTATTAAAAAAACGATAAAGTGATCGAATTCTTTAATTTTAACACCTCAAATAATTATATCTATTCGAAAACTGTTTATATTTTCAGCTCCCGAGACAAGATTAACACCCCTGAGATGCCATTTTTAATAAATTAGAGCATTTTTAAATAATTCGACTTCTAGGTTTTAGCTTAATACCCAATTTTGCATTCGGATAAACGGACTCTATGAATTCACATCCTATATCTGTATCTCACTAGGAACCTGAAGTTTGAAAGGAATATATGCAAAGCTTTTTAAGAAAATATTAAAAATAGATCAATAGAAATTCGCCATATATATGACACATATGAAATGAAAGTTATTAATCGAGCTATTTTCAAAAGTCTGAGTGAAACCTCCAAGACTATCTCATTTCCTTCCACAAGAACAACAATGGCAGCATAAAATTTTCGAAGAGTTCCATAAATATTGATTTGAAAGAAAATATTTTCATTCCGTATCAAAGTATGGCATGCGTCATATTAAACTTCCAATAAAGTTTGTCATTTTGATCTCCAGACGGCTAGCAAAAGGGTTTCGGATTACTAAAAAAGTGTTTCTTCTATAGAAACACATCAAGCTTCAATTTTATCAGTTGCCACCTACTCGAATCCTTTGTGGAGCTCAATGTTAATTGCACACGGTAACCTTACATCAGATCTAAAATTTATTTCTGCTTTGAAACAAGACATTTAAGTAATATCTGTGTGCCCTCGAATTGAACATTTGAATTATGTAGTGGATGATAGATTATTAAGGTATCCAACGACGCCGTTCGGAACTTGATTTTCAAAAAGCGTATAAATGAATATTTTTTTTCGATATTTAGTCTCACCTGGATTAGGATATACATATAAAATTGTTTTAAAAGTACTATTACCAGAAAAAAAATCACTTGAAGAGGTTCACCCGTGTGATGAGTTAAATAAAATCACACACACAAAAAAGTTGTTTCTTCTTCATCAATTGTTTCCTTAACATATGTCTAGAATACGGTGGTTACGTGATTTTTTAAAATTCGAAGTCGTTATAAAGAAGCGGGTGTTAAAAGGGCAGGTGCTCGTAGCGCAAAATTAAGATTTTCATTGTTTAGTAGGACTTGAAACTAGAAAAGCGTTTTTCTCAAAACTGTGTTTTTCGCACTTTCCTCCCTCACATCTCAAGAACGGTTTGATCGAATGAATTCAAATTTATAGGATAGACTCAGCACATTTAGCAGCATCAAGTGTGTATATGTGTGTGTTTGCATGTATGTATGTGTATGTGTTGTCTATGTGTGTGTGTGAACCAAAATCATTCCAAAATTCAAAATAATTCTATTTTTTATAACAAAAAAACCCCATGAAATTCGAAACTGCTTCTTCAAAGGTCAACCAAAAATCCAATTTTTAATATTTTCAATTGCGTATGGATCATTTGGTGCGAGTGAGTGAGTTAATATTAACGTCGCACTGCTCAGCCACACGAGGGCTTTTGGCGACGGACCACGTAATTTTGAACAAAGGTCAAGTGACGTGGACGACACCTGAGCTGGCACCGCCCTCTCCTAACTACCACACCACACCAACGGGAGGACGTTTGAGCTCTCGACAGATTTAACGTGCATCGCTGCCCTACACGGCGGGTCTTTAGTTGTACTGGGATCGAACTCATGACATGCCTGCCATGGTTGGATACCTTAACCACTGGGCTACAGCAGCCCCTGGATCATTTGGTGCATTTAAGCTTATAGATTAAAACGCCGTTAAGTTTTTTTTTTTTTTTTTACTTCAGATAAGCCAATCAGCCAAAATCGTGGAGGAAGTGAACGTCCATTTTTTGGAGGCAGGTGTGTTCAGATCGCTATAACTCACGTTCTATAGGATACTTTTGGCTAACAATTTATATGCATACTCTTTAGATACATATACAAAACGTAAAGCTCTATCATATTACTGATCGCCAAAAAAAAATTCCTAAAAAGGTTTTAAAAACAGGCCGTCACACGAGTGAACCCCCTTAAATGCAATTTTTTTGACAAAAAATGAAGACAAAAAATTATTTCTTCAGAATCTGCCAGTGTGTTTAATAAGGTAAATGATTCGATAAATATGTAGACGACTCACATGTATATTTACTGGGAGCACACGATGGTCACTGCCACCATAGAGAAAAAAAGCAATCACACTGTGAGGCCAGACGTATGAATGAATTTTTTCCACATATGCTGACAGAAGGGAGAATAAATGCTGATGCCAGCTCACGGGATTGGCAATTACAGCATGATCCCACATTCCATGCTTTCACGGGATTGGATTATTGTGTTGATGTCATGTCCCGCGATAGCGCGAGACTCGGCAGGGAACAGATTAAATACATGCGTCGGTTTCAGATTCATCGGTTCTTCGACGTTTGAAATAAATAACGGTAGCGTGATGTTGAGTAATTTAAATATTTGGTTTTCTCACAGCACAGCTATTATTTACAGATTATACATTGAAGTTATTAAACTTATTAAAAAGATTATTAAAGTTCAAATGATGTGGTTAGGGAGAAAGGAATTTCTCTGGCGTCGGATCGTAGCGAAGCTTTCAGATCATCTCCCGTTCTTTCTCTCTGCCATCTCTAGCTTCTGGGATGACAGAAGCCGGCGTCTTTAGCTTCCAGTTACATCCAGCTAGTAGGTGAAAAGGGTTATATCATGCTGTCAAAGGTTACCGGGGTGATCTGAGACAGAGCCGCGCAATAATTTACAGTTGCAAGTGCCAATACACGTGTGGTGATCCATAAAGAAGCCGATTCAAATCTGTGTGGTGGGAATCGTTATAGTTCACATATGCTGCATTGAATTCATCCACGCTCCTCAGTTTAGCAGTCGTTTATAGTTGTTCAAGTATACAACTTGACAATTTTATATTACTTGTGTTTTTTAGTAAACATAATAATCTGACATATTTTAAAATACTAGTACAATATCGAAAACAATTGTTAGGGATACAAAACATACATATTTAATGCAAAATGGCCACATGTACGTCACTAGGTGGACGGCAACACCTTAAAAACATTCGAAGTAGCTCGAACTCTGGAGAAGTTGTAGACCCCCGGTCTACAGCTAGTTAAAAATTTTAAACTATTTTGTCTGTTAGTTACCTTTATTTCAAATATATATTATTTTCAATTGTGTCTATAATTAAAATGGTATACGAATACGATTGTCTTATACTGAGGATAAGTTAGTGTAGTCTTATTTAAGATGTTTCAAATTATCTGAAATATTAATTCTGCCTGAAAAAGTCCATTATTCACTATCAAGGCTTTTACTAGGGTAATCTCTATTATTGCGTAAATGTTGTGTTAAAAATGAATGTTTCTTGCATTTTAATCTCTGGAAGAATCTTTTTGGTATAAATATATTTCCAATTTTTTTCAAAAACTCATAAACAGAGAGTTCATTAGAAATTGAAAAAAATATTAAACTGTATTAAAAATTGACGACTAATTGAAAAAAGAGTAACAAGTTATTTTTTTCTGTCTCATGAGCTTCTTTTTTCTCTTTTTTCCATCTCTTTACAACAAATTCAATTTTAAAATTAGAAGATGTTTACTTTTTCTATTATCTAAGTTAATCGGCTTGCTAAAACCAAAATACTTAATAATAGAAGAAAATGAAAATTAATTTTACTTTCAGAATATGGATGTATATTCTTGGAACTAAAACACTCTTTTATTGCTTATAAAAAAAATAAACTTTGGCAGTATTTGAAACCTATGACATAACTGACAGAGTATTTCTTATTTTTCCACTGAAGTAGACAAAAAGTGTGATAAATATGTGAAAAATTAATTAGTTTTCATACGTCATAATTTATGAGTTATAAAAAACTTAAATTTGACTTTATTTCTGTAACATCTCCTTCTACATATTATATAACTTATGTAAACTTACGTAATAATCCGACGTATAATTGGCACTTGTAATACAAAAAATACGATAGGATTTTACGGGAGCGCATTATACACCAGATGTAAAATTTATAGCTTTGAAAATAAAGAGAACATGAACATTCAAAAAATCAGATTGTAACATGAGTGTAAATATTGTTTATTTAAAGAAAAATACATACTTTATGAAGTTTCATCATTGGATAAAATGAAAAAAAAACTGTCATATTCACCTTCCGGTATATATTCAAGTGCATCATCGAATTCCATCTTCACATCACCACTTTTACTCTCTGGTCCATAAATGAATAATCATCTTCCGTTCCATCTAACTTGTTAAAAATAGTACATTTTAAAATGACTTTCGAATATTTTCAGGTTTAAATTCAACCCATACATTTAGTATCCATTCAAACACTATTTCTAGACTGACGTGACGCATTTGGTTTCCTCTTTTATAAAGGTTTTTTTCACCTACCCCGGTATATATTCAGGTGCATCATCGAATTCCATCTTCACATCACCACTTTTACTCTCTGGTCCATAAATGAATAATCATCTTCTGTTCCATCTAACTTGTTAAAAATAGTACATTTTAAAATGACTTTCGAATGTTTTCAGGTTTAAATTCAACCCATACATTTAGTATCCATTCAAACACTATTTCTAGACTGACGTGACGCATTTGGTTTCCTTTTATAAAGGTTTTTTTCACCTACCAGTATTCTGATATTTTCTTACACCACTTTTTTTGCTCTTTAGGGTTTTAGCTCTAGATGTATACCATTGCTTAAAAGCCTAGTATAATGTGTAATGACGGCGCATTGAAACGGCCCACATCCCTTTATACATTTCTAGTTTGACTTACGGAGAGAAGGTGACTCGCTTGTGGGTTGGAAACAGAGCACTTGGCTTGGGGTCCTTTATTTGGCTTCTGAAACGTCGTCGCCGGAGTGACTAAGGGCAAATGGATCGGACATAGACCCATTGACGGGACTTTTCTGTCTTAGAAGACTGTCGCCGTGGAGAACGGTGGCAGGTTACTTCAAAGAGGAAATGGTGACGAGGTGGATCAAAGATCCAATGTTCGGACAAGCCTTTTGTCGCCGGTGCGTTCGAGAGGGACCCGAGGCATTGTTGGGTCCACACCAATCGGGTGCTAATGAGACCGAGGACAGTGGGTAGACTTTTTGGGGCCTACCGATGAGAGATGATGAAGGGCACGTAGTTGACCCACCCCTGGTGTTTAAAAGGGTCGATTCGGGAAGAGAAAAAGGAGGAAGAGAAACGACTGATGAGAGCTGATTTTTTCGATTGAGAGGACGGGAAAAAACGCTCTCTCTCTCTTCACGTGTTGACCGGGTCGGTATGGTCAGAGACACGAACGCGGGTGTTGTTATCGAACTGATCTTGTAGCACTGATTAACATTGTAGGGCGAGCGCCCTCCGGAGAATAGATAGAGGTGTCGGAGAAAAAGCCCGAAGACTGCAAGATGCAACACAACGGCTGGGCAATCCTGAAGATAATTCAACACGGGACTTAAATTTTTGTTATTCTTACCAGCGAACAATGGACTGATTTACTCTAAGATTGTGATTCTACTGCTTAAATTTAGTTAATATACACTTAGTCTAGAAATAAAGTGAATTTTTTATTGATTAGCTGTGCGACTGAAAACGTTACCCTGTCACGACGTCACACACAAATGCTTAGAATAAATGATTTCAAAAGGTAAGGACATTTACATGCGCACCATTTCAGATTTCTTCGTACGACATTGTGCGTTTACGGTGAATATGCTGTAACGTTTGAGAAAATTAGGGAAAGCGTGAGATTTAGGAAACTAAATATTTAGAGTATTTACGGCACATCTATTATAGTATACACATTTACATGGAAGTTATTCATAGTGTATAGTGTTCAGAATATGTTATTTGTGAGAGACGAGGCAACACGACCGTTTTCTTCGATGTTTTTCTCGGAATCCATCTTCTCCACTCCATGGTCTTGAGATGGGGTAGTTAGTTTCTGACTCCTTGAATTAAATTCGGAGTTCCCGGCTCGCAGGTGTGTCCAGCCGTTGGATTTTGCAACATTTACAGGTTGCCGGTGCGATGTCAGATGACAAGACCCCGCAATATTAAGGTATGCGCATGCGCATGGGAACGGTGTTATCCTATCCACAAAAAGCTGATTTTTTAGCTGAGTGACTCAAAAACCGTCACCATGGCTAAAAATTAAAAAAAAATGCAGTTGAAAGTATAATGTGCGTTATATGCCTGTGCGCGTATCACGTCGGAATATATGGAAATTTATTTAATCGTCTTAGAAGTTTTTATTTATTTTGTTATATTAGCAAATGTATGATAATAATAAAATGCTACGTGACTTAAAATCCACGCCTCATTCGTATTCGTCGTTTCACAGGGTGCTTGTGGCTTGACTATGGTTCAAAAATACAAAATCCATCATTAATTGTCCAAAAAATCTCTTAATAGGAGATGTCTGTAGTACATCTTATTTGAACGTAATTCTTTTCTCTTACCCTGTATTTTTCTAGACAGGTATTTTGTTAGAATCTTTTACACACGCTTGTACTCCATAACAACATAATTTCGAACTTAGCGAGTTTCCTTAAAACCCCCACTTAAGTTAGATTTAGAATGCGTTATTACTATCGCTAATTTTCTCAACAGATTTAAATGAAATTTACATTCATACCTGAAACCTTTTAGCCGTTGCTATGACACCGGTAATTAAACGGATAGTTAGACCTACATTTATTAGGCCTTATAGAACTTTAGCATAATAATCTACAGTTATCATTTGTAAAAAAATCCTCTCAGGTAAACATTTATTAACATAATTTCAAAGAGTTTAAAAATAATACTATATAAAAATTTGTGAGCTAGACCTGAGTAATTATAATATAAGAATAGTAAGCCTTTTTTAGATATAACATAAATTATAATTTTACTTATCGGTTCAAAAGGAATGGTACGAATATAATGAAGCAGTCAGACATAATTCAGTTAATTATAGGAAAATAGAATAATGTTTTTTCATACCAAACAATTTAAATTTGAAAAGCAGAAACTAGATGATTTTTTGAAGAATTTAGGAAAGAATGATAACTATTTTTAGAATCAGTATTGAGCTATTTCGAAAAAGTAAAAATTGTTACAGTATTAGAAATATTTTTTAATGAAACCACACCGCAAATAATGTTTATGCATAGTTAAATTTAGAGAGATTCATCTTTTAGTTCATACTGTATTATTTAAAAATCGTGTTTCTGAGAGAAATATGATTTTTAAGCATATGAAAAAACCCTGAAATATTCTGCGAGTTTTTTTTTAATGTTAAGGCGACACAGTATGAGATTTAATTGACAAAAAAAATTTGGTAAAAATTTCAAATAATTTTTTTAGACTGATTTATTACTTATGCAATGTTCTATTATTTCAACAAATTTGAAAGCTGTAAGTTAAAAAAAAGTTCAGAGTTCTGATAACTTTTATGCTCATTTTTATTCACATTCCAATGACAAAAATTAAAACTTTAATCTGATTTATCACAGAAAGAAATATATATAATCACTAGTTTATCTTCACTT
This sequence comes from Trichonephila clavipes, assembly GCA_019973935.1. Taxonomy (NCBI): domain Eukaryota; kingdom Metazoa; phylum Arthropoda; class Arachnida; order Araneae; family Nephilidae; genus Trichonephila; species Trichonephila clavipes. The sequence goes on from BMAU01015223.1 coordinate 35,835, forward strand.
AAAATGCTAAGGCATTTTTTTTTCTATTATGCCAAAAACTTTGATATTTTTTCTACTTATAGATATTATTGCACGGAACAAAAATTAGTATGCATTTTTGAATGAAAAAAGCAATACTTATTTTTTAAAAATAGTTCTATTAAGAATTTACACCTTTATTGGGGAATTTTTAATAAGCATTCCCACACACACATAAATATGTATTTTGCGAATGTTAATCATGCTAGTTGAAATCCCGCTCATCTTTTGTTATTTATACTTTCAAGTACTTGTAAATCAAATTTCACGTTTGCGCGTCAATTATGGTTCAAGTGATATCTTAAAATCCCTTAAGGTATCTGACTACGTTCGGAACCGTGCTTTTGCAAAAGCGCATAAATGGATAATTTTCATGATATTTATGGTCACATAGATTAGAATATACGACTAGAATTTTTGAAACATATAACTTAGAAATGGTTTTATTCATATTTTACGACAACAGAGGGAAGCAATTTTAAGAAACAAACGCAAATAACGCAATATTTCAATTGGTGGAAACTCTGAAATAATTTGAATTTTTCAAAAATTCTAGTTGAGCCTCTGTAGAGAGGTCTGATCTATATGCAGGCAAAATATTATTATAATAGAACCATTTTTCACAAAACGAGAACATTTGGAAAAAAGATTATTCTAAGTTAATTTTTGCCAAAATATTATATTTAAATAAATTGTTTTTGTCAAAATGTCCTTAACACAATTTTATGCATGTATTCTAATCTGATTGATACTAAATATCATGAAAATTATCTATTTATGCGCTTTTTTAAAATCACGGTTTCGAACGTAGTCGAATACCTTAAAAAAATTTTAAATTTTTATTTGAACAATTAAATGGTCAACTTTTTGTTGTGTTTTGAGCAAAAAAACTGTTTTACGTAATTAATATACTTAGGTTAAAAGCAAAAAGTTTGTAAAAACCATTCACATATAAAATCAAAGATTTTTTTTTCATAAACCTTATCATGTGCTCTTAAATGTGTAAGATATTTCGAAATATTTCTGGAAGCTATACTAAATTTAATGCAATACATTTGATTTAAGTAAGAAAAGGGGGATAATATTATTTTACTTACAATATTCTTTTAAATCTTTTAATGTAATACAAACATAATACATAACTACAAGTTTTTATTTTTCATTCACTAGGACAAGAACTACAAGTGTTTTAGCAGAAGCAGATGCCATAACTTTAATCGAGATGTCAAACTTTAAAATACGTTTTACTCAAAAAGAGTTTTTTTTTGAAGATGCTGAAAAGAGGACAGAGATTGCGCAAAAAGTTTCGAAAATAATTAACAGAAATTTTTGTGTATGGTCTGTATAATAATAGAAAATTTTTAACCTTACCATTTATCAATCACTTTTTTTTTACAAAATTTACAGTCCCTTATGTGAATATAATCACTGCTTTTTCAAGCAATTTCATATAATAACTAAGATAAAATGCTATAGTATATGTAAAAAATTAAAATTATCCTGGAAGTCATTTGAAAAATGAGTACTAAAGTAACACATCAAAAGAGAAAACTGAGTTTGTTCATAAACCTTTTGCTTAGGGCCTGTTTATGTAATTTTTTGTAAATTTTGACCAATTTTTTCTCTTTTTAGTAATAATAATTTCTTTTTTTCTTCTTAATTTTAGTATTTTTTTAAAAAAATGTACCAAATAAATCTAAAAACAATAAAGTAATTTCCAAATATCCGTTTTGTTAAAAAAAATTGTGGGATACCTTAAGAAATCAATTTAATATATTTTTAGAAAAAATACTTACGTCTGTATAGGAATGCCATGGAATTAAAATTAAAAACAATTATTCGTTTTTACAGAATTAACGTGTTTAGCAATAGCCACTGGAGGGGTTTAAACTACTAATTCCGTTGGTCCTTCTTAGGGCCTCTTCCAAGAGTGGTCACAAAGAATCCTTCTTTCAAGGGAGGGGGAAACATAAGTTCATTTTTTAACTGTAACCGATAGCGTCTCAAATAATGCTCAATTATCTACATAAAAAAGAAGATTTTTTTTTTTTTGTGTTAACTTCTGCGGTGTTTTTCACTATAATGAGTATGATATCGGATATCTCCTAATCTTCCCTTAACAAAGTTGAAAACACTTGGGATAAATGACTTAAGAAGGGCATTTTATGTTTTTTTTGTATGCTTTTGTTTTACTAGAAATAAAGTTTTTGAAAACAGAGGGCTTTTAATGCAATTATGGAAACTATATATCATTTTGATAATTCATTCATTTATTTTATTGAAAGGTAATTATAAAAAATGAGTTATTTACTGAACTAGACTTTTGTTATTTTTTTCATTGTACGAATTTGTGTTGATTTTCGAGAAGTACATTTTAAGGCAAAACGTAAAATTTATATAATTGAGTTTTAAATTAATCTCAAATTATTTTGAAATGCTGTTAAACGTTGAAAGTTTTTGAAAATATATATTTTTTTAATTTAATCTTAAAAGATGGCAAATATCTGCTTTAAAATTAAAAAAGCGATAATATGAGAATAGAATGCTTAGAAAAAATAATAATTGATTGACTTTGAAAGATAACTCCTTTATTTCAATTTTTTTAAAAAACAGCGATGATATAAGAATAGATTGTTTGAAAGAAAAATAGTAATTAACTTTAAAAGAGAGAGAGCTAATTCCTTTACTTTTAAATTCCTATTATTTTTGAGTTTTTATTTATATTTTGCTTTTGAAATTGCGTGAGTGATTCTAGGATTATTTTTTAAAGTCAACCAATTGTGAAACGGGAACATAATCACTGTCTTGTATATTTTTTCGTTAACAATATTTATTAATAATAAAACTGAAGATGAGATTATATAAAATTCTCTCTCTTGAAACAAAACTAAAGATGAATATATTACGAAATTTGAGATTTCTTGAAGAAATTCTAGTCCTCTATCGGACACTTTAGCATCAGTCGTTGTTTCGTAAGAATCATCGTCATTACTTTAACAACAACTGGATTAAAACAATTATAGAAAAATTAGTTACGAAACACACATTCCTTTAATTCATCATATGTTAAGCTTCTTCTGTCCTATTAAAATACTTCAAGCAATACATATGTTGAAATCAATGAGAGACAACTTTTGAAACTCGTATTATGTTATCTTTTTACATTATCCTTCTTAAACAGAGATTTTGAATCTCTTAAAATAACCTAATTAATTTTAATAATGTAGCCATTTGGCTTTATTTTATTGAAACATACGATTCTTGCTGAAGTGTTAATTTAATTTATTCCAGTTTTGCTCATCAAACACTTCTTTCGGGAATATTATTCTACACTTTGTGATGCCCCGGGTCACACCTTGAACACCAAGATTAATTTGAGGCAAAGAACCACTAACAGCCATTTTGAAATATAATAATATTTATTTATTTTTTATTATAATTTTCTCAAAAATCTCTGATAACATATAATACGATAATGTTACGTCGCTTAAAGGGATTTGCCTTCATATTAAATTAAATTACTAAGAATGCAATTAATTAATAATCTAGCTCAAACTGAAGTAAGGTTTACCGAAATAGGAGATCCGAGATATACACGTATTCGAATTGTTAACTTTTATTAACTTTAACTAAGTCGCTTAAACTGACGCTTATTTTAAGCGTACGTGAATTATATTTACCACTGGCTTATATCAGCTTTCTGGTACGTCTCGCAGCACGACGTCTTCACGAATCTAATCTCCTTGAATCTTCTAGTAATGCGTTTAAAGTTACTGGCTCAATAGCCCATCATCATCTCTGTGGCTATCTCGCAACTCTCGACTTAAATACCTTATCTAATTTAAATATCCCGTACCGCTTTTTAGAGTTGATTGGAAATAAACGCGAATTTATATTCCCCAGAAAGACGCCTAAGAAGATTAGTGGAAATGTTCCGTACAGATTCGTCACAACTTATTACGATATATTACTCAGCATCTTTTATTAAAGTAATAATTAAATAAGGTAGTATTTCTCACATGATTGCGAAACAGTATTGTACAAAGCTGTACATGTTAAGTGCAGTCAAATTAGTAGATTTAAAAGCTAAAAGGCAGTGCTTCTCAAACTGTCAATACTTGCAACCCAGTATTCAATCACAATTTTCTTCACCTACTCCCCTCCATACAATAATAATGTATTGAATTCAATAATACTATACTTTGATGCAAAGGCTACAATACGACTTAATCCTCTTTAGTGCCACCAACGTATATAAACGTCTCGCATAGCCAAAATGTTAATTGCATGCACGCATTTATACGTCTTTCAGAAGTACCATCTTTTCTATGCACTATTATCCATAAAAATATTCCGAAGGTTTTGGAATGCAATAAAAGGACCTTGACAATGTTTGCGATGGATTTACTTATTTATTCCTTTTCTCTCCCCCCCCACCCCCCACAATACATAACATACGCATGCCTTCGTAGGAAACGGTGGCATTGGGGACCAAATCGCGTATCTTTTAATCGACAGATAAGGGATTAATTATAAACCGTACAAATTATTAAGATAAGTGTTTATTTTTTCTACGTAATTTTATATATGACAAGAGACCTTTGGGTCACTGGTAATTATTAAACTTGTTCTTAACTTAGTATTGTTAAATTAATTATACATACACTGTATAGTAGTGATGCATTAATAAGTGTATTGTATCTATGTAAATGTGAATTTATTTGTTATTATGTCAGGATGTATTTTGTTTACTTTCAGTAAATTAGTAATTTTTTCAAGTAATATTTTGTTTGCGACTTTTCAATACGCTCGTTCCCCCCTCGTACAGTTATCCCGCCACCCCCCCAGTTTGAGAAACGCTGAACTAAGGGACTATCTCTTAGGATTGGGAAACAATAAATTATATGAATTTAGTATGTTACAGTATTAAAAAGACTGCACAAATTGCAATAGTAAAAATATTTTAGGGTTTTAAAGTTGATAAATATTTTACAATGCTAAATGAGAGTTAATTGATTACCTAACGATATCAAACTTGGAATCAAGGCATAATTTGGCGACTAATTTCTTAGTTTTGAAACACGATCAAGCAACACACATACAGATGGCTAACAACGAATTCATGACCATAACCACTCCCCTAACACGGTTACGACTCAGTGATTGAAATTGAAATTTAATGAGGCAATAATGTTCAAGTCGAATAGCGAGTTTTGAGTTGAGTTCGTGTCCTGATTCAACTTAAGACGCGTCGTATAAATAATGGTGTAGGATGAAAGGAAATGAAATTGGACCATTAAACTTTCCACATTTTGTGATGTGGCAGTTATAAGGGAGTAAAATCAGTTCTAATGACATCATCGTTCTTTGATTATTCAAAATTATGAAGTATGTCGCCAATAGCCTTCAAATAACTTCAGAGAAACATCATTACCAAATCTCTTTCAAAAGGAAACCGGATGTACAATCTATAACAAAAAAAAACGACGCACCAAGATGGAGTTGCCCGATTGTAATGAAATTTCATATGCAAAGACATTTTTATCGAACACGCTAATGATTAAAATTTGGTGTCCAATGAAGGAATACCGGGAGCTACAGCGCATCGGAACTGCGCACTCAGCAGGTGTCTATAAGAAGCTATTCTCAGTCTGATGGTCGAAATTTCACTTGCATTGCAATTTAGGATACCTGTCAATGACTGAAAAAATGCTTCGCCGCAGGATTCGAGCTCATTACGAGGAACCATCAGTTTGAAAAAGGTCGTATCATCGAACTGAAAGAGGCAGGTTGGGCAAATCGGACAATCGCTCGACATATGGGTCAAGGCGATATGGCCATTAGAAGATACTGGCAAGAATGGCTGGTAAAGGGTGGATTTCAGCGTCATGATGGTAGCGGTCGACCTAGGGCCACAGCATATCAGGATGAAATATTGATTGTCAGATCAGCTGTCACAGCGTCTGATTCATTGTTACCAACTATCAGATGTACAACACGCACACGAGCGTCAACCATCACCATTCGCAGACGGCTGATAGAGCAAAATTTACGCTCGTACCGACCGCTACGCCCCCTGCCATTTACGCCTGTACTTTGTCGAGGCAGATTACAGTGATGCTTGGCTCAATCAGATTGGAATCATGCTGACTGGGGACCTATAGTGTTTAGAGCTTCTAACTGTGTCCTGACGATCATCGAAGACGTGTCTGGAGAAACCTAGGGCAGCGTGCCGATCCTGCTTTCACTATTGCGTGTTGAACGCCACACATGCCCTCAACCAGGAGTTATTGTATGGGGTGCCATTTCTTTTGACAGCCATATTCCATTGGTCGTCATTTGAACACACTTACAGCACAGCGGTACGTCGAAGACATTCTGAGAACTGTTTTGCTACCGTTCCTTTAGCAGCAGCCTGGCCTCATTTTTCTGCAAGATAATCCCAGACCATATACGGTACGTGTTTCTATGAACTGTCTTACGGCTTGTCAAGCACTTCCTTGGTCAGTCAGATCGCCAGATCTCTCTCCAATCGAGTATGTCTAGGATATGATGGGAAGGCAACTGCATCTAACAGGGAATGTTCATGACCTGGCCCGACAATTGGGGAAAATTGGTCAAGAAATACCGCAGGAGACCACCAGGGTGCTTTATCACTCTATTGCATGGCGTGTCACAGCTTGCATCCAGGCTAGAGGTGGATCAACACCTTATTGAGCTCGTTACTTTGTTACTATGTAACTCTGAAATAAACAATTCAATTTTTCTGAAATTTCAATCATTTTTTTATTCCGTGCATAAACCTTCTACCCACCAATTTTTGTGTTAATCGGAAGACTCATTTTTGGTGCGTCGTTTTTTTTTGTTATAGAGTGTATTTCACGATTAATTATTTATATTACAAATCTTATGAAAAGTAACTACATATAAATAAAAAAACTATTTTTTTACAAATTCAAAACATTTTGTATATTTTTAAAAATATTTTATATTAGTGTGCTTTTTTTATCTATTTAAATTATTTTTCAGTTCATAAACAATGATTTTATTCTTATATTGTGTTTTACATCTAGTAATTTGAAAAATTAAGCAGTTTTCATCTTTAATTAGTGAATCAATTGAAAATGTACTACCTTCTGACAGTTTTTTCAACTAACCAACCACACGAAAAGACTTGCGACTCGATGGCTATTTACAGTCCCTAATGCCGCATTATAGTTACAAACATCCATGCCTTTTCTTTGATTCGAACCCGGGCCCAAGGGCACATCAGTCAGCGTTATTAACCACTATACTGGATGGGTGGCGATATTATACAGATATATGTATATACAGCGTTTTTCTTTTTGCTTAAAATTTAGGAGAGGGTTTATTTTTGATTCTGTTTTTATATTTTTCAACAGTCATTACGAAAGCTCTTGAAATAAATTGGGTACTTACTTATTATAACCTCCAACCAATGTCATCAAATCAAAAGACATTACCAAATGCCGTGATATACAGCCAATAGTGAAACCGTTCCCATGCACGTCTGAACACAGTATTAACGATGGGAATATTTGGCGACATTCTTTGAATTCACGAGAATTTGAATTTCGTGTAACTAGATTGGTCGAGCGTATAATGCGCTAATACTGTACATTTTACCAGTTTAATTAACAATTGTTGAAACTCAAATTTGTCCACCCCTTATCAAAATGTAGACTATTGCTTTAAAAAAAATATTATGAAAATTTCTTCTAGAAATTCATTAATGGAGGAAAAAGTCTCACGTTTGTGGCAGTGCTCTTATTCTATACATCAGTGCTTCTCAAACTTTCAATATTTGCGACCCAATATTCAGTCAAATTTTTCGTCGCGCCACCCCCCCCTTTCATACAATAATAATGTATTGAATTCATTAATACTATACGTTAAGGCTAAAACTACAATACAACTTCATCCTCTTAAGCACCACCGGTGAATATAAACGTCTTGCTCAGCCAAAGCGTTAATTACTCCTGACGTATATATACGTCTGGGTATACGGCATACGGGAGTGAATCACTTAACTTTTAATCATCAGTGAAGGGATTAAATATAAACCGAACAAATTGTCAAGATAAGTCTTAATTTTTGTATTCAACTTTATGTATAGCAAGCCCATGGGTTCACTGGTAATTATTATACTTGTTCTTAGTTAGTAATGATAAATTAATTATAAAATACATTGCGCATTACTGACACATTTATGAGTATATATATCAGTACAATTGTGTGTTTTATATTTTATTATTTCAGAATGTACTTTGTTTGCTTACTCTAGGTAAATTAATAATTTTTTAAGCATCCTTTTTTGTTTTTGACTTTTCAATATGTTCGTACCTCTCTCATAGAGTTATCATGCCCCCTAGAGGGGCGTGCCCCACAGGCAGAGCAACGCGGTTGTACACGTTTTCTTAGAATAGAATTTTCTTTCACAATGCTATTTACTGCTGTCAAAAAAGTAAAAATAACCCCTTTGTGAAGAAAATGTTTACAATGTAAAGAAATAAATTTGAGATGAAGACCTTGAGCTGATTCTTTGTCGATTTTTTTCTGTAGGTACTTCAGTGTTTCTCAAACTGTGGGGCGCGGCCCCCTGGGGGGCGCAATAACCCTACTAGAGGGGCGCGAGCATATCGAAAATAAAAGATTTTAAAATAATTAATTTACTGGAATGAATTAAAACAAAATACTTTCAGACATAATAAAAAATGCACTTTAACTCTGATATAATTTATAGGCGCGTGCGCGCGATATTATATATATATAAGTCAACAAAAATAAAAATTTCTTCAATACCTAATTAGCTATCTTTGATCCTATAAATAAATAAGAAAACTTTTATTTGATTTGCTGTAATCCCATGATGAGAGATTTTTTTACAACGCTTTCTGTTTAAACCTAACATACAACTCTTTCAGAGAAAAAACAGATTCCAGACGCAGAATCGAAAAAATTTAGGAACATAAAAAATTCATCACTGCCATTATTCTTGAAATACTGCACATTAAAGCTGTAATCAGTTTAACCTTCTAAGTTATTGGTACAGTTAGTTATGATCCCTCTCTTTATGTGTTTGTTTCTAATTTAGGGAAGTTGTAAGTAATGGATTTCTCTGTTAGGCTTTTTTTGCATGCAAAAGACTTTTATGATATTTGGAAAACAACGCAGAGCACACACACACACTTTGAAGGATTACTTGGCCAAGACTTATTTTTACGAGTTTTCTATACATATGAAGCATAACGCGAAAAACGTTTTACACAATTTAATATAATCATAATGAATACACTTTTTACCCGGAAGTGGTCGCGTGGGACGCACAGATTACGAAATCGTTAATTCTGGCAAAACTGTTTATTTGTTACCAAAGAAAAATTGAAAAGTCCTTGAAAGTAGGTAAGTAAACTTTCTCATAATTAAATTATTCACTGGAATCACGATTTGTATCGTGTACAATAAAATAATTATTAAAAAAAAAGGATTGGGGTGACTCAATAACCTCGCTCGACCATATCGAGTGCGTGCCTGCTCCCGGGTTAAAACACGTTGAAGTCTTTTCGCTTTTAATATTTAAAATAATACAGTTATTCTTCATCGGAATTTTATATTATTGTTCATTATTTAACATCAAATATAAATGCTAATTCTGTGAGGCTTAAAATTACCATTCGCTTAAAACTAATTATAATTTGAGCAACCATTTTAAAAAAATCATTTTAAATTTTGTAAACATTGTCGAGCATTTAGCTTTGCATTCCTTACAATTCAGCTATTACATCAATAATGTTTTATTTTCTTATAAATGAACTCGTGCAAAGAGCGGGCACTTCAGCCGGTATACTTTTAATGTATCAGTGCTGCACAGAGTATTTTATAACTAATTAATTAATACTAAGTTAAGAACAAGTTTAATAAGTATTAACGACTTCCATGGGCTTGTCTTGCAAAGCAAAGTTTTTATAAGAAAAATGCTTATGATTAGAAATTGACCCTCTGAGTTCTTTTTCTATATATAGTAGATATCTATATTTTGTCTTCTGAGCAGCCACCGCATTTTGCAATATGTTCAATTTAAAAATTAGAGAAAGGAAAAATAACATAATAATTATCCTATTATTTTATTTATTTATTGCTTAAAAGTAGTATACAAAATTTAATACTTATGTTACTAATTTGTATGTTTTATAATTAAAATCGCCTATTGTAGCTTTAGCGTCTAAATGCATTATTACTGCATTCAGTACATTATTAATGTATAAAGGGGGGCGCGATAAAAATTGTGATCGAAAAGGGGGGTGCCAGTATTGAAAGTTTGAGAACCACTGAGGTACTTGATATCAGTGTGAAGAAAAACATATTATTTTTAGAATTCTCAACAAAACATATTTATCTTGATCTTTATAATAAGAATGATATACTTATTATTGGAGTTATTATTCGCCTTACAATTACTGACTTAACCCATTTACTGCCACCAGCGTTATTTAATATAATAACCTAAACAGGAGCACTAAATGCCCGAACGTATATATACGTCTTTCCGTCATGTGATCCTTTTATTTGCACTAATATCGGTAAAACTGCTCCGAATGCATTGGAATGCAATACAATGACTTCGACAGAGGTTGCGAAGGATTTACTTATTTAAGAGAAAAATTTGCTGGTTTAAGCCTTTTCTTTTTCGCCGAACACACCACATACGCATGGCTATGTGAAAAACTTCGGCACTGGGGAACGAATCGTGTAACTTTTAATTTGAAGTTAAGGGGTTAATTATGATTCTAATTTCATAACTTTTTCAGTTCAAATAGCATCTCAAACTGAGCGTTATTGAAATATTTACTTATTTTTTTTTTTGCCAAATTCTTTGCCGTAAATGTTTGAATAAATTAAAAAAAAATTTTATACTTTTATTGTGGAAAAGTGTGAAATTAGCTCTGCTCTCTCGAAGCAGCACGAGCCATGAGTTCGTGTTTCTTGTGAAGGCCGAATAAAATCACTCTAAGAAAATCACAATTGCATGAATAAAGTAAGCAAATAAATATTTCTTTCGCAAATAACTGAATAATTTGTATAAGGAGAGACTTTCCAAATTTAAAAATAAAATGTTTTAAAAAACTGATTCAGAGAGAGAAAATTGTGTTTATATAATTCCTAATCTCTATTATACGAATAACAGAGGTTTCGTTACGAAATATGTTTTCTAATAATTTAAAGGTTACGCCTGAGTTTTCTTGCAATAAACAAATGAATGTTAGCAAAGTGATTTATTTATAGAGATGACTCTCTTGCCAATATATTTTTTCCTCTGTCGATTTGATATGCTTCCAAACATTTTGAAGCGAGCATTTTAAGTTCATCAGGCTATAAAATGAATCTGTATCATGAAGATACCTCAAATGTTTGGAATAACTTAAAAAGGTATTTTTTATTGCATGCAGTTTTGCCACGTTCTGTGTTTTCACTGACAGGTTATTAAATATTTAGTTTTCCTTAAAAACTACATAAAATATTTCAAATATTTTTAGTTACATGACTAAAATATTTTGGCTCATTGAAATTATCCTTCCCGGCATTTCTACATTCGTATTAATTATAACAGATATTTAAAACATAAGATGTTGAACTAACATATTATAATGATCGTATTTTATAAAACTAATAAAATTCGTGATCTCTAAAAAAAAAAGAAGACGATTTCTACTTATGTATTAACCAAAGCTATTGGCGACTTTCGGTGAATTTAAACAATAATGAGCTGAATTTATGATGGACACTTGATAATTATAATGACATACAATTTCAAATGTTATAATTGACTAAAGATGTTCAAGTGTTAAAATTCATCGAAAAGTTTTTCCAAGATATTATTTTTTCTTACATTATACAAATACTTTTGAATCAAGTGCCTTTTGTTTACATATGTGCGTTACTATTTTTAACATATATGTACTTTTTAATGGAAAATTTGTGGGTAGCCTAGTGGTTAGAGCACCGGACTCCAGACCGGAGGGCCTGGGTCCGATGCCATCAAATACCCTGAGTGCACACGGAGAACGGACTCGTTAAATCAGTGGGTCCAAAAGTCTTGTGAGAGGTCGCAGCAGAAACAACTGGTGAAGGGTGCAGGAGAATAGTCCACTCCCCTCCAGTCCCTGCCTCTGAATTGGGGAGGTGGATATAGTTGGTGTCGCCATCTATCGTGTAGAAGTCCAACCTGTCTCAGACTCCGGCAACTTTCCTTCCTTCCGTTCGGGAAAGACACGCCAACTGCAACAATAGAAATTGTCTTCAAAAAGAAACTTTTGGCAACAGTGGACTATAGCTTCACAGGAATTTAGTCCATTAGTGCGGTGTTAGATGGAATTATTTCCCTAGGATTGTATCCAATAGGTTGCACTAAGTAGTAAAATATTTGGCGACAAATCACTAGCATAGTTTTGATGTATCATTACCCAAATGGTAAGCATTCGAAAACTTTGAATTTTATTTGAAAAGTTTTATTTAATAATCTGTTAAGTTAAAAAACTTATCATTTTTAGCATGCAATGTTTATATAAAGCCTAATTTTCATTCTGTTTTAAAACTTTTTTTGAGCAATACATGTAATATTCTGCAATGCCATCATATAATATACTTGGAAATCTGAAAAAAAAAATTTGAAAGTTAAAAGTTTTATTTGAAAAATCTTGGTGTCTGGGGATATTTCGGATTAGTTCCAAGTTTCCAGGATTCTTTTACAGAATATAAATTAAGAATAATATTTTCTTTACTTCTCAATAAGGCATTTTACAAACTGTACGTATGAGAAATTTATGAAAAATAAAATTTACTGGAAAAAAAGTAAATAGAAAACGAATTTGAAATGGATTCATGGTCTATTGAAAATCCAAGCTAAACTTGATATACTTCGAAAGAAATACACATTTCGAATGCTACAAAAATAAGCGGAATAATATTTTTTCAACTCATTACATATATATATGACTTATTCTATGCCTGCTTAATTTTTATCTCTTCTCTGTTATTTCTAAGAAAAACCTGATATAATAAAACAAGAAGATGTATTTCCTTTCAGATCTTAGCCTGCTTGCTTAAATCATCTTCAGGAGATTGAAATCAAACAAACAAAAATAAAAATAAACCACATAAATTATTTAATATTATAAACATATTAACTTTGTGAAAATGGTACTAAAATATTATTCTTACATCCAATGTCTTCATATAAAAAGACGTCACCAACTACCGCGATATACAGCCAATAGTAAAAATCGTTCTCGCGCATGCTCAAACTCAGCAATAATAACGAGGGCAGCATTTGGTGACATTTTTTTTAATTGGCGATGTCTTTACCTTTGTGAAATTGTTCGACGATATAATATGTAATTACTAAAAAAAATAATAACTTTAAAAAGTTTTTCTTGGTAAAGTACAAAATATTAATTAAACAGATATTTTTTAAAGTTTTCCTTTGTATTTTACTAAGCAAATGTCTTGACGTTATGAAGAAGGATGATTCTGATACTAACTATGATGCCCCAAAGAAATATTCGATTCCTAATAGTTAAGATATTTTCGTGATTTTGGTATATTGGGAAATGTTTTATTTCTTATTCTTGCCTTTTTTCTTCTATCCTCTCGGATAATACCAATCCCAAGAGAACATAGTCTAACATTTTTTCTTGTAATGATTTTGTTCCAAAAAGACGATACACTGTCCAATCTATCGGAAATAATTACTAAAAGTGCGTAAGTGTATTGAGAAATCAAATTAAGCCACATGATCGAATAAAAGTTATTTTGCATAATAATCTATGTCTGGAATTTAAATTACACAAATGTCGACTTAAAAGTTCAGAAGTTATATCGCTTTACTTAACAATTTTTCTTTGCTAATTAACAATCAATTCCAAAATTTATTTGAAGTAAGTTTTAATTCCAAGTAGATAGATTTCTCAGACTTTGATAAGAAAATTCAATCGAATTTTAGCTGATTCAATATTTTCTAAATCGGAAACTTAAGATTAAATATACTGAAGAAGAGTTTATGAAACTTTTAAAAGCAATTAATTTTTATTTCTGATTATTATTGATCTAGACGTTGAGATTTTTTCATGTGACAATTATTCTGCTCTTTGCGGTAAAAAGGATTTAGAATATTCTGTTGTTCTTTCTTATGCCACCTGATATCGACCTCGTCGGATCCAGACCCACGAAATTCATCATGGCAATGGACTAGATGTATGCCTGTCGTTAGCTGTACCCTTGAGCACCATACGTGTGACAGTACGACTTAGCTCGGTTCCACCCCAATTTTGAGAGTGAACACTCTGGGGAGGACAGGGGCCTCCTAACTCATCCCCTTCCACCAATCTCACGAGAGGAATTGCGGTTCGATGGTTATTTAAAGTACTCCCATGCCGAAAACGTACTCTTCATTACAAACACCTAAGCCTTCTCCGAGATTCAAACCCATGCCCTATGGCACTGCAGTAAGCGTCGCTAATCTCTACACCGGATGGGCTATAAAATATTTTACTTGTATGATGTTTGCAGAACTCGCTAATTGCTTGGTTAAATTTGATAGTTTGTATCGTATACCTTATCCTGATTTCATTTATAGAATTATATTCTTCCAAAGTGAATATAACTCTTAATTAAAGCGCCTTTTCTTCCTGTTTTAAAAAAATGCTTTTAAAAAAATTAAATTAAATATTTTTGAAGTGAAGTTTTTCAAAAATTCGATTAAATACTATCCGAATTAAAACTTTTCTTAAATTTTAGTACGTGAAAAATGGTTCAAGTTTCAACCAACTTGTATTTTAAATTTAAAACATACCTTACTCAATAAATTACTCAGTAAATAAGGTTCAACTGATTTTGTGGAACCATATTTACTGTATAAAGTATGTTTTATACTCAAAATACAAATTGTTTCATGATAAACCATTTTTCACGTATGAAGATTTAAGGAAAGTATTAATTTGGATAGTTTTTCCCAACTCTTGTACATTTCCTCCTTTGTCATTCCTGAAGGTAACTCTTATCCAATTTGATAAATTATCGACAAGATTTGGCTCTGTTTCCACTTAATGCTCGATTTGGCGACTTTTATTAACTTAAATGAAATCACAACAATGTTCTTGATTAAGTATTATTATATTGTTTATCCAAATATGATTGATTGTGTGTGGCAATTTATTTTAAACATTACACACTATAAATAACAAGTCATGTTTCAAATCTGTCACTGTAATTTACTGTAATCATAGCCATTTAAATGATAATTCATCGCGAGTAAAATAGGCTAATATCTTTTAGAAAGATTATGAATTGGTAAATTATCATGTATTATAAAGTTTACTTACTTCAGATCTCGTGATAAGTTCGTTACTGGTGTGATTATGATTTTTTTATATTTTCAGAATGGATATTTTTTTTATTGTAAGGTATCACTTGATTTTATAATGATGATATCTAGATGTTTCATTACTTCAGTATTTGTATTTTTCTTGCATCGTTCAGGAGTTATTAAGGTCATTTGATGGTCAGTAGAGTCGATAATTAATTTGTTCACACACAGTCACAATTAGATGCATCCTTAAGAAAAAAATCATACACCGTAATGATAATTTTTGCAGGATAGAAGAATATCTGAATGACAATGAAATGCATGTTTATTATTATTTAAATAAACACTTATAGTTTATTCTGCGTGTTGAGCTAATTTTTATTTAGATTAACACCTGACTAAACTTGAGTGTTTGAAGATATATGGCATACATTAATTATGTATACGACATAATTTTTTAATATTTGCAACCTTGAAGCTCCGTATTCATTTTCCTGTTATTTAAGCAGCATTGAAAACAATGATAATGTCGAAAACACGTGGTATTTAACCTTACCAAGTAACACGTGGTTTTTAACCTTATAACTACGATTTGATACAGTTCATTACAACGCATATTATGAAAATTGCTAGTTTAGTAAAAAATTAAATTTGAATGAACTCTGTTTTACTTAAGTTTCAGAATAATTAAGCTAAATTTCGCTTCTGCATAAATACAAATAAATCTGATTCTGCGAAAAGTTGAAATTATTTTTATTTATTTATTGTATTTTATTTTAAAAACTAAAAAAAATGGCATTTTTCTTTTAAAAATGAATACATTTTTATTACCTCAGATATGTTTTGAAAAAAACATGAAATATTTTCAACAAATAAAGATATATTGTATAATAGGTTAAATGAAATGTTTAAATTTTCAAAACAATACAGTTTTTCTACAACATGTAGCAGCCAAACTGCATCATTGTAAGAATCAATACAACGTTTTCGGCTACATTCAAGGCACGTAAAAGTTTGGTTTCGTAAGCATTCTTTGTTGTAGGATACCCTAAAAAGATTTTTCACGAATATAATACATATTTTCCTGAATTTTTTTATTTATTTGATTGTTTTCCTACCTGAGGTAAAGAGGGCGATATATTCCCTCTTTCCCGATGCCGTTTGAATAAAGATATTTTATAATATGAAAGAGAGATTATCTCTCTCGCGCACACACACAGACATGCGCAAGAAATCTGAATAATGTGAATAATTTTAGTTGTTTTTCAATATTAATCCCGAATCTACTGTCGTGAGGCATACTAAATCGTGAAATTAGAAAAAAAATGGTTTTAAAATATTTTTTCCCAAAATGATACTTGATATGTAACTTTAAAAATATTCAGCAAAATGACACTAAGAATTAAAAGGTGCCTTTTCAATTTCAAGAGATTGAAATACCTATGGATCGGGATTGTAAAGACTGTAAATCTGAGTAATAACAGTTAAAGGTTAGAAAGCCAATAAAAAGTCAAATTTTCTTAATCTTTTGTGATGAAATATTGATTATTTTTTTAAATGAAGATTTATTTAAATTAACTCTGTTTTTAAAAAAAGATGTGTCAAAAGTGGAACTAGTGACTTTAAATTTTGTATTCATGTTTTAACTTCTTTGTAAATTTTAGAATACACAAAATTCTAAATATGACTAGAATATAAGAATTTTAAGAGATATTTTACGGTTGTGCATTTCGAGGAGAAGCGTGGCTCGAAATTTTAGATCGGATATCCAAGTAGTTATAAAAATATTTAAAAGTTTCAAAGCGTTGTTTATTTTAAAACCTATGTTTTTACAAATTTTAAGTGCAATTTGTTTGAAAATTTATTGTCATTCATGCAAGAATTTCTTGACATCTTTTGTAGATATTTTCATATATTTGTATAAATTTTGATTTAAGGGTTCAGTGCTTAGTTTTTCATAAAAGTATCGAAGTTAATAGTTTCATAATGTTGCTATTTTTAAGGTTTGGTTGATAAAATATTTATTAAAAATCAAAAAATAATCAGATTTTGAATTCCTTGCTAACTATATTGTTCCCATAAATCCAAGAAAATATGAATAACTTGAAATAATTGTGGAAAAGTTTTACAAAAATGAAAATTACTTAATAGTCTCTTACAAACTTTCTAAAATATCAATTTTTAAAAATTTCTAAAATAATAGCTTTTTTTAAAAAACTACCTTTTTTTTCAAACTCAATTTAATAAGATAGTTTGAAAATATTTTTTAACTTACTTTTTTAACATTTTACAATCACCAAATTTTTTTTGAAAAGGGTACTGCGTAACTTCAGTTTTATTTGAATACATCCCAACACTAATTTCGCTAGAGTCTGAAAACTTAGCTTAGAACTAATATAAACGTCAGCAGAATTTGCTGGGACTCTTGCTATTTGTTCTGTATCTCTTCTCATTTGTTACCTCTGTTTTACAAAACTTCTATTCGGATTCAATAATCTTCCTCTAGTCTGAAGACGGTGAAATGCATTCTGCGTTTCGAATGCTTCAACAAGACGAAAAATAGGCTTTAACTTATTCCGAAGACGGGAAAAAAACCTTCTACGATTAAATGCCAAAAGAAATAGAATACAGTCTAGGAGGAAATTTAACATATCAACCAAAAAACTGGAACGGTTCTAGTTCCGTCTTAGAAGAGTAACAAGAAACTTTGTCGAATACATTTTAAACCTAATATATACCAAAGAAGAATATTTAGGACATCTCCCTTTAGACGTACTAGTAAGGTACAAATCGTAGTGATTAAGATTGTAAAAAAAGTGATACAAAATATATAATTCGTCTTTTATTTTCTTTATTTCTATATTGAGTTTACCTAACAAACAAATAATGCCGTTTTAATTTCTATAATTTTTTGCTTGTCTTTTGGCGGCAAATTTTTTAATTACTCTTTTCTAACTCCTTAATTTTTTTAAAAAATGTTTTTTGTTTGTTTTATTAATGTTAATATTTATATCAATTCCTTAGTACTGCACTTTTTAAAACTGTTAAAAAGTGTCTAAGTTATATTTTAACTTCCCTTATGCAAATTTTGACCCATATTTAAAAAATATCTTTCCATTTCTCAAAACCTAACAATATTTTAATAAATTTGTACTTTAAAAAAAAATTCAATGCAATACTTTTTAATGACGTATTTTGTATTTTTTTTCAAAATTTTCTTCGTCCCAGAAATATAGCGATTATTTCTCGAATTGGATTCAATTAACTCTCTAATCGATTTCTTCTAATCCTTAAACCCGTTGCAGTGATGTGGTAGTTTGGAGAGGGGATGGGGTGTCAGCTTAGTTGTCATTCTCGTCACTTGACCGAGGTTAAATCTTACGAGGTCTGTTGCTAATAGCACAACTATTGCTTTATATAGTGCGATGTTAAGTAACTCTTACTTTGACTCACACCAATCTTTAAAACATTTTGTAAATTTATTAATATGAAATTATGAGGTAAATTTGAACAAGAGAAAAACTCCTTATTGCATAAAATTTAAAAATGTGTAGGAAATTTTTAACCTCCATATTATAAAATTTATGTTTATTTAAATCCATTTTCGGTATATCAATAATTTTTTCACGAAATACACAACACTTATACAAGTGCTGAAACTATTATTCTTTACAAATATAAGCTACTGTGCTAGGACAGGTGTCACCATAACAATAATATAAATTAATAATGAGAAAAGAAATAAAAATATAGCAATAGACTTCTAACTTTCTTTGAAAAGATATTATTATTCATAGAGTGTAATATCAAAAATATTTTTAAATGTTTCCTATTTTTGATTTCTTAAATTTTTCAGCGAGAATTTATTTTACAAGAGTTTTACTGCGACATTAAACGGAGAATATATATAAAATACTAAATTAAAAAAAGTTACTGTACTTTGAAATTTATCAATTATTATTGAAAAAAATAATGTAATAACTCTTTCTAAACATGAACGGAAAGTAATTTTTGAAAGTAATAAAACAAACAATTAAACAATATAATCTAATATAATTAAAACATCTATGTATAGATAAACTTTTATTATCTCTAATCATATATTTATATGCATCAAAATATATTCCAAAATACTTAGAGCACTTAATTGATGATAAAGACCTTACCAACTCCATCTATTCGTGTATAATTACTTTGAATTCAATAGCAATATTAATTTCAAATATGTGGTTTGTGCCCCCTCTTTTGAATAACCCTTTTGAAGATGCAATTAAACCATCGGCGCAGCAGCATGTGAACTTCGCTTCTTAAATGAATTTGAAGACACTTGCTTTATGTAAATAAACTCTCTGAATCCCCGACATTCGATAAAGAACATCTCAGTAACTATAATTTATTCAAATTTTTCCACTATCATTGTGAATTATGCTTTACACTTTACAAGAATCATAATTACGTCGTCTTCTTTAAAGAGTTCACTATCTAAGAGTTTGGCACAATAAGTTGCATAAAGTAAAGGCTATATTTAGAACTTAGAGGCTGTTATGAATGACACAATGAGAGCTTGATTTCATTGTAAATTCACAAATTATTATTTTAATAAGTTTGATTCTTATATTTCAGTTGTTTTCACGGAAGAAATTAGTTTCAGTAAATTGAATTAATTTATTGACGTTGAATATTTTAAATAATGGTAGTGTGTAGCTTTGGAAAGTATAAGTTTGAAGCTCTTTAAACTAAAATTCGTTTGTAAAAGCTGTATAATAATTAGAATTATTACATGCATGAAACTCTTATTGCTGCCACTCGAAAGCTCAAAAATTAAAAAAAGAATTTTTTACTGTTAGATATCTGAATCATATTGTAGGTATTTTTGAGTTTAATATTTTCATTCAAACAATTAATTATGCATAATATTCATTCACATGACACTGTATTGGCAGAAGATGCTATTAACGGAAGAAAATTTCATTTGTTCCATATAACTGACGAAAAAGATAAACCTTTTCTACAGAAAAATAAACCATTACTTCATTCGTTTAGTTTCTGTGTAACAATGGGCTATCTGCGAGGTCTATCCTCTAACCAGGGTTTCGAACCGTAATTTTTTTTGTTCCGGTTTTCATTCCAGTTAAATAAAATATATATATATATATATGAATATCAGTCCAGTTCCGGTTTTCGTTCCGCCAAAAATAAAGGCTTTTGGTTCAGCTCCGAATAAGTAGTTTTTTTTAATGTATATTCTTTTTTTTTTACTAAAAATATAATTCTATCATGAACAAAAATGTAATTATATGGTTGATATGCAATGATGATTATTATATGGCTGACATTAAATTAGAAAATATTGATAATTTATATAGTTGCAGTAACAAAATGACTGAAGATATATCAAACTAAAATAAACCGATATTTTTTTCCAGTTAAGTTCCGATTTTCGCTCCGACCAAAATAACGATTTTTTCCAGTTTTCGGTTCAATTCCGATTCGAAACCCTGCCTCTAACTAGGGATTTTTTCCGTCCAGCCAACGTTATGAGTTCTAGTCTATTGCCGCTGAAGGTCCGCTGCTCAAAAGTCCACCCATTGGAAGTTAGGATAGGGGGGCAGCTCAGAGCCTGCTCGTTACTTAAACAAGGTTCAAAACTTCAAGGTTTGTTGTCAATAGCCATCCTCTTGCTTTAGTCAATATATATTAATTCACTCACTTTCGTCCTGCCAAATTCGCACTTCAAGCTATAACAACGCCTCAATACAAATTTCAACGTCACTACCGAATAATATATAAATCGCCAGCAAGATAGATCATATATAAGAATAGAGAAAAAATAGATTATGCCCACATTGATTCATACCATTAGACGCATTGTGTTTTTTTATTACTCAATATAACGGAGATTTTCCGATTATCAAGGCCGAAAGATTGCATCTCATTCAGATAAGGACAAATTTATCTTATCTTTTTTGTCTGCATATCGTGTAGTTATCTCCAATGTTAAATTTAATAAAAGTAAGGAAAAAAAATTATCATCATTTCGAATTTGATTCAATGATTTCTCCACCCATACTGCTTTCTGATTCCTCCCAGGAATTTTAATACGGTGCGAAATCCTCATTTCAGCAAATATAAGGTACCGCGACACGTGTTCTGTTCTAAGTGGACAACACATGATCCAAGTTAAAAATTATGAGGTCTCCATTTCCAACACATCTCCTAACAAGCAAGATTCTGATAAGGAACCATTCATTTAAATTGAAAATACAAGGAGTGACAATTAAATAACCGAACTAGTCTTAAAAATTAGCTTTATTGAAAACAATCCACAAATACATTTTAATCACCTTCAAGATACTCTTCTTCCCTACCAATATATAGCTGCTTTCGAGTTTTCAATTGTTCAAAGTACAGTTAGGCATCACCATCTTCAATAAGTCTCCCGTTTTTGCCTTCAACTTTTCTACAGACTGAAAAAGTGTTGCCATCAATGCATTTTCTTTTATAGAAGTTGAATGGTGTGAGATCTAGCGAGAACGGGGGATGCTCGAGCACAGTAATGCCTCTGTCCTCCAAGAACTGTTTTACAGAGAGTGTGCATTGTGCACCGGTGCGCTGCTCGCATGTAAGGTTTTGATATCAGGTCATGTCGGTGCCTCATTTGCGCAAACTTTCATCATGTGCAAAATCTCGACAAAATTGTTCTTATTGTCTCACTGTCAGTGTTCGTAATATCTGACATAATTCGAACACTCAAATGCCGATTTTTAGGCATGATTTCATTAATTATTTTCTAGTTTTCATTGGTTCTTGATGTCACTGATCGACCAGAACGTCCATCATCTTCAACAGCTTCCCGATCTTCCAAAAATCGCTTGTGTCATTTAAAAGTTTGATTAAGTGATATGAAATTACCTCCAAACACCTTTAACAATTTAGAACGTTTTAGAAAAGAGTTTTTTTTAATCCACAAGGAATTTCAAAGTTATGCGCAACTCGATTTTTAAAATTATCAAGATCGCGGCATTTCGACACTAAAGCGTCTCACTCAAACAATAATGAAAAACAAACTGAGTTTGATAGAGGGACGGAATAATGAGCCACCATCACTAGAAAAATGAAGGTCAACTATATTCCATTCCCCTTCTCCGCACCAAGCCCAACTAATGGCTGGGGCATGCTGAGTCCGGGAATTCAATTGTCACACTTGATATACCAGGAAAGATTATTATAACACTACTAAAATACATCGAATGTAGCCGCGCGCACAGGAATTTTTCAGGGAGGAGGGGGCTCCAGGGTCGAAAGTCCACTATTTTCGTATGATGCTTCAATATGCTACCCAACATATTCTTCTGATTTTGTCGATTTTCGGGAACAAAAAACAGTAAAAATTAATTATTGAATGAATAATTAGCATTAATTAATAAAATTAATTATTAGTAACGAATACTTTATTAAATTTTAACTATTATACCCATAGAATTACCTATTATATTCATCAATCGAAGAAAGCTAAGAGCTTTGGGTGGGTCCGGACCCGAGGACCTCCCCCCTCTCCCTTGTGTGCACCACTGATCGAATATATAAATCAATCATCATGTTTTTCTAGAAATTTCTTCACAAATGTTTTTAATATTTTGTATTTTAAATTAAGTCATGGTGCTAAAGAGATCCTTCAACAGAATTCTCAAATTTGTTTCAGAAAACTAGGATAATTGAAATGCCTCAATCTGGGTATTACAATCCGAATTCTCAATTACTGCACATTTTTATTTTTATTAGAAAAAGAGTGGTTGACAAAATCTACCCATAACTTTAACTTAGCATTATTTTAATCCCTCGGTGCTCTTTCAATAAATGACGTCATTTTCATGACGTCAAAAGAAGATATCGTAACCATTAAAAGTTCTTAAAGCATTCTTAATATACTTTTTAACAGCTAATTACTATAAGAGATATGCTATATTTAGTACTAATACTTCTCTTAAGATAATACAGACTAATCATTTCGCAATGCCAAAGTCTTTTTAGGTGGCAGTTCTTGTTTCATTTTGCCTAAGATTCATTGTAAGATACCTCCGTAAAGTAATTGGGTGTAATATTTTGTTACAATATAATAAAGGTACATTTATATGATACAGTAAAAATCGCTTAACACGAAACTGGGGTGACTGAAATATTTTTTCGTGGTTAAAGAATTGCATGTTAAAGAATATTGCAAAAAAAGCTTTATATTCACAAAAGTGAGTTTTTTTAGTTTTATTTACACACACACACACACACACACACACACACACACACACACACACACACACACACACACACACATATATATATATATATATATATATATATATATATATATATATATATATATATATATATATATATATATATATATATAGTCTAATTCTCTACAAACAAGAGATAAACATTCATCAATCACATTCGAAAAACACATAGACAGTAGGAAAATCACACAATGAAGGACACATGTGCAATCGAGGTTGAAAATTTTAAAATGAATGCTTAGCATTATAAACATTTGTTACTTAGGACAGCTAATATATAAAATAATTTATATAAAAGTGGGGTTGAACATATGATATATATATATATATATATATATATATATATATATATATATATAGTTAAATAAATATATATAGTTTATATGCATAGTTATATATATATATAGTTTAAAAAAATCAATGAAACAAAAGCATTCTCAAAAATTTAAAGAAGTTGAATAAAAATTTTTCAATTTTTTCGAAAAACAAAATATTTACGGAGTTTTTGGAAAATACGAGGTGTGTAAATTAAATAATGAGACAGATTTTTTTTTCACTTGTTTATTCCAATAAACTTACAATTCAACATTGTCTCCTTCAAAGTAACTGCCTTTTGAAGCCACACAGCGATGGAGACGTTTCTTCCTCTCCTCATAGCACTGGTGGAACTCGGATATTGGAATAGCCTTCAGCTGGTCGGTTACAGCCGTTTGGATGTTTTCCAGTGTCCCAAAATGATGTCCCTTGATGTGATTCTTCAATTTCGGAAAAAGTCACAAGGACTCAAGTCGGGTGAATAAGGGGGCTGAGGAGCAACAGGATGATTAGTGTTAAATCGATTCCAAAAAGTCAATGCACCTTGCTCTCCTCAGAACACACAAGAAAAACCTGTTTCACTAAACAAATCACTATTGACAATTAACTTGACTCAGCGACTTCAAACTCATACTGATGACGCATCACATGTTTACCTACCTCCCCTCCATGTCCCACTTCCCCAGTGTTGCTAGATCAAACACTACGCTACCAGTCTCAATACTTAATTTACATACGAGTACGTCGTAATCTGATATTTTCCTTTGCATTGTTTTCTTTTAGCATCAAAATGTTTGATATCGTCCATTTTGTTATTCATTTCACCATCGGAATGAGCGTCGAAATAAATCCACATCTTTTTCGTGATGTTCATCATTCCGGATGAAGTAGGAACAGAGAGAGAGAGAGAGAGGAGCTGCATTATTCAATTCATTTTCAACGTCGAAATCTGAATCAATGTAGAGTTTTTTCAAAGTTCAAAAAGTACCAATGTCTTTGTTTGCCTTAATTGGGGCTCTACACACATTATCATCATCTAAAGTAATGTAATGGACCTATAATACAATAAAACAGTCCAATCCAGCTGGTTTTGTTCCGTATTTTGTTCATTCCCAGGAAGAAAATCTTTTCGTTTTATAGCGATTTTTGCTTCGTGTTAAGAGAAAAAATATCTTTGAAAGGACATTCTAGTCTGTCGGGACCGTTGCATTATTTCGTGTTAACCGATATTTCGTCTCTGTATTTTTTTTTGTTAAGGTATCCGACTACGTTCGGAACCGTGATTTTAAAAAAGTGCATAAATGGATAATTTTCGTGATATTTAGTGTCACTTAGACTAGAATACACGCATGAAATTGTTTTAAGGATATTTTGACAAAAAAAAATATTTAAATACAATATTTCGGCAAAAAAATGAACTTAGAATAATCTTTTATCAAAATGTTCTCCAGTTGTGAAAAATTCCTCTATTATAATAATATGTTGCCTGTATATAACTCAGACCTTTGTACAGAGGCTCAACTATGATTTTTGAAAAATTCACATTATTTTCAGAGTTACAACTCATTGAAATAATTATCGGCGTTTTTTCTTAAAATTTCTCCCCTCTGTTGGCGTAAGACATGGATAAACCCACTTCTAAGTTATATATTTCAAAAATTCTATTTGAGCCTCTGTACAGAGGTCTGAGCTATATACAGGGGCAATATATTATTATAATGGAAGCATTTTTCACAAAAGGAGAATATTTTGAAAATGGGTCATTCTATGTTCATTTTTTGTCAAAATATTGTACTTAAATTATTTTTTATTGTAATACTATTCATAAAACAATTTTATGTACATTTTATAATCTAAGTGACACTAAATATCATAAATATTATCCATTTATACACTTTTGCAAAATCACAGTTCCGAACGTAGTCGGATACCTTAAGTACATTTAAAAGTGTGAACTATTTTATTCCAAACAATTATTAATGATGGTCACGTTTACAGGAATTACTTGAATAATTTGCGTTCTATTTTCGCACAACTCTCTGCTTTCGTTAATCCATACATATTTACTACATTAAATTGAAAGGTTGATTTTTTATGAATATACATAGTTGATTGCAATATGATTGTTAAGATTTTGTGTATTGAAGTATATGAACACACACATAAAGTCTACATGAAACTTGATATATTTTTGACTTTCAGTTTTCTCAACGGGTAATGTTTATAACAAATATACGTACAGCATTTGAAAATGCCCAATGCGAAAACAATTAATACAGTTCAAATACCTTTAGATAAAGTTGAAAACAAAGTAATAAGCATCAGTATGTAAAGTAAGATGACAAACTGTTCATTATGGTTACGCTACAAAGCAACATTCGAGATATTGAGGATGAACCTCGTAATTATGAACCATGGTTCAGTGACGAGGGCAATGTCGTTCGAAAAGAATGAAATTAGGAATTGCATCAAACCCCTAAGGAAGAGGATCAATTGGCGGGAGTTGTTAAAATAACGTCTCTCTTCAAGGTCATTTCCCTGATGAAAGTAAGGGATTTGAACACAAATCCCTAATCTGTTTCAGTGAAATCATGAAATAATATGGTCAAGAGTTTAAAAGTTTTTTAACAAATAGGGTGCATTATTAAACGTAGAAGCAAGTAATACAACAATAGTCAGTGAAATGTAAATTATTTATTCGAAACTAATTAACAAATAATTAGAAAATTAGGCTGGTATTTTGTTATTTGTTACATCTTCCCTCTCGGTTGCTTACACACTAAAATATCAATCTGTATGCTTATCCTATGATGCCCTTTTTCTAACGATATGGAGTTGATATTTAGGGGATCGATAGTACTACCTGTATGGTTCGGAAGTACAAGGACTCGACCCCCCCCAGATGTCTCCCCCTCCCATACAGCATTGTGCAGATGCGAATCCTAACTGGTTCATTTCATTAATTCCCTGAAACACTTCAGGAATTATTTGATGAAACCACTTACTTTCATCAGGGAAATGACCTTTAAGAGACGTTATTTTAACATATCCCGTCAACTGATCCAATCCCTTAAAGATTTGATCAGATTCCTAATTTTGTCATTTCCCTGCGACAGCGACACATAAGCTGACACCAAACTTTTCCAAACTCCACATCAACACAATGGGAGGATTTTGAGCTTCGACAAATTTAATGGCACTAGCTCATGCGGGTTTAATTGTTACCAGGAATCAATACACATCTAAACTTAATCCATCCATGAAAGTCATGTTCATGATATAACCACTCGGATTTCGCGAACATGAACGAAGTTCACACTAGCTTAAAAATAAATAACTTCAAGAAATTGAATATTTGAATTGAAGTTTTGTGATTTTTACATCCATATATTTTAATACATTTCAAATGTCATATACATTGTAGGATAGCCGCTGGAGCAGTGTTCAAGGCCACACATTTGTTGCTAGAGTTACTTAGTTCAAATCCAGGTATTATTAAATACCCACCAGGCAGATAGGCTGATGCACGTTAAATCTGCCGAAGCTCTCACGCTGACTTGGTGGGGAAGTTTGGAAATTTGGGAGCCATTCTCATAACTCTTGGTCATTGTTCAAAATTACTAGATTTATCGCATATAGAGCTAGTGGAACTAGCTGATAGTAATAAACAATTGATACACATTGTAGGAATCAAATACGTTCGAAAACAGGATTTTTCTAATAACAATTTAAAATTTTAAAGCATTCTAATGGTTTTAAAAATAGTAATTAATTTTTGTGAATCATTAAAGTGCAGGAAAAACCTAAATTATCGTTCTACATGAGCACGAGTGATAAGTTTATCGGATGAGTTATCCACGCATAAAAAATGACTAAGAATTTTTATAAAAAAAGTTATATTAAATATAAGCTGCATTTAGAATTTTATATTATTTGAATTTCATAATTGAAATTTACATTTAAATATATTCTTTTTTTCCATAAATGAGTCTCAAGTTCTGAGTGTTTTACAATACACAAAACTCAGAGATTAGTTGTGACGGACACATCTTAGTGACCGATACGTGCAAAGATACGTGCAATCTTAACCCTTCGTCCAGCGCATCTCTGAAAGAAACATAATCAGGCGCACCCAGCCTGAGAAACCATCGTCCCACCCCTTCCCCCTTATCAATTTTAATTCAAAGCACCCGTGAGATTTAGTAAAAGGTAAGATTTCAGGAAAGCAAATACACGAAATTGTACGGAAAAAACTCAGTTTAATGATCAAAATGAAGCTTAAACTGATGCAACAAAAATTGTTAATTTGACACGAAATGCTTTTCCTGACCTTTAAGGCCAGCTGCACCAGTATGTTAAGTTTATGGAAATTTATTTACATTTTGGAATTTACGAACAGTCTGTGCAAAGTCTGAGATCGTGTTAAAATGTTTGATGTCTGTAAAACTAGTGTTAAATTAATTTAGGACAGAGTACATAAATTTGTGTCAAAAAATATGTTTTTTGAATACTCAGTCATTCGTTGTTAAAATGCAATCTTACTTAGTACAATTTTGAATGCATAAAATGTTTTGATGCAACATTCAAAAATTTATACACACACACACACACACACACATATATATATATATATATATATATATATATATATATATATATATATATATATATAATATATATCCAAAAATTTGCTAAAAAATATGAATGAAACATTATCTACGCTAGCAAAACAGAAGCAATTTATTTAACAAAAAAAAGTTTAACATAATTAACTCTACATACAAAATTTTGAGACAAAGTTTGATGAACGAGATTATAATCTCGAAAAGAGATTATATCTCATGAAAACATGATACAAAAGTAAATGGATAATTAGAGTGTTAAAAATCAGTATTTTCATTTTTTCAATAAGAAAATTGAAACAGATAAATTTTGATACTTTCAAAACTTTTCTTTATTTTTCTTAATTTTTTAAAGAATTTCTCTTGTTTTTCAAGAATTTTGAATGATTAAACTTGTTTATTTCATTATAAGTTTGAAAACATGTTAAACTTTTAAATAATGTAAGTATGAAAAGTGGCATGATATTTTATGGGGTATCAGGGGTGTTAAATTTCTCTAGAGGTCTGAAATTATAAACAATTTTCACACAGGTATAATTCTTTTAAATTTAAATTAAATGATTCGAATATTTTACACATTATTTATAAAGGAATGGGAATTCAGAAAAGTATAAAATGTTTAAAATATAATCATAATTTGAAAAATTATAAACATATGAAAAAAAGAAACTTTTCTATAAGAAATATTTATTAAGTCTTACGTCGCCCATGCTATTTTCTAAAATAGTAGCTTTAATTACTAGCTATAAATTGATTTATAAAGTTAAATGTATTCTTTTTACTCTGTGGCTATTTTTTATATAAATAGAATAATAACTTACGTATCTTAAATAAAAAAATACATTTTTAAAAAATTACAATATTTTACAAATATTTTGAGATTCAAAAGATATACAATACTAAAATTAGGTAGGGTTTAAAGAATATGATGCATTTTTTATAATTCTATAAAGTTTTATATATCAGAGTCTACTATTTTAGAAAAGTGCGTGAGTAACGCAAAAAATACTTAATAATTATAATAGAATTTTCATGTGTGCTTATGATTTTTTAAATTATTATTATATTTTAAAAACATTTTTTACTTTTCTGAAGCCCCATTCTTTTATAAATAATGTGTAAAAGATTCGAATCATTTAATTTAAACTTAAAAGAATTATATCTGTTTGAAAATCGTTTATATTTTCAGACCTCTAGAGAAATTTAACACCCCTGAGACCCCTTATCTCACCTTATAGAATTTTAGTCAGTATTAAAAGTACACCTAAATTCAATAAACAAGTATCTGTTTGAAAATTGTTTATATTTTCAGACCTCTACAGAAATTTAACACCCCTGAGACCCCTTATCTCACCTTATAGAATTTTAGTCAGTATTAAGTACACCTAAATTCAATAAACAAATATCTGTTTGAAAATTGTTTACATTTTCAGACCTCTAGAGAAATTTAACACCCCTAAGACCCCTTATCTCACCTTATAGAATTTTAGTCAGTATTAAGTACACCTAAATTCAATAAACAAGTATCTGTTTGAAAATTGTTTATATTTGCAGACCTCTAGAGAAATTTAACACCCCTGAGACCCTTATCTCACCTTATAGAATTTTAGTCAGTATTAAAAGTACACCTAAATTCAATAAACAAATATCTGTTTGAAAATTGTTTACATTTTCAGACCTCTAGAGAAATTTAACACCCCTAAGACCCCTTATCTCACCTTATAGATTTTTAGTCAGTATTAAGTACACCTAAATTCAATAAACAAGTATCTGTTTGAAAATTGTTTATATTTGCAGACCTCTAGAGAAATTTAACACCCCTGAGACCCCTTATCTCACCTTATAGAATTTTAGTCAGTATTAAGTACACCTAAATTCAATAAACAAGTATCTGTTTGAAAATTGTTTATATTTTCAGACCTCTAGAGAAATTTAACACCCCTGAGACCCCTTATCTCACCTTATAGAATTTTAGTCAGTATTAAAAGTACACCTAAATTCAATAAACAAGTATCTGTTTGAAAATTGTTTATATTTCCAGACCTCTAGAGAAATTTAACACCCCTGAGACCCCTTATCTCGCCTTATAGAATTTTAGTCAGTATTAAGTACACCTAAATTCAATAAACAAGTATCTGTTTGAAAATTGTTTATATTTGCAGACCTCTAGAGAAATTTAACACCCCTGAGACCCCTTATCTCACCTTATAGAATTTTAGTCAGTATTAAGTACACCTAAATTCAATAAACAAGTTCTAATGTAAAAGTTCTGAAACTACACTACTCTATAATTAAATATACAATATAATTAAATGTACAAGAAAGTATATATAATGCTGAATATTCTAGGATTCTTCTATTAGAGGCGTATATCAATGTCATTTCCAATAGCAGCCTAAAAATCTAAACTTTTTATATCATTCTTTGATTTTCTATTTATATCCTAACATAACAATAAAATAAATCTATGAAATTAAAGATTGAAAACAGAAATGTATCCTTATATACAAAATTTCACGAAAAATGTTAATAATAGGTATTCTCTAATTTAGTCAGCACTGAGAGAATCTAGATTTTATTCAAAACTGCGGTCATAATTAATTAAGTCATTGAATGAGGGACAGGAAAAGATTATTGGTTTTAGTTAATGGGATTATAATTACTAATAATAACCACATTTAAATTGACTGTCTTGGATTAAAGTTAAAGAATAGGGCCCAAATTCGTGCGGAATTTTTTTTTATATATAAAAGTATCCGAACATTAATATTATATTCTGGCTTCATTATTCTGTAGAGAATCCTTAATTAATCATATTACTCATTTTTATCCTGGTTGACATATTTTTTTTATATATAAAATGTGTTTCGCATTTTTTCTCCTATACCGTAATGCTAAATGAGCTACCCCTTTATATTTTAAAAGGAAAAACTAATTATTTATGAAATATTTTTAAATTCTAAAATCACTATATAAAAAAAAATACATGAGTTACAATGTCACAAATTTTTATAAAAAAAATAGGCATTGTTTCAGTCCAAAAATGGGCTCTGTATTAAGTTCACACTCTGGTACATATGGCGAAAACAGCCTTAAGAAGTCTCAGGGATGTATTAATTTTATCTCGAGAGCTGAAAATATAAACAATGTTAGATATAATTCTTTCAAATTAAAATTAGATAATTCGATTCTTTTATACCTTATTTATAAAGGAATGAGGTTTCAAAAAAGTGCAAGATGTTTCAAATATAATCATAATTTAAAAAATGTATATATAAGCATATGAAAATAAAGGCCGTATCAAACGTACATTTTTCGTGCAACTCTTTTGCCCAATTATTCGCCCAATCTGATGGTGAAGGTTGCCGTAAGCAAACTACATGTTCTGACATCAGGTGCGCTCTATCTTCCCATTGAAAAATTACTCGCCGATTTTTCTGTTTCGGAAAACGAACATCCAATATTTTTTCTTTTTTTTTTTTTTTTGCTCGCGCTTTTGTTGATGGGCGTTAAAAGAAAAGAGCACTATTATGTTTAAAATCTTATACGCTGTTGCATATTATACACCATTAAAATGTTATTCGTCATTTCTGATGTGTTTGACGAAACCAAAGCTGCCATCCTTTCCGCCATTTTGTTTATGACGTAAGGCGCCGAAGAACCCTATTGAATGGAATTTCAAGCAAATTTTATTTGGAACAGCCTTTTCAGCTCTCAGAGAAAGAGTTGTTCGAAAGCCGTTGCTATGACAAATGATTAAAAATTGAATGGAACAAAAAATTGCTCCAAACGTTTTCGTATGATATGGCCTTAAGAAATATTCCTGCAATAAATATTAAGTAAATTTTATGTTGTGAATGCTATTTTCTCGTAAATAGCTGTACTTGATGCATAAAACTTCAGAACCGTAAAATGTATCACACTCTTCAAACCCTAGCTAATTTTAGCATTACATATTTTTTGTATTAAAAATATTGAAGTTTAAAAAAAAATTAAAAATGTAAATTTTTATTTTTTAAAAAAATATAATTTATTATTCCATTTATATAAAAATAGGTACAGTGTAATAATGATACTTTTAACTTTATAAATCAACTTATTGCTAGAAATTAGAGCTTTTATTTTAGAAATTATCAAGCGCAACGTAAAATTCAATTTTTTTTTTTTTTTTGCAGAAATATTTCTTTTTTTATAAGTTTAAAATTTTTAAAACTAGGTTTATATATTTTAGAAAATTTTCACTTTTTAAAGTCTTATTTCTTTATAAAAAAAGTGTAAAATAATTGAATTATTTAGTTTCAACCTCAAAGAATTGCAACTAATCGAAACTGTTTACATTTTCTGCTCTCGAGACAAAATTAGCACCCCAGAGACCCCTTTAGACTTCTCCCATGATATCTGGGATATCTGGTCTTGTTCTAAATTAATTAAACAGTTCAAAGTAGGGTAGAAACTTTCACATCTTATGGCAACAATCTATTTTATTCTAAACTAATTATTTAACAATTTATAATAACATTGAAAAAATTTTAACGATCAAGTGAGTTTCACAGGTGAATTTCGAACTTTTTGTTTCACCTTTAAGACCACGATCGATATCTTCCTTATTTTTGTACTAGACATGTTATTATATTCAGAATTTTTTTTATATTCTATATTCTATCTTTATATTCTATAGTTATAAACACATAAAGATGTTTAAATTTCTGTGTAACACTCACACACACTGTATGTAGAATTATGCTATAATTAGTTTATTACTTTGCTTTGCATTTTAATGGGTGAAATAGATATTAATATACTAACATATATAAACCAAATTAATTTGACACACTGGATTTGACCTATTTAGCCTAATGTACCACAGAGAAGGAATAAGAAGAAACGGAAGAACCTTTGCAAAAACAGTGAGAGAGCCAACTGACCAATGAGAAATGTTTATTTTTAAATGATACTCACAAGACAGATGGAGCAAACGTCAGCTTAGTAGGCCGTAGTAGCACCGCTAACGGCGATACGCGAAACAACACGTCTAGGTACAGATTTATTGAGAGTACGAAAATGACGTCCTCAGGAATAGGTCTCCATTCTGTATAAGCGATTAGTCATGGTTTGTCTCTTCTGAAAATGGTGGATATTGGACATGAAAGCGGCATCCAACCGCATTCAAACGTGCTCGATTGCTAAGACATCAAGTAACAATAACAGGCAGATATACATGTGCATATCTTGCAGAATACGTTGGTTGATGTGTGTAGGATGAATCTGGGCGCTATCCTGCTAGCAACCTGCTACAGTGGATGGAAAATGTCATTGGCAGTAGTTCAAGCTATTACGCTTCTCTATGACCATGCTGCGTTGTCATGTGGTAGGGATGTCGTCTAAATGATGCCGGACTGGACTAGTCATCAGGTCGGCACCACACTCATGCACGGTTACTATCACTGTGCAAACAGAAGCGTGCTTCGTCTGAGATCATGTCCCTGTGTCATTTAAACGTCTACGCTGCTCTACTTGCTTCACCATTACGAACGGAATAATCTAAGCTTTGGTGCTAAAAGCAGTTTTAAGGGGACTTGGCACCCTTTGAGCAAACTTCTTTATTTAGGTATTTAAAAATTATATTTTAACATTTTATATAATGCTTCTATTCAAGAAAATGTTACCAGATGAAAATTTTCATATATTATTCACACAATTTTAAAAATTTAAATTTTTTGAAGAAAATTGGGAAAATTTTAAAATCCTACTACTTTTGTAAAAATTAATTTTTTGACCTGAAATTTTTTTATAATATTCTTATGGATGTTCTTAACAACTTTAGGGATCAATTTTAGAATAACTTCATTCGTTTTAGAGAAAAAAAAATAAAATGTTGATATACAGGCTAAAAATCAACGAAAAAGCCAACATGTCTTACATTTTATTTTTTTTTAAGAAAAAGCATTCAGTTTATAGCAAAACGGATCCTTAATTTTATTAAATGCTTTATTTTTAACACACAGGAAAAAAATTGAAATGATTGGTAAATAATTGTCGAAGGAGTAGCATTTTGAATGCACTAAGGTTTCGAAAAACACAAATTTAGAAAAACCACTTTAAAGTTTATAATTCTGAAAAAATAATTATTATAAGCTTAGTTAAACTTAAAATACCACTTTAAGATATTACTTATACGTTTTTTATTAAAATAATTGCATTTTTATATGTTTTCAACCCACACATTTTTATAAATGATCAACTTTTAGAGAGTACTAATTGCACAAGAAAACTCAAGAAAAACTTAAAATTTTTTTTTTCTGTCACGACAGAAATTTTAGCTGTTTTTCTTCTTATAATATTAAAGTATTACATTTGTATGAAAAATATATCAGGAATAAGAACTGAAATTATAAAATTATTAATATAAAATGCCTTAATTTAAAAATTTTACATGCACACATTTCACAAGGAAGAAAAATTACATTATTGTATTGCCTCGGAAATATTCTGTTTTTAATACTACACATTCTTTTTTTATAGTTATTATTTCTATTTATAAAATAGATTTTTTTTATCATAACGCATTTTTTAGCTTTTTTTTCTAAAAAGGGGGTGTGGCTGAATTGCCTAATTTGTTTCCAAATGAAGTTTTATTCAACTTCTAACTTTCCGACATGCACAAGTGATATATCAATCGAAAGATAATAATGCAAAGAATAAGATTAAATTAAAATAAAAAAACGATAGGTTTGTGATTTTTAGGGTACCAAGTCAGCTGAATGAGCGCCATTTGTGCAGGCCTCTAACATCAAATCAGGGAGTAATGAATTTGATCGAAAAGGGAGGAGTTTCAAGGGTATCCTTCAAATCAAGCAAAATGCTGACAGAAGTGGTTTATAGAGCCATCAACCACCTTTTGCCCGTGGTTGCGTCTATTGATGCGGATTGATGTCACTCTGGCCACACCAGCATCCCTAAGACTTGCCATTTTCTTTTGTTCCAACCATCTTTACCATATCCTCGAATATGACTAGGTGGATCCTACCCAAGATTTAACGTTTGACCAACCTTTAATTGTAAGCCAATCAGCATGAATCTTCATAAATTCTTTGTCTGCTGGAACTGATTTCGAACATGTTATAATGGTTTTCTTTGATATGAGAAATCCAAATGAGTTTCTACAAATTCGTAGTAGAAATAGTTTGCAATGCCACCCTTTGAATCCATTCACGCGTGGTGAGGTTACTTTGGTCACTCCTAGAACTTGCCACATTTTCTCGTTTTAACCATTACCTCAAACGGTGTTCAACCGACGCGTGTAGGTGGTTTGAATCACATGCCTTTCTCATTCCAATGATTTTCCTGTTACAAATAACGGCACGGACATTGCACATTCCACAGATTCCTGTTCAACTTGGCAACACACATAACAGCGCGTTCACATCATTTATATTACTCGGTGAGGCTATCATTTGGTTAATTTCTGACCACAACTTCTCGGTACTGCCTTTTCATTTTTACATAATGTATAAGTGTAAGTTATTTTGAAAAAAAAAATTTATTACATAAAATTATATTTCTAACTTCCTATTAAATCTTATTTCTGCTTCCATATCAATCAGTTTTTCTTGTATAAGTGTAATTTATACTTCGTCTGCTATAGTTGTGTAGTGCTAAATTGATCATATGAATGAAACTATTAAAAATGGTGCATCAATGATGCATAAGTTTTGAAGATACAATTTGTTATAAAACTTTGAAAATACCTGATTTTTTCCTTTTGATATGATAATCAACTTCACTGTAGGTTCTATTTCTTTATATTAAGCAAAGTTAGTTTTATCTGAATCTAGCTCTTGTTTCATTGGATGTTAAAATAGCTGCTATAAAATAAGACGTTTTTTGGTGGCATAATTCTTTAAAATTATTTTACGATGAAGCTAAATCATCATGCGATATACAAATAATTTTAAATTATTTCACAGCCATAAAATATTCATAAATATTTTTGATGGAATATTCCTTTTGGTTTCATATTGAAAAGAGAAACAAACCTTTTGAGACAAAATTGAAATATACATTTTGCAAATCGATAGTTTGATGTGAAGATTCATTTCGAAGAAAAAATTATATATATATTTGATCTTTACAGGTTTTTATCCCGAAGGAAATCGATCTCATATAGTTATGTAAATAGTATTGATCTCTAATGATTTTTAAACTATTATACAAATACATAAGGTTTTTTAAAAATTTTATCGAAACGATTCTTCCGTCATTTTTTTGTATTTTTGTACTATTTCCTTCTTTTAGACATTTTGCTTCTTTGATATAGTCCTGGCTCAATTTTTCTGCTAAAGTGGTCAAGTGAATTTTAGGCCATTCCACTAGAACAGCTTTCTAAAGACTTATTTTGCTTAGGTGGATGCCAGTTTTATATAGCATGGTCTGAATAAATTAAAATCACAAAATGTCATAGCGGAAGTATCAGGAGATTTGAAAAATATTTCTGTAAATTGTATGAATCTTATTAAATTTCCGTTCCTTGCAATTTTAGATGATCACCGTAAAATTTTTGATGTCAGCTTTTCTTCATTCATGGGTACTTTAAAAAAAAGAGAAAAGTTTTCTTAAAGTGACTGACTATGTTTGAAACTGTGATTCTTGAAAAAGAGTATAGACGTATGATTTTTTGTATATTTAATATCAGTTGAATTAGAATATACATATAAATTTTTTTATCAATATTATTACTAGAAAAATTATTTTAAAGCATTTTTTTGGCAAAAGATGAAGGAAGGATGACGTATTTTTAAAACATTGTAGTTTGATTAAAAATGCTTCTATAACAACATTTCTCAAACTATGGGGTATGGCCCCTAAAGGGCGTGATATCTCCTTCAGGGGGGAACGAGCATAATTAAAAGTCGAAATTAGAAGATTTAAAATAAGTATTAATAAGTATAAACTTAATTAACTTAAAATATTTAATACTTAAATAATTTAAGTTGTCTTAAGTTGCCCCATGAACTTGTCTTATACAGAATTTAATATTTATCTTAATATTTTGTATGGTTTAGAATGAAAGTCTTATTGTAGTTTGATAATATATGGGAAGGGGTGCGATGAAAATTATGATTGAAAATTGGATCGATATTATCGATAGTTTGAGATGCACTGTTCTAGAATAATAATTTTTTTTATGTAAATATCGCTCGGACTTTTAAGTAGGGGCCGAATTAGAATTTTTGAAATATATAACTTAGAAGCAGATATATTCATATTTTAATAAAATGCATCAGAATAGAGAAATTTTAGCAAAAACAAAACAAAAAAACTGTTTTTATTTTGATTTATCTTAACTCTGAAAATAATGTGAATTTATAAAACAATCTAGTTAAAGCTATGTAGGGAAGTCTTAGCTAAATATAGGCATATTATTATTATTAAAGAAGTGGCGTGTAAATAAATTTACTGCTTACAACTATGTTTCAACAGTATTGTTGAATGAATAAGGAAGAACTTATTTGCAGGTTAAAAAATATTCGATATTTATTTACTTTTCTTTTATTCAGTTCCATTTTTCACCGTTGCCACATTCCGATAAATATGATATTCACAATATTTTCAGCCTACTCGTTGCCAATCAAGCAAAAAAGACAAACAGCTACAGAAGCATTTTTCATAATAGAAAAGTGCCTTGAATATATGACATTCTTTCCTTCTTTTTTATCAAAAAATTGTATTTTAAAAAATTTTACTAGTAATATTCTTAAAACAATTTTTTATATATATCAACTGAAGCAAACAAAAAAATTATTCATTTGTATGCTTTTTTCTCTAAATCACGCAGTCATTCCCTTTAAATAAAAATATTCATAAAGGTTTACAAATTAATATAATTTTTTCCAACACCATTTCAATTCATTTTGGACAGTAAAGGGGGTTTGTCCGAACTTCAACAGTTTGACCAACTTAATGACATCTCTAATTTTTAAAAAGGGTTTCTTCATTTAAAAATTTAGCTAGCTTTGTTTTTAAATTCAATACACATGTGGGGTAAAGCTAATCCACACACACAATAATACACAACCAAGTCAGACAAGCATAGTTAGGTTTATTAACACATACATATAAACAAAACAGTAAGATTAATATATAGAGGTAATTATTAAATTTGACATTCATCGCGAGCAATATATATTAAAACAATTGAGATATAATAACGGAGTCTATTTATAATGTGGCGGTGCTACTTGCAAGTAATAAATAAATAATAGCGATGGTGCCCCACACATTATCAGTTCCTTTTTTGAAACAAAATAATAGTGATTTGTAATTTTTGGTAAAATACTTTTCTCTGGAAAATGCTTTTACAAAATCATCCAACAATTTGTCTATATTAGGAGACATTTTTTAAAAAATAAAAGTTGTGTTAGTTTTCTAGGAATAAAGAAAGCAGAAACAGCAAACAATTCTCTTCATAAATTTAAAACCAAAAAATTCAAAAAGAGGGGGAAAAACTAGAGCTTTGATACAATTCAAAAAATATGCAAAATACCTTTTTTGTATATATGCGAAATCACAGTTTCTAAATAAAATGTCTTCTTAAAAAAATTTCCAAAATACATTTAATAAAAATAATCTTACTCTTCTCAGAAATTTACTATTTCTTGTTTTTCTGAATTCAAAATAAAATCAGAAACCTACTTGATGAGCTGAATTTTTATAAAGAAAATTTTATCCCTGCATATAACTATATTGATTTTAGTTTCTGGGAATTGTGATTTCTTAAATTTCCTCATAGTATTAAAACAAATGCTTCTATTATTAAAACATAGTATTCGGGAAACAGTATCGACTGAGATATTTGTTCATATTTTCTTTACTTGTGATAGTTATTTTGTTCATGTCTACACTGAAGGATCAAAATGGAAGTACTTGGAATTTTTCAGAACTGTTTACATTTAATCTACACTTAGATACAAACACATTTCCGTTGAACGCTAAGTAGAAGTTATTAGAACGATTACTCAACAATTGTTGTCAATTTGAGAATTTTGAGAATGTCATATTTTCTGACTCCATCTCTTTAACACAAGCTGTGACAGCTCTGAATTTTTCCGACTTCATTAGAATTAAAAACTGTATATAGAATTTTAGACTGCTTTTGACCTAAAAAAAAAGAATATTATTTTGCAATGAGTTCCCTCCCACTGTGATAACTACGGAAATGAAAGAGCTGATCTTTCTACCTAAAAAAAGGTGTTGGTGTTTCATAGTGCTTTTAGAGAGGAATAATTCAAAATAGCGTGTAAAAGATCTTCGGAAATTAATTAAATGAACACATTTGTAATAAGTCTTTGAGGGAGACGCTGAATAAAATTTCAGATCACCCGAGACGGAATGCGTTGTTGCCTTCGGGTTGGAAACCGGGTCTAAATGTCCTTGCGTATCACCTACATAGACTCTAAAGGTCCTTCCTTCTTCGAAAGGGGTTTTGTGTATCGAGAATTCCCTAAAATGAATGCTGAGCACCTGGAGATTTGTGCAGCTGTCTTTGATAACATCTACGATAGATATTGGAGGGACAGAGAGAAGTTACAAGCAGTTACCAGAAGAATCTGACTGACATTCTGATGGTGTTTATGCTTCTGTTTTTTTATTATTATTCTTTGTTTTATTGTTCATAATTTGTTGTTACTCCTTGTGTATTTTCGTGTAGTGTTTTCACTCCAACTAATGATGTATTCAGTTAGGACTGTTGCTAGAAATAAAAAAAAAGTTATTTTGTTATTTTAAGGAAATATAAACGCGATGTCATTAAATTTTAATGTCTTTATATAGAATACATGGTTATTATAATTAAAGTTCCACTTTCAAATTGTTGTAAAAAAAAGAGCCACTGCTCAAAATGACCTAAAATTTGAACTGAATATATTTGAAGAAGAAAGCAAATGGTATGCCCCCCAAAAAACAATTCGGTAACATTTTCAGTGTTGCTTTTTTTGCGGTTTTTGTTCAGGAGCAATTAAACCCGTTTATTCGCACCCACTGCTTGACGACCTTTCAGAGGTTTGATGGGATTTTCACTAATAGTGCAACAATCGTTAAATGACTTGGAACTCATTTTTTTTTTGTAAAAAAAACTGATACACTCGTGCACATTGATCAGTTGGTTTAATGTGAAATCCATGGCAAACCGTCGCAATTCGATTCAAAATGCCACTTGCAGCCGCATCTACTTTCATTCTGATGCTTACAACACTATCTATTGGCACACTTTGCAACTATTTTCTTATGCCAAACCAGTTTTGCTTTTTTCAAATATATTCAGTAGAAATTTGAAGTCATTCTGAGCAGTGATCCATTTTTACATATTTTTTACAGTGAAACTTAAATTATAATCACAGTGGAACTTTAATTATTGTGTATTAGTTTTCATGCTCGCCATTGAACTGTAGATATTTGGTGAATTAAACATTCAAAGATGTATCAGAACTTCATTGTTGAAATACTTAAGACTGAACACAATTCTGTTTCATACTTTCTCAATTTGTCAGGTTTATATTATTACTACTTATATGAAATGTTAATATTTTTCTACCTTATATATCTGAGTGGAACATGAAAATAGCATCCTCATTCTAATAATATGTAGCAAATGTAAAATGTTGATAATTATTTTCGAAAATGAGTGTCTGCGTGTGAGGAGAAGTATTGAGAGCTACATTACCTCTACTTCCCATTTGGATAACACGAAAATTGTTACTATGATTGATAAATGAGCACTAAATCCCTAGTAATGTAGGATCGAAACCTCCAGAAATTGCTTCGTAAAAGAGAAGCAGTGAGGTAGTATTATTCTCGGATATTAGCTATAAATGCATACATTAATGTTGATGAAGAGGATAACTCTTATTGGCTGTAAAAGTGGAGTGATGAAACATTGATTCCATAAGTGAGCTGCTTCTCGTTTCTGGTAACACAAGATTACTTGCGGCCTTTCCCAATCTTCAAAGACTGGTTACTTCATAATTAGAAACATATGCAACATCAAATAGATGTTACAAATAATGCTCGCATTATCCAGGTATACAATCTGTTCGAATTAATCTTCGTGTGCGTTAAGAGTTGTTTAATATAAATGAAATATTGCACGTAAGAAACAGAAATTTGATTTCCATTATGTTTGATATTTTGAATTATTTGTTGCTTTTGTTCCCCCTACTGTGATTGTTCCCCGTACTAGATCTCCCGTCTAGTCAGAAGAAGTCAGGATCAGTGAAACTGTTGACTTTAATGAAGTCCGATACTAGAAGCGGACTATTATGGATGCCTTCTTTGATCAGTCCACGATGTAGTGTTCTTTTGGTAGTATTGTTAGTGTGTGTAGGTGGTTTTTCGAAGTAAACCATATTATTCATTAGTAGTTTTTGGCATAAAAACATAAATTAAGATCTGTCGGGGGTGTTTACTTCGTCTCTGGGGAAGGGGATATAAACAGTTTTCAAATAGATATAAATCTTTGAAACTAAAATTAAACAGTTTGAATATTTTGCATGTTATTTATGAAGAAATGAGGTTTAAAATATAATCAGAATTTTAAAAATTATAAGCATAAAAAGTAAGAAACATTTCTGTAATCAATATTATGTAAACTTCACGGTGCGCATTTCTTTTTCTAAAATCGTAGCATTTGATATATAAAACTTTATATAATAATATACGATGTATCATGCTCTTTAAACCAAACTTAATTTTAGTATTATATAATTTTGGTTCTTCAAAATATTCGGAAAATACCAAACTTTAAAAAAAATTAAAATGTAATTTATTTATTTTTTAAAAATATCATTCATTATTTCTGTTTATACAGAAATAGATACTGTGTAATAAGGATACATTTAGCTTTATAAATCTATTTATTGCTAGTAATTATAGCTACTATTTTAGAAAATATGATGCGCAATGTAAAAATTAATATTTTTTACGGAAATATTTTCTGTTTTTATATGCTTTCATTTTTTAAAATTATGATTATATATTTTAAACATTTTGCACTTTTGAAAGACTTTCCTTTATAAATAATGTGTAAAACATTTGAATTATTTGATTTAAATTAATTTAAAAGAATTGTATCTTTTTGAAAATTGTTTATATTTTCAGCCCACGAGACGAAGCTAACACCCCTGAGACCCAAAGGCTCTTAAGTTTGGAATAAAAGCCTCGCGTCACTCTAAGCTTTCTAAATGGCCTTGTTAGCTAAGTGGTCATGTTTATGAACTTGTGGTCATCGTTGTCGAGGTGTGATAATCATGTATAACAGGGTTGAAGCTACAGGGACTTGATGTGTTGATTAGGCTTTCGGGTCAGTCAGTAATAAACAGACCTAAACGTTCAAAAATTGGAAAAAAAATAGTTGAGTGTTTGATGAAACTTAAAAACAACATGAAACAAATAAAATAGTAATTAGCAATACATAAATGGAGAAAATGGATAAACGCGTGTCTATTAGTTTCTGTAATATTCGCATTGTTCGTCCGATGACCCGACTTAAAAGATAACCATGTAAGATAGCATTTATTTCTAAATAAAAAATTTAAAAAATTAGAAAGGATGTTGTTTTTGGATAAAATATACGCGCTAATTATAAACTGAATAAAAATTGTAAAAAATTCCATAGAAACCAGGTACTCTCTACAAGGAACGAGTATTATAAAAAAATATTTAAAGTCAATTCTTACTTAGTTAAACAAAGAAAAATTTAATTTCAGTTACTTTTTATGATATAATTACAATTAATATAAATATGTATGTACATATGAGAGAATCACAATATTAAATGACAAAATAGAAAACGAGTTTTCTTGTAATTTTCCATTTTCCTTTCTATATATAGTGTTGGTCTATTTTTTTTCGTTTGTTACTATCTATTCATTAATTAAGTTTAAATAATGAATTAATATTTGAAAAAACTGTATTAACATCTAGTGTCATCAACTACAAGTTTTAAAAAATGTATTTGTGTGAACTTGAATGGATGAATAGAAATTATTTTATCAACGAATGAAAATTTGAACAAGATATATATATAGGGAGATTGTGAACTAATAGTAGGAATTGAAATATATATATATATATATTCACATGAATAATGCGAAACAAATATTTTACTCTATAATTG
This sequence comes from Trichonephila clavipes, assembly GCA_019973935.1. Taxonomy (NCBI): domain Eukaryota; kingdom Metazoa; phylum Arthropoda; class Arachnida; order Araneae; family Nephilidae; genus Trichonephila; species Trichonephila clavipes. The sequence continues at coordinate 79,632 of BMAU01015223.1, forward strand.
TTTTTGGCGTACTTTAATAAAGAAGATATTTTCGAATAAAAAAGGTCAAATATATACCGTAAAATCTGGCGTATAGCGCTCACCAAAACTTTCAAGCTGCACTTTTTAATTTTTAGGTATTTTTGCCTTATAATGCGCACCTCCTTTTTTACGAAGGAACCTGAAATGTACGTGTGATATTCTATTATGTTTTGAGTCATTTATTGGAGGTATTATCCTTAGAATTTTAAAAAAATAGTATACTTCTAGAATTATAACCCTATGAGTTCATTAGGTATGTTGTTTCTTTTAAATAAACAGTATTCCGATCTATGAAGAAATCTACCTTTTTTTAAGAGCTCATCTCTCTTTTTTTTTTTTTTTGTAGTTATTATTTTTATACCCGACGTAAAACGCGCCCCCGTATATTTCGACATTATTTTTCGTCCTATAAGTGTGTGGTAAAGATTTTACGGTATGTAAATTCTTGTAGATTATTTCAATAACCATTCCTTTTCCCGTAGTCTTTGATTAAAAGGTATACACTTTTAAGAAAATTAATTCCATATAAAAATATAAGGAGACGAAACAGTTTTTAAACATTAGTGGTGCATATCGTCTTTTAATTTTTTAGAAGTTCTTTATCTGAAACACTCATTGACCTAGAGAAATGCTCTCCTGGTACTTATTAACTGTTGTCCGGAGCCCATCCTCCGTGTTGAGTTGTATGGGGGTGAGCAACAGGCTTTACCTAGGGGCGCGGGAGTCGCTCTCTCAAAGTAATATCTGAGCAATTCCTTCTCTAGGATCAATCGTCGCACAACTTCTCACCGAATATTCCGCTCCTCTTCTCGCGCCTGTACAAGTGTCTTCTCCGTTCAGCGTAGGAACGACTAGTTGCGTATAGAGGGGGTCTTACAGGTGAGTTCATCCCTTGCAAAAGATTTCAAATTGCCTTCTTTCGATGCGTTCGAAGACATTAAAAAGAATGTTTGTGTTTGTTTGTTTGTATGTATATATATATTTTTAAAAAATGGTTTAAGGATAATTTATGTCTGAAAGTTATTAAACAATTATAAAAATCGTGAATGCATTTTTATTAATAAAAATGGCTCAAATTTGCTTTTTTTATTTATATGTAATCAACTTTCAAAATATAGATATTTTTAAATAAGATTATATTTTAAGAAATCTAAATTTTGAACTTGGAAATTAATTTTTTTTGTGGTATATATGTTAATAAACTATATAAATAATTTTTGAAAAATGAAATTTTGAATTTTAAAATGCTTTTTTTAATATGCGTAATGGTTATGTAAAGATTTTTTTAAATAAAATTTTTCGGTAATTTTTTATCTTACTTTAAAAATAAGTTTTCCAATGTAAAATAGAGAATTATATTTTTGTATATATTGGTTATTTTTATATAAAAAAGAGCATAATGCATGTTAAAAAATTTTTTTCTTTAAATTCTTAGTATAAATGAGATAAAAAAAAATATTTTTTTGTATGTTTCCTGTTTCAAAAATTTGTGCTACACTTAAAATTGTTTGAGCACATAAGCATATTTAAATATGTGTTAAAGTTAGTATAATGTGGGCATAATTGTCAGTTTAAAAATAAAAATAAAATAAATTTATAATTCTACTAAAACAATTTTCAATCGATTAAGTTATTTTTTAATTTAATTACAAAAAGAAAATCAAAGATTAAAGATTAATGGCAAACAAAACTTTTATCTGAAAATTTATTTAATTCAAATTTGGCTAATTTTCAAAAGCCAATCAGTTAAATCGACAAACATGAAATACAATTTTTTTATTTTTAAATTCAGTTAATCTTAAACATTAAATATTTTTAAATAAAATAATATTGGATTTATATATATATATATATATATATATATATATATATATATATATATATATATATATATATATATATATATAAAGACTAAACTTCTTTTAAAATCATTTATCAAAACATGAATTCTTTATCAATTTAAATTCCAAAGAAAGAGGAAGATTAATTAAAATGCATAATTACTTAACTCTTACGAAAAATTTAAGGATTAATTTAACTTTTTGTACAATTTAAATATCTCTAACCGAAAAATTATGAAATTACTGTAAAAGATGAAAATGAATCTTTCTGCTTCACTTACTGCTCTTTATTGTAAGAAATTCAGAGAATTATTGCAACATAAATTCTAGAAGAATTTCCTTTCATCTGAGACTTTTTTTTAACCGAAGTTGGTTGTAAAGTTAAATGTAATTGCAGATTTAATTTAAATACGAACAAAATTAGATTTTCGAATTAAAGTTAATGGAATTTCATCTTGTATCAAAGGAAAGTTACCTATCTTCACAATCGGTAGAGAAATGAATAATTTTATTTATATCTTTAAATTAATATAGTAGGTTTGGTTTCCAAGTGTGTAATAAGTGTTAAATTTATGTGATTATTTTAAAGGAAAAAAACTTTTGTTTTAAGTTTTAAAAGTAACGAAGGACTTATGTATGTGTAATTTTTTTCTATTTATTTTAGAAAGAGTGTTATGTGTTTTATACTTAACAGAAATTTATAAAAGTGTATTTATCGTATTTATTAGAATCCAAGCCGATCTTTTTTTGCCCATTATAAATTATGTCTAAAATTGTTCGTGGCTTAGAATGAAAGGCGGAAAAATTCTTTGGATGGGGAAAATTGAACTTGATACAAACTGTCCAAGCAATTACAGGTTCATATATGAACAGTAATACATCGACTTACACTACCCCGCTTTAAGCGAATTCGGAATCACGCTATTTTCAAACCTCGTCAATTCGGTTTTTTCCCCTCATCACTAAAACTCAGGTAGAATCAGTTCCAGAACCTGATGAAATTGGTAATCTGATTGAAGAAGTTGTTGATCTTGCCAGGCAAAATACTTGTTGTTGTCGTGTTCTTTCCTGAAGGAAATGAATGAAAGTTTCCAGAGCCTGAGACAGGTTGGACTTCTATACTGTAGATGGTGACACCCCCTATCTCCACCTCCACAATTTATGCATGGAACTGGAGGGAAGGCAAATATTTTCTCCAACCACCTGCTCCTGTGTTTTCTGCTGCGACTACCCACAAGACTTTCGGACCTACTGATTTAACAAGCACGTACCCAGGTCCTCCAGTCTGGAGTCCGGTGCTCTAATCACTAAGCTACCCACGGCCCTTATAAAATATTTAGAAGCGTATAGTGTTGACGTTCAAGACCTGCTCGAATCCCACAATCAGGAGCTGACAATTGATGAGCTCATAGAAATGCATGAGCAAAGCAAGACATTGAAGTACTTGAGTCTTTGTACCCAGTTCAATCAGAAGATCGAATGATGGCTGGGAATTTGACAGAAGGTCTAAATTTAATTTAAAAAAAAAGTTACAAATTTTAGAAAATACGTACTTCAACGAAGGAATCATTATTACGTTAAATCTGTCAATGCTCTGTTGCACTTTAAATCTGACGATACTTAAACATCCTCCCAGGAGAAGGAGTTTGGAGAGGGGGGGTGCAAGCTCAGGTGTAGTCCTCGTCAATTGCCCATGGTTCTAAATTACGAGGTCCATCCCGTTTATATTCACGCACTCACTGACGGTACGTTTTAAAAGTGAGATAGCATCCATGTAGACCAGTGCTTATTAAACTTTCAATACTGGCGACCCACTATTCAATCATAATTTTTATCACCCCTTATACAATAATAATGTATTGAATGCAATAATAATGCACTTTGACGCTAAAGCTACAATATGATCTTAATTATAAACCGTATAAATTAATAAGATAAGTATATTAAATTTTATATATATGATACTTTTAAATAATATATATTTTATTTTTCATTCTCGAATTTTTAAATTGGAACTATTGCAAAATTCCCTTGGCTGCTTTGAAGACAAAATATGATCTCAGCCAAATATAAAGAAAGTACTCGGAGTGTCAATTTCTAATCGTAAACCTTCCTTTGAAAATCTTTCCTCTGTAAAACAAACCCATGGAAGTCGCTAATACTTATTAAACTTGCTCTTAATTTAGTATTAATAAATTAGTTATAAAATACCTTGTGCAGCACTGATACATTAAAATATGAAGTACCCACTCTTCGCACGAGTTCCTTTTTTTTAAAAAAAAAAAAAAAAAAACTAAAACATTCTTGATATAATAGCTGAATTGTCAGGAGAGTAAACCCAATTGCGCGACAATGTTTACGAAAATGTAAAATGATATTTTAAAATGAATGTTCATATTATAATTAGTTTTTCGCGAAGTGTAATTTTAAGTCTCACAGAATGAGCATTTAGAATTAATGTTAAATGATGAAAAATAATATAAATTCCGATGAAGAATAATTCTGCTACTTTTTAATATTTAAAGCGAGAAGACTTCAAAATGTTTTATCCTGGGAGCAGGCACACACTCGATACTAACGGTAATGGTCTTGCGGGGTGATTGAATCCCCCAAACATTTTTTATAATTATTTTTATTGTACAAGATACAAATCATGATTCCAGTGAATAATTTAAGTAAGAGAAAGTATTTTTACTTACTTTCAAGGACTTTTCAATTTTTCTTTTGTAATAAATAAACAGTTTTGTCTGAATTAACGATTTTATGATCTGTGTGCCCCGCGCGACCACTTCTAGGTTAAAAGTGTGTTCAATATATAATATGGATGCTACTGCTAAAAAAATTGTGTAAAACGTTTTTCATTATGCTCTATATGTTTGAGAGTACTCATAAAAAATAAATATTGGCCAAGTAATCCTTCAAAGTGCTCTAGGTAGTTTTCCAAGTATCAAACGCTTTTACATGGAACTCCCCACACACACAGAAATACATTATCTACAACTTCCCTAAATGAGAAACAAACGCATAAGAGAAGAGTCATATAACTAACTGTAACAATAACTTACAAGGTCAAACAGATGTTGAGCAAATATATTCTTCTGCCTACAGCTTTATGTACAGTATTTCATAACAGTGATGAATTTTTTAACTTCCTGGGTCTGGGTTTTGTTTTTTCTCTGAAAGAGTAGTATTTTAGATTTAAAAAGAAAATGTAATAAAACATCTCTCATCGTGGGATTACAGCAAATCAAATAAATTTTTTTTAAATTTGGTTATAGGATCAAAGATAGCTAATTAGGTATTGAAGAAGTTTTTATTTTTGATGAAGTTATTTCGCCAGATGATATATATAAATTATATCAGGGTAAAAGAGCATTTTTATTATGTCTGAAAGTATTTTGTGTTTTTTCATTCCAGTTAATTATTTTTTAAAATATTTTATTTTCGATATGCTCGCCCCCTCGTTGGGTTATCGCGCCCCCACGGGGGTGCACCCCACAGTTTAAGAAAACACTGATGTAGACGAAGAAAAATAATGATTTGAAAGCACCTTATAAGCTATTTCGCTTCCATGTTGCTGAATACACATACTTACATACATAGATGACTTAATTATTTTTTGTTTTAATTTAAATATTAACTTCCTAATTTTAGTTTTTTGACAGATAGTTTGAATCTAAATAAAACTAATTTCTACCCAAAGTAAATAATTTTGATAATAATTTTGATAGTAATTTTAATAATAATTTTAATAATAATTTAATAATAATTTTAATAATAATTTTAATAATTTTAAGAATAAGTTTAAAACAATAATTTTAAAGTAATAATTTTAAATATAGCACGAGGGCTATTTTTTAAGTAAGGTCCGTTGTCGTGTATAGTTCCCTTGTTCGCGCGTACGTCGTAACGAGTCTCTGCGTCACTGACCGGCATCCTTTGCGAACACACCAGCGTCATTTCCAGCTCTGTAGCGCTCGTGTAAGCATCGCTGCACGTCTTTAAAATTTTTAAGGTGATTGAACTGCATGCCAAGGGTGAGATGCGGTCTGTTATCCGTTTTCTGACTGCGAGAAACATGTCAACTGCAGACATTCAACGCTAGATAACAGAAGTTTATGGCACTGAAGCAATGAGTGGTAGTAAAGTTCGAAAATGGGCCAGGAAGTTTAAAGATGGTCGAACAAACGTCTGTGACGAAGAACGCTCAGGCTGGCTCTCTGTAATCACTGATGATTTGATGGAAGCAGTTGAAACAAAAATTCGTGAGAACAGGACATTCACGATAATCACTCTTTCATTGGAACTTCCCGACGTTCCTCGGTCGGTGGTGTACAAAATTGTGCCTGAAGACTTCAACTTCAAGAACTTGTGTTCTCGGTTGTTACCCAAACTACTCACAGTGGAACACAAGTAGAAGAGGTTTGCTAGTTCATTGGACTTTTTGATTCATTACGAGGAAGAAGGGGATGGCATGTTGAGTGGAATCGTCACTGGAGGTGAAACATGGGTATCCTACATCACCCTGGGATCAAAGCAATAGTCGATGGAATGGCGAACACTCATCCTCTCCCGTCAAGGTCAAAGCCGAACAAACGCTGTCAAAGCGCAAGATTATGGTAACAGTATTCTGGGGCGGGTGCGGTGTTTTGCTGGTGGACTTTATGCCACAATGAACAACGATCAATTCAAGTGCCTAATATGTAACACACTCCGAAGATGCTCCGAAGATCATTGGGAAAAAAAGGCGCGTCATGCTGTCAAACGGTGTTTTGCTCTTCCACTATAACACAAGGAGTCATACTTCTCGAATGACTCAGGACTTAATCGAATCGTTTGGCTGGGATGTTTTGTACCATTCACCGTACGGCCACGACCTTGCTTCCAGCGATTTCCACCTTTCCCGGTATCTCAAAAGCAGTCTTGGCGGGAAGCGCTTCAGTGACAACTAATGCGACGCTGGTTTAACTTAAATTATTTAATTTATTCCCATTATATCCATTTTATAAAACCCAGGTTCTACTGACTTTGCATCGCATTATAGCTTAAGTTTAAACGCTAAATCCTTTAAAGACAATAAACAGTACTCTAAATTAAAAAGTCGTTCTTTATAAATAACACTTAATTTATTTTGAAACAATAAGATTAAATTTAAGTTAATGTACAAAGTGACGCATAACAAAATTCTACTTAGCTTTTGAAAGAGGGGCGAAGGAAGAGGAGTGACATGTCGCCGCTCGGAGTCCCGGATCTCAAAATTGGAGGGGTTGATTCAGCCCTAAGTGTGTGTGAGAGAGTCTCTAATCGGGGTGCATCCCGTTTTTATTCGGCGCCTAATTGCACCTATGTGCTAGAGCGGATTCTTTACTGTGTCTGCATAATTTTCTCTCATTGGTCCAGAATCAGCGTATGGTTACTGTGTCACGGTCAATGACATCCCCAAGCGCGGGAAATCCTAATGACACCCCCGATACCACGATATTTATGGGTACAATGCCCCTTTCTAGGCGTGGGAACATGTCACCCTTTTTGGTGGGGTAAGAGAGACGCATTCACCAAATTCCGTTTCTTGTAAACAGCAAGAGCAGGGAAGATGTAAAAATTGCAGTTGTAACTTTAGGGACCGGCGACCTCCCATCACAACGAAGAAGTGAAGCGACTGCGAACTCTTAGCTGTCCGACCAGGCAGCAGACTTCTTTGAAGAGGGTTTTCAAAACTTAGTTCTAAGGTATAACAAGTGTACTAATAAAGTCGGAAACTTTGTAGAATAATAGGCAAAAGTGTGTACAATCCTAAAATAAAAGGTTTTTGAAACAAAATATTGCCGTTATCTTTTAAAAGAGAAACGAACTTTACTTAAAAAACAGCCCTCGTATATTTCTTTTTATATAAAAGGACATCAACTTTAAAATTATCAAAACGCCCTTTTGGGCAAGCAATATCCTTGCTTCAATTTTTAATTCATTAAACTTAATTGTTTACAAAGAAATAAGGCTCTAGTTACGAATTACACAGAAACTTAATAATTAAGAAAAGATAAATAAATATTGTTTAGAACATGATTATCCTGCTACCGTTTTGTACGTTTATATACATAATGAATACTTCATCGTAGTTTTTACGCTTTTCTCCTTTAACGTTACCAATTTCTCTATTTTTATATTCTTTTAATTTCAAATATCTGACACAGATGGCGTCATAATTATAGTTTATATTCCATTATTATTGTGTTTTATTAGTACACATTTTCATAAAATTGTTCCTTGGCTCCAATTTTTAATTTTACTTTTCAAAATTTTGGGTATTGTTTTTGCATGTGTGATTGTTCTTTTTAATCATTTTTTAATTTTCTTTTACATAATATACTTATGAATTTGTTGTATTTTACTTTTATCATTATGTTTGTATATACGTGAAATTTCTAGGTCTAACTGACATTCAATGTTGGTTTCATTCTTTATTAGTTATCTTGTACATTGAAGTATAAAATTTCTCCTTTAAGGGGAAGGTTGGGATCCTATAATAAAAGCTTGACCGTTATTCATTGTCCATCGTCAGTGAAAGCCTTAGGAAACATAATAGTTTTGATTTTTGGTTCACGAACTTTTTCTTATCATAACTGGTATCAAGTTCTTGGTTATATTTTTAGAAAAATTATTACCCCTTCTGTCCTGTAGGATATTTAATACTGAGCCAATATTTTTTTTGGTTTTATTATTATATATATATATATATATATATATATATAGTAATAATAATTTGTATTCTTGGATATTGTATATAACGAGAAATTTCATTGTAAGATTTTACATTTTTTAAATAAAAGTATATATATGTTTCTGTTTTTAAGAAATTTTTTAAAAAAAATTCTTGGGTCTTCAGAATTTTTTTTATTTTGAAAAGGAACACTATTTGTTATTGTTTAGAATAAATTCTACAATTCTCTTCTTGGTCTTTTTTTTTAGTACTTCGAGAGGAATCTTTGAAGTGTTTTGATTTAAATCTACTGGATTTCAAATAGAACACGTATAAAAGAAAATAAGACACCTACTCGATAGTGAAAACGAAAAGAAGTTTTGTGAAATAATAGAACTTTGAAATAGGAAGTTATTTTTTCTTTGAATTATTCTGAGTTTTCCAGTAAATTTCTTACAGATAGATCGAGTCAACATTCGCACTTTGGGATGAATACCCTAAATTAATAAGACTAGAACGAGATAATTTTCAAATAGAAGTTAAGATGATGATAGTAATTCAATAAGTTAATAAAGAATGGTAAAGCGAATACAGAAACTCACAATTCTTTTTTTGTTTATTTTAGAATGTTTCTCTCACACTTTTGAAGAATTAATTACATGCGAGTAAATCTTTTAACAAGAAACAAACAGAAAGGTATCTTTTTTAACTAGACACGAAAGCTTCTAATTATTCCAGCTATTTTGCTATGGAAACCCGGAAGGATTCATTTAACACCGGCTAGGTTAATATAATTAATTATTTTTCGAAATTCATTCGGTGAAAAAAAATTATTTGTAAGATTTACCTTATTATTCAATTTAGCTCCTTTGGAGAATTTTAATTTTATCGAGGTTTTACCTCCTTTTGGAGTCTAAAATTACCATTAAAGATTTAAAAAATACATATTTTGTTTGTGTATATAAAATTAGCTGTTACTCACCCGCTTTGTTGGGTAAATCGTAATACTGTATGACATTTTTTATACAGTTGGTTCACTTTTTAACGAAGTCGCTAAATCCATAAAAAAAGTTCGTTATATGGAAATATCGTTAAAAAGATATTCCTTTTTTAATATACTTCAGAAACCACATAAAACAAATTTTAAATTCATTATCACTATATGTTACTTAAAAAAGTAATTATTTACACTTTTTTTGAAAAATAATCTCTCTCTCTCTCTCTGTTCATTTTATATATCTTACCCATCAAAAAGAAATATGCTAGGAAAACAAGCAAAAAAAACTTTGTCCCGGAAGTACACTATATTTTCAACTTCAAACGATACTTTTATACTAAAATTAATTAATTTTATTACCAGCAATTTTAAGCATTCACTACATATGCGTCCTTAAAAATTTAATCAACTCGACTGTATATATATACTTTTACGTTATTCTAATTTAAGTCTTAGTACTAATCTTACAATTGCATTAAAAAAATTTTAATGTTCCACATTTCCTGATTCAAAAGGAACATGTTTTGAATTTCTCAAAAATGGTATATATTCATGAATAACACTCCCGTAACTGCACCCACTTTTTCCCTTGTACGTGATTATTGAGTAGTTTTAAGAAGGTAATAGTCAGAAAGAAAATATTTAAGAAGAATAAACATAGTATTAAAACACATAACAAATGTTGTTTCAAATCTTGCAAATTAAATAGCTAAATAGAGTAACTGCAGATGAGCAGAATTGTGTCGTTTTCAAAACTCAAAAATATATCGGATTCAATAGCGATGTATTGCCCAATTATCTTTTACTAAGCGCGTGATTGAGAAAAGCCACAGAGAAAAGTCACTCTCCAAAGTTTCTATTCTTATTTCTTGGTAGAATCTACAAGCTAAAGCAGTGTGGTACTCCGAAAATAAGAGAGAGAGAGAGACACCTAGTCTTATATTAATTTACCTGTTTTACTACCAACCTTAATTGGGGACAGGGCTTTTATTGCGAGTGTTCGGAAAAAAAACTTTTCTGGCTTATTTTTCTATTGGATCTTATTTCAGAGAAATACGGCAGTAGCACTTTACTTTCTGATTTTACGTGAACAAACTTTCCTTTTATTTTGATAACTATAAAATGGTCAGGAATTTTGAGAATGCAAAAAGGGTGCATAAAATTGGCATATATTTCTCTAATGAAAATGTTCCAATCAACTATTGTATAATGGCTCATTTTAAACTGTCTCCTCAACTAATGTTATCCAATAAGTAAAAGATAAGATATAAGGATCCTCCAGACGTAATAAATAAAATTAAGTAATTGGACCACGGCTCGCGTTCCATGATAACAAAGGGTTTGCATAGCCCAGCAACATTTGTGTGGATTCGGGTATCTTACTCTTCTCGGTATAAAATAAACACAAGACTATTTGGGTTTCCTAGTCGAAATTTCATTTCATTATAAAGTTTTTCGCACACATTTATAAATTTATATTTATGAATAACACTTTTGTCGAACAGGGTGATATATGTTTTTTTCATTTCTTGGTCTTATTTTTCCCACCGAAATTTATTTAAATAAGAAAACACTAATAATGGAAATCTTCGTCTTGTTAATCGCCAATTATCGCCAAAGGAAATTAGTTACACGACGAAATGCACTAAGAAAAAAAAAGCCTCAAAAATTATGTGACGTAACAGAAAAAATTCCTCACAATTTTCTGTATTCTACACTAATATTTGAGGATGTTATAACTGGTTTGCAGTGTAATGTTTGTTAAAAACCTATATTTAAACGATTATATTAAAGTTCAAAGCTTTGTTTTTGATTCAAGTTGTAGATATCAAAATTACAACAAATTAAGATTTAAAGAAATCCTTAGTTCGGTAAAATATCGCTCTGGTTGGGAATTTAACAAAGTTTCTCGTCAATTATTTTAATATTAATATATAATTATATAATTAACATTATAAAAATTAATGATAGGAATAACTTCAATTTGAAAATAATCTTACTTATAATGTATGTGGTTTTAGATGAAAAATCAATTTAAAAATAAATCTGTAAATAAGACATTTCTTTTATTGCAGGCATAGTTTTTGTCCCCCTTAACAAGCCGCAATAAAAATGAAATGTTTATAAGAAAATTGCTAAACAGTTAGAGCAGTGCTTCTCAAACTTTCAATACTGGCGCCCCCTTTTCGATCACAATTTTTATCGAGGCCCCCTTACACATTAGTAATGTACTGAATGGAGTAATAATGCATTTAGACGCTAAAGCTACAATAGGCGATTTTAATTATAAACCATACAAATTAGTAACATAAGTATTAAATTTTGTATACTACTTTTAAGCAATAAATAAATAAAATAATTGGATAATTATTATGTTATTTTTTCCTTTCTCTAATTTTTAAATTGAACATATTGCAAAAAGCGGTGGCTGCTCAGAAGACAAAATATAGATATCTACTAAATATAGAAAAAGAACTCAGAGGGTAAATTTCTAATCATAAGCATTTTTCTTATAAAAACTTTGCTCTGTAAGACAAGCCCATGTAAGTCGTTAATACTTATTAAACTTGTTCTTAATTTAGTATTAATTAATTAGTTATAAAATACTCTGTGCAACACTGATACATTAAAAGTATAGCGGCTGAAGTGCCCGCTCTTTGCACGAGTTCATTTATAAGAAAATAAAACATTATTGATGTAATAGCTGAATTGTAAGGAGTGCAAAGCTAAATGCTCGACAATGTTTACAAAATTTAAAATGATTTTTTAAAATGGTTGCTCAAATTATAATTAGTTTTAAGCGAATGGTAATTTTAAGTCTCACAGAATTAGCATTTATAGTTGATGTTAAATAATGAACAATTATATAAAATTCCGATGAAGAATAACTGTATTATTTTAAATATTAAAAGCGAAAAAGACTTCAACGTGTTTTAACCCGGGAGCAGGCGCACTCGATATGGTCGAGCGGGGTTATTGAGTCACCCCAATCCTTTTTTTTTTTTAATAATTATTTTATTGTACACGATACAAATCGTGATTCCAGTGAATAATTTAATTATGAGAAAGTTTACTTACTTACTTTCAAGGACTTTTCAATTTTTCTTTGGTAACAAATAAAAAGTTTTGCCAGAATAAACGATTTCGTAATCTGTGCGTCCCGCGTGACCACTTCCGGGTAAAAAGTCTATTCATTATGATTATATGAAATTGTGTAAAACGTTTTTCGCGTTATGCTTCATATGTTTAGAAAACTCGTAAAAATAAGTCTTGGCCAAGTAATCCATCAAAGTGCTGTGTGTGTGCTCTCCGTGGTTTTCCAAATATCATACAAGTCTTTTGCATGCAAAAAGCCTAACAGAGAAATCCATTACTTACAACTTCCCTAAATGAGAAACAAACACATAAAGAGAGGGGTCATAACTAACTGTACCAATAACTTAGAAGGTTAAACAGATTACAGCTATAATGTGCAGTATTTCAAGAATAATGGCAGTGATGAATTTTTTATGTTCCTAAATTTTTTTCGATTCTGCGTCTGGAATCTGTTTTTTTCTCTGAAAGAATTGTATGTTAGGTTTAAACAGAAAGCGTAGTAAAAAATCTCTCATCATGGGATTACAGCAAATCAAATAAAAGTTTTCTTATTTATTTATAGGATCAAAGATAGCTAATTAGGTATTGAAGAAATTTTTATTTTTGTTGACTTAATATCGTGCGCACGCGCCTATAAATTATATCAGAGTTAAAGTGCATTTTTATTATGTCTGAAAGTATTTTGTTTAAATTCATTCCAGTAAATTAATTATTTTAAAAATCTTTTATTTTCGATATGCTCGCGCCCCCTAGTAGGGTTATCGCGCCCCCCAGGGGACCGCGCCCCACAGTTTGAGAAACACTGAGTTAGAGTCATGAAGAAATCATTTTCTAATGTTCCAATTCTGCGATTCTTATTCGATAAAAATTGCAATAATTAAGAATAATCCAAAGACTCCAAAATACTTATTGTAGAGTAAATACAAACTTTTTCTTCTGTTTATCTTTCACATAATCCGTTTTCGATACTTCATTAGTTTTAAAGATTGAACACTTATACTATAGCATAGCACTTGCTCTCTATTCAATAACAATCTTATTTTAAAACATTTTTTTATAATTTTTAAAGATAATTTTCATACGAATTATACTTTATTAGTTAAAACCGTTTATAATACATATCAAAAATGAATTTGAATTGTTCAGCATAAAGTTCACAATAGATACTAAAAAAGAATTTGTATGTGAGATTTTTTTCGACACTATGTTAAAGATTACTCTTTTATTGATACAACTTATATCAGATACCTACAAAAGTTCTACCCGTCTTTGGAGATACGAATTTCCAATTGAACTGAGATCACGTGTACCTGGATTCGCTTTAACACAATTACTAAGACATTTCGTAAAAACACTTGAAGCAGATACATAGCAAAGATAAAGCGCTTGGGAGGCCTAGTTAGTTAAACGAGTTCCAAAAGAAGCATTTGCAATACGCCGTACAACATAAATGCAGCACATGTCGTCAATGGTCCCAACAATTGGTGGAAAGAGAAGCTTGCAAGGCAGGTAAGGTGTGAACGTTCTTAACTCGTTGGAGAAGCTCTTGATATTCCTTATGAATACACATATAATTAAATCGTTCCGGAACTTGCTAGATCAGTGCTTCTCAAACTGTGGGGCGTGCCCCACTTGGGGGGCGTGAGCATAATGAAATGTCGAAAACAAAAGATAATTTTTAAAAAAAATTAATTTATTGAAAGAGTAAACAAACAAAAATACATTCTGACATAATAAATAATTAGAAAAAGAAAACAATTTTATACTGATATCTCACATTTGTAAATGTATCAGTACTGCACAATGTATTTTATATTTAATTTAACAATACTAAATTAAGAACAAGTTTAATCAGTACCATTGACTCCGGGCTTGTCATAAAAAACTATATTCAAAAATTAACACTTATCTGATAATTTCTAAGGTTTATAATTGATCTCTTAACTGCAGATTAAAAGTTATGTGATTCGCTCCACAATGCCATCGTTTCGCATGTAGACACGCGTATGTGGGGAGAGAGAAAGGGAGTAAATAAGTAAATCCTTCGCCAACACTGTCAATGTCATTTTATTGCATTCCAAAGCCTTTGGAATAATTTCATGGGTAGCAGTGGATAGAAATGATCGTATTTCGGAAAGACGTATATATACGTCCGGGACAATTTACGCACTGATTGAGAGAGACGTTTATATATGCCGGCGGCACTTTAGAGGTTAAAGTCGTACAGTAGCTCTAGCATCAAAGGATCGTATAAATTATCAAATTCAATACATTTTTTTATATGAGGGGAGGGGGCGCGATGAAAATTGGGATTGAATAATGGGTCGCTAGTATTGAAAGTTTGAGAAGCACTGTGCTAGAGTAACGATTCTCAAACTGTGGTCCGTGGACCCTCGGAAGTCTTCAGCACCTTTAATGTTCTTTCATTAACCTCTCATTTAATGTTCTTTCATTAACCTCTCATTTAATGTTCTTTCTCTCTTTAATAGACTCTGAGAGGGCTAGTATGTCCCCTTATTTGTGTAGTGTGGTAGTGAAGACAGGGGGTGCCAGCTCAGGTGACGTCCGCGTCACTAGACCGAGGTTCAAAATTATGGGGTCCGTCGTCAGTAGCCTTCCTCTTACTGAAAATACGTATAAGATGTTTATATAAGTCTCACTCACTCATTGAAAAAGGGCTGCGGTAGCGTGGTGGTCAAGGTATCGGATCAAGGTATGACAGGCATGTCATGAGTTCGAGCCCAGTACCACTAAAGAACCATCGTGTAGGGCAGCGATGCACGTTAAATATGTCGTTGGTGTGGTGTGGTAGTTAGAAGAGGTAGCAGCTCAGGTGTCGTCTACGTCACTTGACCATGGTTCAAAATTACGTGGTCAGTCGCCAAAAGCCCTCGTGTAGTTGAACAGTGCGACGTTAATATTCACTCACTCACTCATTGAAAAGCCTCGTGGTAAAACTGAAAGATATGCCATCCTGGACTACATCACTAATTTGTCCCAATGAAAAACTTTGTGAGGGATTACCCCCTCTCTCTTGCCCGCCTAGATGTGTGGGCGGAAGGGGTGGAATACCAGACATATTCAAAATCAACTTATTCTTTGATCAACCAAATTATCTACACTGGTTCACTAAAATTCAAGAAGAGAATGTCTCAATATGAACAATACAAGTGGAACAACAGCAACGAGAAGCTCGAATTATACGAAAACTATGAATAATGACCACTTTAATTTAGGATCAATTCAATTATCTCTATTATCGTATTGTTACTTTAAGTCTAGTGACCAATCATCACTTTAAATCTTCGTCTATTTAATATTTGAAATAGTCACTATATAATTTGTAGTGATAGAAAGTAGATTTGTAGTAGAAATCTCACCTGACCCCTGGCTTTCTTTCTCTCCTTCTCCTCATGCTAGCTAGAAAACCTTGACTGTATATAGTAGATTTAATTTGAATATCACGGTTTCTTCTTCAGAAGAGTTGGCTGTGAATAAACGCGAATAATAGCCCAAAGATTTCCCAAGAGGATTAGCAAAAAGAACGCGAATAGATCCGTCACATTTCTGTTAGAACATTTATTTCAATCCAGAATATTAATTGAGTTTTTTTAGTTTGCTTGTTTGCAACTACGTACAACGTTATATTTTTTATTAGATTGCAACATTTATTTTAAAAGGGAAAAGAATTAGTGTTAAGAAAGTCTGTATAAGTAGCAAAGACAGTCTTTGGATTATTGGGGAACTCGTAAATACCTCAACCATATGTTTAGAGTCGGGTAAGGGTGTTAAAAACCTTGGAGGGCCCACGATGTCAAGCTAATACATAAAGGGGGCCACAGCTATCGAAAATTTAAGAACCATTGTGCTAAACCTTCATCTTTCCCTGGACAACAGTGGAAAAACCACTGGAAGCTATTGGCGTGCAGCACAACAATAACAAATGGAGGAGGGAATCATTTCCTCTGTCCCGATTACCTAATTTCAAATACCTATAACAGGGATGGCGAACCATTGGCTTGCGTGCCATTAATGCCACGAGGCACAATATTTTAGGCACACCAGCGATCAAAACGGTTTGCATTTTAGTTTAGAAACTATATTATTACAAGGAACCCCAAACTTGAAAAATACTTTCAAATATTAATATGTTCATGAGAAACCAGAGAAAGAAATAGTTATTGAAGAATTTATTTTCCTAATTGATTCTTCAATCAAGGAATTTTCAGCAAGATTTTCTCAGATCAAGGAACTTTCAGCGAGATTTTTTCAGTTCAAAGAATTATCAGAAACGTTCAACTTAATTGTATACCCTGATAAACTAAACTTGCACCAATTTCATTGGTTGAAGAATTTTTGAAATGCAACTTAGTGATTTCTAGTCTAGTTCAATATGGATTCAGTAACGTATTGAAACAAGGAAAAAGTGGAATTGATTGAAACAGAAAGATTAACAAGCAATATAATTCAGAATGCCAATAACGAAATTTCGGAAACATTAAACTCGATTCCAGATACATTTAAATGTTTGAAAAAGCACAGGCCCATGCTGTTTTAACTATATTTTTATCGACATATGCCTACGAGTCATTACTTTCAGAGATGAACATCATTAAAGACTCGTTTAGAAACCGTTTGGCAGATGACTCCAATTCAGCACGCATTCTACTAAAAGGAACATTTTACAATCCTAATATAAGTTATTTGTCATCTATACATATAATATGCAACAACAGAAGTCCCACACTAAGGTTACTTAAATTTAATTACATGTATAACTCACACATTTACAAATATACAGGGCAAAGTGTTTTTTTTTCGTAGTAAATAAAGAGTTTTGTCTGTTGTTAGTATTTTGCTTTATTTTTTTCAGTAATCACAAGTCAAAAATAGTTGATGACACATCTATACCTCATTAAGCATTTCTTTAGAAAAAAGGTTCATAAAGGTTCGTCACCCCTGACTTATAACACCCTCTTACGTGTGGATCTCTTCAAAGCCCTTTCTTAACGGATCCTTACTCAATAAAAGAAATATGCTTCCCACATTTCGAGTCCAGTATAAGTACATGGAGACGTTTCCTTTTTACTTTGTAGATATAAACTTGACGAATTTTTAATTTAATTAAATCTATTTTATAGGATATATATATATATATATATATATAAGGTATGGTTTTTTGTAACTCTTTTATTAATTTTTGCTTCTATTCTTTTTATACTTTTGCTAAGTGCTACATTTCAGCCATTCACATGCTTTGAATCTGCATTAGGGTCCAGAATCTGGCAATAAATTATTTATTGCACTCACACAGATTTAGCGCGGACTCTGCATTTTCAAGTGCAATTTTTAGGTAAGTTACCTCTATTTTGTAATGGATTTAGATATTCCTATCCATTACTTTCAATAGGTTTTTGCTCAGTAATATTTACATAAAGGGGGAAGGTTGGCGGGCCAAAAAACATGTTCAACCACACTTTTATATAAATTATTTTATATATTAGCTGTTCTAAACCAGCAATGTTTATAATACTGCAGCATCCATTTTATAATTTTTAAACTAGTGTCCTTCATTGTATGTTCTCTTTACTGTTTCTGTGTTATTTTCGTATGTGATTGATGTGAATGTTTATCTCTTGTTTGTAGATAATTAGACTATATATATATATATATAATATATATATATTTGTGTGTGTATGTGTAAATTAACACAAACGGGGAAGGGACTCACATTTGAGGAATTGTATGTATATATATATATATATATATATATATATATATATATATATATATATATATATGGGACGGGTGTCTAGGGGTAATGGTGAAATTTTGGACGAAGGAAAGCATAAGCCGCGCGTTTAAAGAACAATTAATTTATTAAGATCAGGAACAGGCTATATTTACAGCTTTGAATTATTTACAAGAAAATAAATGAAAGATAGTTCGAAAAGAGAGCAGGATGTGAGAGGGGGCGTCAAACATCGCTAGGCCTAAAGTAGCGTTGTTTACGAAGGCAAAGTTGCTAAGAGGGCGTCGACCTTACTTCGTTCGTGTCCGGTGTGCGAGTCCCCAAAAATGATCTCGCGCTGAAGGACTATATGCATCTGACGTCATCGCTCCGAATTCTTTCATTGGGCACTGAAATGCCTCGATTTAATTTGGTTTGTTTGGGGCCGCCATCTCTTACATCTCTCTCACTCGAAGTGTATTGAAAATTTAAAACATTCTAATTATTCGAAATTAATTCAATACTATTTCCTACATATATATAGACAGATAGATTAACTTTAGATCTTTTTGTTTGAGAAATCCACACACTATCCTTCAATTTCCAAAGTCATTGACTGCCATCGTGTTGCTGACTGTCAGTAAATAGTTTCAAATATTTCGAGTATTCTCTGTTCTTCAAGTTGATAATTTAATTTAAACTGAGCAAAATAGATTTTTGCTAGTCTGGCGGCAGACACATTCTAACATATCAGCACATTTTGAATGCTTCCCGTGGGTGGACAATTAATTTGTTTCGAGACAATTAACGTTGAACTTACGATTTATAAATCCTGGAAAAGAAGCGTTTCTCATTTGATATTACGGAAACAAAGATTCATATCACTTCTACAAAGGAAGTAAGAAACATTTATAGTTAAATGCGTCAATTTTCTGAATTCAGTCGCCATATGACTGTCTGAAACATAATTCTACTCTCGTCACATGATAATAATATTCAGAATCTTAGAGAAGAATGGAACTCGGTTTCCATGACTACCTTTAATCTGTAGCTGAAATAACATTAGCTTTCGATAGAGAAAAAAACAAAAGGAAAGTTGCACGAAAGATTTTCTTTCAGAGTAACACTAAAGAGAGAGAGAGAGAGAGAATACAAAGAAACCGAACAAAAGCTGCTCTGATTTATTGTTTTTGCTGCTTAACATGATCTCGAACACTAATAAGCAACCAGTTAAGCATTAATTAGTAATTCTGGTTACTTTATTTTTACATTCAAATCAAATCGGTTGGGTGACTAATGCAGAAACTCTAGATTACACAGAGTGTTTGATAATGCCTTAACCCTTCTTTAATTTCGCAATTTTTTTAATTTGTATGAAAAAATTACATCAGCTAGTTCTCAAGTAATATTAAAAGGGGAAAATATGACAAAAACTAATTAATTTTAAATTGAATTTCAGTCATTTTTTTGTTTGTTGCTGAAGTGCAACATTGCGCCTTAGTGCTGTAAATTACAAAGCTTTTTTTATATGAAGATTTTATTATTCATCATAAAATGTTTAAATTTCTTACCTGGTAATCTATTTCGTCAATAAGCAAGAGGAAGCATAAAATATAATGGATTCTTTTTATAGAAAAAACACAGTTCTTGAGGCATCAGAGATTTTTATAATTGTTGTGATTTCTGGAAAAAATGTACTTCCATCTAGTGACAAAATTAGCATGTATTTCGTTGCAGTAATCTTTTTTTTTCTCAGATAAGTGATTCGTAGGTAATTAAAAAAATATTGTTTCTGTTAAATTAAAATAAATCATATATTGCAGAAATGCAACACAGAGTGAAGTTAAGGGTTAAGGGGGTTCACCTATGTGATGGGTTCAAAGAATCAAAAGAATTTTTTTTTTCATAAATTGCTTCCTTATTATGTCTAGAATACGGTGGTAAAGCGATTTTTTGAAATTCGAAGTCGTTATAAATATACAGCAGTTAGAAGAGCAGCTGTTCGGCTCACTATGGTAAGATTTTTATTGTTTTAATCGGACTTGAAACTTTTTTTAAAGGCGTTTTTCTCAAAACTGTGTTTTTCAAACTTTCCTCCATCATATCTTAAGAACGGTTTCACTGAATGCCTTAAAATTTATAGGGTAGACTCAACACACATATACTCACCAAATGAACTACGATCATTCCAAAATTCAAAATATTCCCAATTTTTTGTAACAAAAACATAACAAAAATACCCATGAAACTCAAAACTTTTTTTTCAGAGGACTACCAAAAATCCAATTTTTTATATTTTAAATTGAGTATAATTCATTTGGTGCATTTAAGGTATCCGAACACGTTGAAAATGACCTAATTCGCACAAGACTGATATTTTTGTTTTCTATTTTATTTAATACATCTATATTTTGGCTTTACAAAACTTACTTTGTTTTGATTCTATGCTTCTTAGAGGCCAAGTTGCAATCAATTTTATTAAGTTAGAAAAACCGAAAATGGGTCTTTGATCTACCAGAAGGGGGAATTTAAATTGTTCGAAATCTATCATGGCGAGTCTGATCACACAAAATATTACAAATGTATTTCTATAAAACTTTTTGCACCTGATATTTATACTATTTTCTAGAGAATGTACTAAAATATTTCTTATAGTATGAATATTATTTGAGTTAGGGCATGTTATTCAAATAATGGTCTCATAAAAGCGTTATTTTTCTTATAACGTTTACTCAATCATCTCTAAAAGTTTCAAATTTTAATAAAACATTAAAAAATTTTAGAACATTCTCTAGATAAATGCCTCTAGATTGTTTTGGTAATTCTTTTACTAATATAAGTTTATTACTTTTTTTCTCTAATTGCTTTGAAGTTTTACAAAAATATTGCTAAAATTTCACATATAATTGTGATTTTTATGAAATTCCGGCAATTTATTTTAAATATTGTTGATTAAATATTAGTATTTATTGGTATTGAATCCTAAAAAAGCCTTTATATGTTTAAATATGTTATTTTGTCAAAAAGTACTCTGAACGTGTTCGGATACCTTAAGCATATAGATTGAAACGCCATTACTTTTTTCTTTATTTCGGATAAGCGAATCAGCCAGAATCGTGAAGGAAGTCGGCGTCCATTTTTTCAATGTGGGTATGTACAGAGCGTTATAACTTACGTTCTATTGGATATTTTTCGCTACAAATATATATACATAAAGATACGTATAAATAAATGATAAAAAAACTTGAAAGTTTTATCATTTTACTGGTCGTCGAAAAAATTTTCTAAACATGCTTAAAAAACCGAGCGTAACATGGGTGAACCTCCTTTAAATAAAAATTCATAACAATAATTTACATAAAAAAAGACATGTAAATAGACAAATAACTATCAAAACTTGAATACTGAAAATAGTGCACTGTAGATATTTTCTACTTTTTATTGACAACGTTGACTTACTAGCACAACAAGATCGATACATGTTAAAAAAGGTGTTCCTCTGACATCAAATTTTGTGTAATCCTCTATTCCTATTTCTATTTGTGTCAATTACTTTTAAGTATGAACTTGTGTAAAATACATTTATATCATACATTCAACAATATATAACTTGGATGCGTAAGAAATAAAATAAATAATTTGAAGCTCATACTTTAGTTCATATTCAAGTTATCATTTTCTTGGGATGCGATTTCTATCTTTTGTATTTACGTAAGTGTTTGTTCTGTATGTTTATTTCTTTTGTACGTTACGTATGTGTAACTTTATCATTTTTGATTTATATAATATTTGTAATTCTGTGAGACATTAATAGGTACATTTTATATTGAAAATAATCGTAATTTTTTTGTTGATAGGGTTTTGTGATTTTGATTGATTTTTAAAATTCTTAACTAAATACCTTAAATGAGTAACTAAATTAAGTATAGAGTAATTAAGTACACAGTTCCAAAACGTTCGAATCATACATCGATGTTACAAACGAGATCAGAAGCAATAAAAATGTAACAATTGGAAATTTTTGAGTAATATTCTTCTGCGGTTTTACTAATCCTCTTAATGTAATTTCAAAACTTTAAAATAAGTAAAAAAATTTTTGTGCTTGAAAATTCAGATACATTTGGACACCTGAGAATAACAGTCATTGTACTTAAGTTCTTGAATATAGCTGAACGTGTTCAAGCTATGCTAAAGAAATTAATATGATTGATTTCTCAAGATTTAGGTGATTTGGGTGCTAAGTTATTAAGGGTCCACGTTCATTATAGGGCTTAAAATATGACATTGAATCTCTCGTATCATCATTTTATCAGGCCAATCGTAAAAGATCCTTCTGCAATCTCAAGCAATTTAATTTCGAAACCTCTCAAGATCTGGTTGCCAAAATGCAATGCGTATCAGAATTTAACAAAAGTATAGAAATTTGTCATTTCGTACGAAATATATTATAAAGCTTTCACTATGGGAAATCCAAATATACAATAATACCTCGAATTTGGAATTGTGCGATCTTCAAATCTCGTCGATTCGTCTTTTGTATGGGGAAAAATGGCAAAATTCGTTTAATTGGTAATATAATTGAAGAACTAGTCGATCTTGTCAGGCAAATAAATTTAGAAGTGGATAGTGATGACACTCAAGAACTGCTGGATTCCCACAATCATAAGCTAACAATTGATGAGCTCATAGAAATTCGTCGGCAAGACATTGAAGAAATCTGAGTCTTTAGACCCAGAAGATCGAATGGCAGTTTGGAATTTGAAAGGCAGAATGGAGGATTGAAAAAAAGGTTAAAAATTTTAGAAAATATATAGACTCCAACGATGAGCATATTTTGTCAACAAAACAAGGAATAAATAAATTATTAGCATACTATTAGGAAATTTTGCGGGAGAAAAAAGCTGGCAGTTAAACTTTATGAAGCCTTCTACATCAAAATAACTTCGGCTTACGGTTTTGTATGTGTGCTATCTAAGATTTTATTTACTGTTTTTTTTTCTTTCTAAATTATTATTTTCTTTCGTTTCCAGCCCCAACTAAAATTATTTTATATGCGAAATCAAACACCGACTTACGCAGTTATCACTCATCTCCACCTATCGCGTGAGTTCAGAGTGCTATTGTATATTTTTTATGTTTATAAAGGTCGAAATTTTTGGATGCACTAATGATCTATGGGAACTAAGTATCTGTCATGGGCGTTTCCAAATGACGAATGACCTGTCAAAGTCAAACGATCGAAGAGTGATATCGAAAGAAACGTAACTATTTTTTTTTTTTAATGAAACATAATTTATCGTGTCCTCAAGAGGAAGAATGAAGTACAAAAAAGTAACAGCAATTGTTGTTTTCCCGAAACTACCCAAGTTCTTGAGTGTTGTTAACATTATTAACTGTTTAATTTGATTCAATTTTGCCTTACTAAGCAGTGTGCGTATGTGTGTGTGAGTTTATTAAAAATAAAGCTCACATTATTCTATATTAAGATTAACAGTGGAATAACTACTGGTGTAACAAAATCGGAACTCGTTTCCAAACCAATTCAAAAATTTTATTTTAAGTTGCGTTAGTGTCAAACGTTGAAGGTTAATTCTATTCTGCATTACAATAATATAAAAATTAATTTAAAAACGATATTATAAATTTTATTTATATTTGCTGCATTTTGGATTTAGCTTCCTAACTCAGACAAAAATAAATTCGAAAGAACACGTTTACGGTAATGGATCCAAAAGAAAAGGATGAAGCTATCATTATTAGTTGTAGAGACTATGTGAGGAGAATATACTTGTTAAACTTCCGAAAAAAATGTGTCAATTTTGTCATTTTCAATTCTCATCACGTTGTTACTTTCAGGATGCAAAATAGTTCTTGTTCCAATCAGCCTCAGGGAGTGAGCATTTATCTGCAACCTGTTTTTTTCTAATGAACAGAAACTAAGAGAAAATGGAAAATTATTCGAATATTTTAGATACGGTTGATTTGTTAGAAATAAGAGCTTTTTATTGTAATGTAGACAGTCGTGTATTTTTAATAATGGTAATGAAAATAACTGAAAAAAAAATAAAATTGGATGCTTTGAAAGTGAGTGAGTTATCACAGATTTTCATATTCTTATGTTGCGTAAATAATTGTTAGTTTTACTTGTATTTATGTATTTAATTAAATCACATTACTTTAACTTTTATACATAACAAAGATTTAAAGGAATTAGATGTGTTATTGCTTTACGAATTTTTTTTAAAAAAAATAAATAGGTTAATTATATAGCTTAATATACAGTATATATAAGATTTAGTGTTATTTTTGAGAAAATTATTCTTGAAGAGTTTAGAAGTTAAGAAAACATCAAAGAAATTAATTAAATACAAATATATATATAATAATAATACATATACATATATATATATATATATATATATATATATATATATATATATATATATAAGCCACTTTTTTCCTAATTATGGGATAGTTAGTTTACATTTAGTGAAATAATTACCTATGTTTCGGATTTTTCTCCCTTTTTAGTAAACATCACAACTTTCGGAAGATATTGTTTTGTCAATGAGATAAAGAGTCAAGCTAATAATGCATAAATACGAGAGAGAGAGAAATTTAAAAATAATAATTTCAGATTTATTTTCATTTCAGTTTGAATTTGAATATCTGTTAAATTGCATCTTTCTAATAAAAAAACACACACGCGTGTATGTTTTTAAAATTTGATTTGAAGAATAAGTAAATTTTTGGGTGCTGCTGATTCAAACTTTATTTTTACAGTGAGAAATCGGAATACACATAACTGCCATAAATTTAAATGTACGACAATTCCAGTTTTATTTTATTAAAGTGGAAATTTTTGTTTCTAATAAGAATAATTTTTCTAAAAAAGGGACAAAAAAATATCTACTAAAAATATTTGAAAATGTTATTGGCATATATGTGTATAATTTTAAATTTATAATAAATTTTGCGACTAAATAATTTGGATTTCAGCAAATATTTCTTCCTATGTCTTTTTCATGTAAATCACCATAACGATGTAAAATCCGTTAGTCTATTATTACATTTAGTATCGCCGCCAAAAATTATGCCAAATTAAATAACCTAACTTCAACTTCCTGATTTTTTTTCTTGGATACGTTTGTCGAATATCAAATGCCTGATACTTTTCTTCCCTACTTTATGAGAACTAATTACATCTCTACAGAAGCGTTTCAAGGTATTTTTCTTTAAGGTATAGTGTGGACATAAATAATAAACTTGAGAAGAATATGAAGCACTTTACAAGAGAACATTTTTAAATAAGATAAAATTTGACTTTTAAAAAAAAATTTAATGGAAAGGAGATAATCTGGGATCCAAACTCACGTGGAAATGTAACAATATTTTTATACATTTAATGTTGTTGTTTTTTTTTTGAGAAAAGAGAAGACAAAATCATTTTTACAATCTCTACCATTAAAACTGTTTTTTCGAACCGCGATTTAGAAAAAGAGTATAAATAAGTAATTTTTTGATATTTAGTGTCATTTAAATTAGACTGTACTCATAAAACTTATTTTAAGAATATTATTACAAGAAAAAACAATTGAGAAATGCAATTTTTTGGGCAAAAAATGAAGAAAGAATGACGTATTTTCAAAAATTCTGCTTTTTTGAAAAATCCTTCGATGATAATATTTTACTTATGCGTAACCAGGAATTCTGTACAGCTGCTGAACTTGGGTTTTAGAAAAATTAACATTATTTTTACCGTAACAACCTATTGAAATAAGAATCGGTGATATTTGTTAAAATTTCTCCGCTTTGATATATTACATTACTTGAATCCACTCCAAAATTATATACTTAAAAAAATCTTGTGTCAACGCTTGTATAGATATGCTAGTTATATATCTGTAAAGTATTATCATTCTAGAAGTATTTTTCACGAAGATTGTTTTAAAATGTTATTTTTTCTTCAGTTTTTTTTGTCAAAAACAAAATTGTATTTAAATAATTTTTGTCTTGCAATAATATTTAAAATCAATTTTATAATTGCATTAGATTATACATATTATGTACAGTCTAATCCAACTGACTCTAAAAATCAAATATATATATATATATATATATATATATATATATATATATATATATATATGCTGTTTCAAAATCCCGATTCAGAACGTCTTCCCCCTTAAACCACAGTTTTAAAGGACAATTATCATCATGTAAATCTTTTAAAATTCAAGATAATTCTCTTCGTGAATAATATAAGATTATAATAATATAATCTTTTTTCCCATACAGAGTGTTTCAGACTATTATATTATTAATTAATTATAATAAAATTGTAAAATTTCTATTTTTCTCAAAACATATATTTTTGATGTATAAAGTCCAAATAAAAGGAAATTGGAAGTGAAGTCAAACACTAAAAAATTTTAAGTAACTTCAGTATTATATCTGCTTGAATGTACTTAGAACTTCAAAGAAGCATCCGGTGGCGGTAATGTCTAATTTTTATATTTTTTTCCCCTGAAATTTTTAAATCTGTATGTGTGTACGTATAAGAGCATTGCATACATGTATGCTGAGCAATATATATATATATATATATCAAATTTGGTTCTTCAATAAATAAACTTGTTTAGAATATTTTGCATTCAAAAACCAAATTTTTCCCCGACAAAAAAAATTGTGTTTTTCATCGAAGAACTATTTATTTCTTGTAAAAAGTTGTGTTTAAGAGGCACCTAATAATTTATTTCCGCTTAGAATATATAATTATTTCTCGAACTTTTCTTTTTCTTCTCCTAACATTCCTTTGCGATTTCATTAAAGTTTTGAATTGTCATTCCCGAAATTCAAAGAAACGTGAAACTCATACAATACCAAAAATGTTTTCAAACTTTTGTCCAGAATTTTTTTTCCTGTTATTCGAGGCGAGGAATTTTAGATCATTTTTGTATTCATTAACTTACTAAATAGCTAATTACAGACGTTTAATTAGTATTTTACAACTGAAAAAAATAATTATACATAAGAAATTATAAATATTACACACATGAGTTCATTATTTTTTATTTTTGTGATGCAAATTGTGAAACAATCATAATAAGTATTATTGATTGTAATCTTTGACAAATCATAATAATTTTTTTTAAATTAATTAATCTGTAAATTTTAACTGTACATATTAAAAATTACTTATGAAATACATATTAAAAATACTGATTTATATAAGAGTTTTTTAGAAATGATTTTTTGCGAGTTTATTTTAAAATAATCTATTACAAATACTTATATAAACTATATCTTTAAACTTCTAAAAAAAATTTCAGAAATAAATATAAAACATTTTCTCTCTTGTTACAAATTTCCTTGTTCAATTCTACTCTAATTTACAAATGATATGGATACACAAGGTGTAACACAAAAAAATACAACGAGTCTGGTCCAATAAATCATTGTACTTACAGAATTTGGTATCCATGATAGTATCACCTTCAAAGTAGTTCCCTTCAGTATTCACACACTTCTGCATTTGGTACTACCATTGCTAATTACAGTTCTGGAACGAGGTTTTTAGAAGTCCTTGAAGTATCTCCGTTTTTCCTGAACCTAAATGGGGAACCTAAATGGGAACCTAAAATGGGTTCCTTTAAAGCAAGATTTAACTGTAGGAAATTTTATAAAAAGTCGCATGGGACCAAATCAGAAGAATGAATTATGAACATAATGAATTAGTGAATGCAATAAATAATGTAATATGGCAAGTTTTAATAAACAAGTAATATATCTTATTAAGAAAATTTAAGTTATCATTTTGGTTATAAAATTATTTTATAATAAAATATTGCTTACTCATTGTTTGGTAAACAGTTTTTGAAAAAAAAAATCAAAGGAATTTAACTACAGTCGGACCTCTATTTAAGGAAGTTGCTAAATCCCGAAAAGATGTTCGTTGAGTGGAAAATTCGTTAAAAAGATGTTCATTTTTTTATATACCTTAGAAACCTCATAACAAATTTTAAATTCATTATCATTGTATAATACTTAAAAACACTTCTTTTTGAAATGATTATATATATATATATATATATATATATATATATATATATATATATATATATATATATATATATATATATATATATATATATATATATATATATATATTCATTTTGTGAAACTTACCCATCAAAAAGAAATCTGCAAGGGAGACAGGAAGCAAAAAAAAACACTGTCTAGGAATAAATATACTGAATTTTCAACTTAAAAAAATAATTTCATATTAAAATTAATTATTTAACCACATTCCCTTATTTTAAGCCTGCAAATAATTTTAAACGTACATTCTTTTATGACCAGTGATTTCAACAATACACTACGAGTACTACAAGCGTCCTTAAAAACTTAATTAATGATAAAATCTGTCGAAAATTATGGCCATTTCATTGATCTAGGGGAGTTAGGCACCTGGTAAAACCAGTTTAAGGTCATTTATCACCATAAAATGTGCTAAAAGAGAAAATAATTTCATATAATGTCCTGAAATGTTTTAAAAATAGGGGGGAGGGAATCACAAGAGAAAAAGTTCGAAAGCTGTTTTCACCAAATGTACGACAGCTTGAGCTTAACGCGGTGCACATTTCAGAACAGAAAAAAAAATGTCTCAATTTTGATAGCAATTTATGTCATTGTAACTCACGCATTTGTTTGTAATATAGTGTTTTTAAAATTTCAAAATATTTCATAAATAATTAGTTTTTTTTTCTTTTAACATATAAAGGGAGAGCTCATTAGCATTACGGTACAGGAGAAGAAACGCGAAACACATTTTATAAAAGAAAAAATGTGTCAACTCGGACAAAAATGGAGTAGTATGATAAAATAAGTGATTCTCTCTATAGAATAGTGAAGCCAGAACACATAGCATTAATGTTTGAGCACTTTTGTATCTGAACAAGTGTTCCGAATTTGGGCCCTATTTTTTAACTTTAGCCGAAGATAGCCTTTCGCACTTCACTATTTGGAGGTTATTTTACGACAAAAATAGTAAAATGGTTCTAGGAAAAAGTTCGTAAAATACAGAAATTCGTAAAATAGAGGTTCGTTATATAGAGGACCAACTGTATTTTTTTAATTTTAAATACTTGAATAACACTTATATACATATATATACAGCATACATAAGCAGATATCAATGCGGAAAACTCCCAGAAAGTTCTCATAATATTATACTAGGAACAAATAAATACTTTCACCCTAATCTGCAGTGTTACTAAATACGATTTGAAAAGTACATATTTATATCGGTAAATCAACGAAAGCATTTCTGAAATACTTTTGATTTCTATCTCTTAATGAAAGAGTTTAAATTGCGACGGAGAAAAGAAACTTGATTGAATAGAAAAGGAAATAAATCGTTAACGAAAAATATCTTTCTTACTCGTTAATGTTTTTGGAGCCGCATTTTTTCGTAAAATGCGGAAATTGAAAATTTACCCGATTAAATAAGTGTGATCAATGCACGCTGTAAATGATTTACTGTGTATATCCGTATTTAAATCAAACATTTAGGAGACTTTTTCAAAATTTCAAGAAAAACTCCTTATATCTCTGAATTAAACGTATTTTAGGAACAACATTTTTTAAGCATTTTCCATTAGCCATGCTCAAGTAAGTTTAATGTTTTAAGTTTTTGCAGTGTTATGAGTAAAACTTTCGCTCTCTATATAAAAAAAGTTTTTTGAGATGCTGTAATAAATTTATTACGTACTGTCGCAACAATTGCAACGTTTTTGGATAGAATTGTGTTTTTCGATTAATCAAATAACATTTATATATTATTATTTAAATTATACATTTATTATTATTCAATCTGTATTTTTATTATTATTGCACTCTGTATGTTCATTTATATACGCTATACTTAATTTCTATTCAATTCTTAATATTATTTAGAATTTCTATTAAAAATATATACATTTGGTGTAAACTAATTAGTTTTACTGTCATGCCTTGTTCCAACGTCATTGACTGTATTTATCTTTTACACGATGGCAACATGTTGTTTTCTTCGAGTTTTTTGTGTAACACAATCTCTATAGAATGTTCAATTCCTAAGCTGTCCCTCTCTAGGAGAGGTTTTCGCCACACAAAGCTGCTGGCATTTGCTTAGATCCTTTTACGATACATTAAAATTGTTAAATTTTAAGACTCATAATTTAGTAACGTTTGGCAGACGCGAAGTCCACGACAACTTGCCAAGTTCACAACTCCGATAGAGCATGTGCCATACGCCCTGAATTGGCAACCAAGGGTTTCGTTTCATATAATGTCACCAATACGGTTGTGATAGTACATGGTTGAAAACTGTCGCAGAAAAATATCGCAACGAGTACCTAAACTGGAATCTATGGGTAAAATGAAAAACGCTGTCCCATACAAAGCCTAATTAGCCATCAACGGTACTAAATACTTAACTTTCCAGGAAGATGCATGTTCCTCAAAACTGAGAAATTTATCAATAAAGGGTTAGACACTGTGGTGAATTTAACTGAAGTGGAAAGCCCAGAATAAGTTTTCCGAAAAAAAAAGAACAATTATAAATAGTACTACATAACACATGTCAATTACAGTTTTATATTTTGAGTAATGAGTATGAACAGTTGCATAACAATTTCCAATTAGGTTGGTCCACCGTTAGGGAACAGAGAATACTCCCCCCCCCCAGTTATTCTAAAAGAATAAAACCGTCACATGAATCATTCAAATGCAATATTTGCATCAGATCTTACGAGTAGTTCGTAAAATTTTCATTCATTGGGATGTCCGAATGCATACGACCATCATGCAGTGAGTTTTTCCTCCAGAGTATGAAACGTGGGTCGACTATCACGTGTCATATTCGAATTTTTCTCCCCGTTCATTTTCAATAAAAAAATGTCATTGAAAGTAAGACTAGCATTCATAGATGGTTTACAAACAAATAAATGAATGGGGAAAAATACAGCATCTGTGTGTGTGTGATATGTTTTCAAGAAATAAAACTATCGTCGTCAACTCGTCTGGGGTTTTCATTTACATTAATTTGATTGGGTAGTAATCCTCCCATTAGACAACATATTCGCTCTCGTATTTGAAATTTATAAGATTCCGTTTCCAATCCCCTATTCGGCTTATACATGCCTTAAAATTTTGGATAAGCTTTTGAAGAAAAACGCGAAGTCTATTTATACAAGGATCAATTTATATTCGGAAATAAACCAAACTTAATGTCAAAGATAATTCACATAATGCTCCGGGGAAAATATTTGGAAGAACACTCTGTAGGAAGAATGCTCTAATATTAATATTGTTTCGGTTTCGCCTGATATAAACAGTTACGGCCATTTTTATCTGCAGCACATTTATGTTTTTGCTATTTTATACCCCTACAGGAACATCAGTGCTATATATATATATATATATATATATATTAATGTTTTTGATGTTTTTGTTAATTCATATGTTTTTCATACATTTTTAAAGTGTCTTCTCTACACAAGGTCGTATTTTTGTTTGATATATTTTTATATGTTAACGCAGGTATTCAAACCATAGTTTGTTTGCTTTTTGTTTTGTTTTTGTAATAAATTATTTATTTCAGGAGAGATTAGCACAAGTATATGACATTTAATTTTGTGTTTCTATAATTATTTTTTAATGTTTAGTAATTTTCAGGATAATAAACTTATAAAATAATGCATAAAAATAATAACACAATTCTAATAAACAAATGAAATAATTTTCAATACGAATACAGATTCAATAAGAAGCTACATGTAATTATTTTTAAAGTAATAATTTGGAAAGGAATTAATAAAAAAAATGCTTAAATAGTTAAAATGATGTTTCATCGATAAATAATATTTAAAAAAAGTAGTTGAATACTGAATTTTATCATTAAATTACTTTTTTTAAATTGCTTTATTACTAGAAACAGATAGCATGCGAATTTTAATTTCTTTTGTCGAATATTTTAATGTTCATTCCAGAAATCTGCAGTTTTATAAATGGATTTAAAACATCTCGTACTTGGAAAGTAAATCGATTTTTTTCTTCTTCTTGTTAGAGCGTTCGTACATTTTGCATTTTAATTTATAAGGGTTTTAACTTTTAAGTGTACATGCTTGTTTTTGTCAAGTTGTTTCACAAAGTAATTTTAATCTTAAGTTATTATAATTTTGAAGGGCATCGAAAACATTTTAATGATCTAAAATGACATTATTTTTATTATAAATCAAACTGAACATAAAAACAAGGTGCTAATTTTATCATTTTTTGTCATTAATTATGATTTTAATTTTCGTTATTTCCCTGTATTTTAATTATTTAGCCATTTGTGTTTGAGGTGGTGATGGGGGGGAGACCGTTAAATCGCATTTGTATTAGATGACCTTCAAAAGTCAGAAAAAGGTTATTTTATTTGAAGATAGAAGGATTTGAGATTTTCCTATTATTTCACAATTATTTTCTAAGTATAAGATTTTAAATAAAACTATAAAAAAAAACATTTAATCCAAACCAATCCTTTCCTCTTTTAGAATCTTATCTATTTTGATGAATCTTCAAAGCTGATCCTAGAACAGAATTATAGGTTTTTTGAACTCTCAGCAGATTCGTAAGAGCTTAACTTGCTTTTTTTAACTTAATAGTTGAGAAAATTTTACATTCGATGTAAGTTTTTATAGAAATATATTTTATACATTTCAAAATACTTTCGCAATTTCATTTATGTTTAATTTATTTATTAATAAAAAATGAAAGCAAATTGATTCATTCATATGTGTGATTTTTTGAAATCGATCTTTTAGCGTTATTATTTTTTTTATTGAAGCCTCCTCATTTTATGGTTTAAAATAAAAGTTTCGCAAACATAATATAAAACAAAAATATTTAGTGCCTTTTTTGTTTCTCCGGTGCTAATATCGTCAAGCAGCCCTACAGGCAACGACACACAATATACATATAAAACAAGGTTAATAATTTGTTTTTATTGGTTTTTCGTCTATTTTAATGTATTACAAAAATACTTTACTGAAAAGAAAAGACCACTACTTGTGATTTGAAAATGTTGTTTTAAAAGGTTACCAACAGGAATATTTCTTTTGGCGTCGATTATATCATTTTTGGCGATTTTATCACCAGCGCCGGTGAAGCGGAAAACTACCAGATAACACATCCTTTTTTTAAAAAAAATCTGAGCTCTTTACATGGAGGATCTTTAATGGTACTAAGACTCGAATCTACTGCTTGACCTATAGCAGCGGTAGCCTAGTGGTCAAGGTTACAAATTCGTGACCAGCGTGTCATGAGTTCGAGCCTACTACTGTTGAAGCCTCGCCGTGTAGAGGGCGATGCACGTTAAATCTATCGAAGTTCAAACGTCTTCCTGTTGGTGTGGTGTCGAAGTTAGGAGAAAAGGTGTCAGATCAGGTCTCATCCTCGTCAGTTGACCATGGTTCAAAATTGCGAGGTTCGTTGCTAAAAGCCTACGAGTAGCTAAATTGGGTAACGTTAATATTCACTCACTCATTCTCTGAAATGTAAAAAAAAAAAAAAACCATTCTGTTTTTTTTTAAACATTAAATCAGCTTTTCAAATTCTTTTTTTAAAAAATCCAGGTATGTGGTGAGTAATGTAAAAAGAAAGTAAGAATATATCATTTTTTAGTTATTAAGGAACTAAAACATTACATTATATATCTTATTTCTTCCTACTTAAATTGCAAAAGTAACTATTGGTAGATTGAAATATAAGTAATTAAATTTTTTTTAAAGACAACAATGTGTCAATATCACACTGTCAAGACAATTTAAATGAACCTTACTGGAAACAGAGTGACAATAAATAAATAAATAAATAAGAAAATAACGGAAAAAAAGAAGAAATCCTTAATTAAAACGTCTGTGAATCAAGTCTAGAAAAAAATATTTAGAAATGAATCCGCATCAAGTAATAATCTTTCCGATTCTAGGTTTTATTGCCCTGGTACGTAAGTGTGACGTTTGGAGAAAATTGATGTACAGCGTGAGAATTAAGGAATTAAACGCAAAGTTGGTTGCAAGTTATTCAAACTGTTGACAATTTCCATTTTACAGAAAATGTTATTTATGAAGGAGGAGGCATGTACAACCGTTCTTTCCAGCGTTTCAAAACGATTCCTTCTCCAATGCCTTCCGGTGCCGGTGGTCGCCTCTCATATCTCGAATTAGACTCGGAATTCCGGATCGTAAGAAGTGTTGTTTTCTCATGGTCATCGGTTGTCGGTGCAATATCAAATGAAAGGTACCCGCAGTATTTTAGGGAAGCATGTGTGAACATGGAAGGCGTAATGCTATCAAAAAAGGAAAGTCGATTTTGCTGCTGCTAGGCATAAACGCTTCAGCAAGTTCTCAGCATTTAACATTAGAGAAAAGAAGTTACAAATCACCATTTAAGGTCAATGTAATTTGTAGACCATGAAGAATTTTTCATTCTGCAAATACTAGAGGGAAAAAAAGGCACTTAATGACCAAATACATTAACAAAAAATTTCAGAACCACTGAAGCTAATGTTTATATTATTTTCCAGTGGCTTTATGTTTCAGTTACCACACATTGAAATATCTATGTGAATATTTAAACCTCCTCTCAAATACCACGCAATTAAGTCAAATAGATTTTTAAAAAAAACTAATATATTCTCCTGTCTTTTGCTACTTTAAACCCAAAAATATTGTGCCACGTCCAATGACTGAAAAATGTACAAACTTGTACCCGGAATATTTTTCCCTATTGTATGATTCGATGAATTTTAAATAATTCTTACATATATCACCCAACTGAATAGCTAATTATAGGCGTTTAGCTAGTATTTTACAGCTAAAAATTAATTATTATTCATATAAATTATAAACATAATATACATAAGTTAATATAAGTTAATTCAAAACTTAATTTTATTAAACTGCTTGGGGAAAAAATAAATAAGAAGTAAATGTGAAAAGTTTCTTGAGCTAAAAAAGGGCAGCGAATTTAATTTAAAAGCCCTCGAGTTTTTTAAATTAAATCAGTCAAGGGAAGACTTCTAAATCAAATTATAATCCCCTCGAATCCAAAATTTCTTTACCACGTCATGCACGCCCTCTCAGCACTGAACATAAACAATTTCAAAAATAAAATCCCTTATCGCCATTTAAGGTCATTACAATGTGTAGAATATGTTATTCAGCAAATGCGCGGAAAAAATTAGTATAATTAATGACCACGAATACGTTTACTGATAAGTTTAAGATCCATTGATGCTAATGTTTACGTTTTGTGCTGTATCTCTACGTTTCAGTTCCCACATATTGGAATATCCCTGAATTCTTACACCTCCACTAAAAGACCACGCTACTACGCAAAACAGATAAAAAAAACCTGATATTCCCCCCTTTTTTCGCTACTGTAAACTCAAAAACGCTGTGTCCCAAACCATTACTTTCAGATACGTATAGAATTTCAAATAATCCAGCACCCACTCCCCATCTTCCAATCTTCTTCAACACATGTTATTTCACCCAGTTCCTCTCTTGGCGTCGGTGTCTTGCTGTTTTCAGAATGCTCATAAATAATTCCTTTTTTTTTACACCGATCGACGTACTCATCATG
Source organism: Trichonephila clavipes (assembly GCA_019973935.1). Classification (NCBI taxonomy): domain Eukaryota; kingdom Metazoa; phylum Arthropoda; class Arachnida; order Araneae; family Nephilidae; genus Trichonephila; species Trichonephila clavipes. The sequence continues at coordinate 115,688 of BMAU01015223.1, forward strand.
CTGAGTTCAGTGTTTTTTAATACGATGTTCTTCCAGGGGGGAGGGGGAGTGAAGTGAAGTAAGGTGTAGGAGTCTGTACCAGACCGAGAGTGATTGTCTGTCATCTTTGGTTCGGCCGTATTTTTATTTTGTTGTGCTATCCATCCTAAACCTTCAGGCAGTGATTTCCAGCGGTGCTTGTAAGGTCACTTGGAATGAGTCATGTTGTTTCCTAAGGCAGAGTAACAGGTTGGTTTTAGTATGATGGGGAAGCTTTGACACTGGCACCTATCTCGATATTTATGAAGACACTTTTTTGCGTGTGGAGGAAAATGATTGGTAGATAGTGCTCCGTGTGCTTCGAATAAAGGTAGCTTTTGGATTGCATTTATGCGTATCAAGATGTCTCCGTCCTCGGATACTTGTCGAAATATGGATTCATCTATAGTTAGGTATGTTTCTACACTTTATTTAATCCTATTCTAGAATATAGGTCGGCAACCTTTAAACTGTGGCGTGCCAAACGAATCTACCAATATAATTCAGCGTGCCCCACAGTAGGATATTTTTGAAACAATTCATTTCTTGTTATAATGTATGCAGATTTCCAGAATAGAGAACCATTATATAGATATTTACAGTTTTATTATATATTAATTGTGGGCATCATTTAAAAATATTTCTTAACATAGAAATAAAATGCATAAAATATAACTATTTCTTCCACAAAAAATAATAAAATTTAAAATGTGCTTGTATTATATAGTTTTAAAAACCTTTACTAAAATAAGAAATAGATTATATAAGAGTATTTCCCTTCATTAGTGTTAAATGAAAATATAAATAAAAGTTTTAATGCGAACCTAGTGCCTGCAACGCTCTATTTTCATATCGCAAAATCAAGGGTATAATGTGCGACTTTCAATTTGATAGGATTCTGAGCGAAAAGCAGAGTACATGCAATTTTCTCTTTTCAAACAATTAAATTTATCATAAAATGAAATTCAATAATTCCCAAAATAGCTGTAAATTTATCTTTAGAGTTATCTTTCAGATTTTTTCGTAATTCAGTAATTGTTCATAATTCTGAAAATGTTGTTAAATAAGGTCTATTACAAATGTATCAATTTTTATCGACTCAAAAATTGGCAAATGTGTTCAGTAGTGCAGAGGGCGACCAATAATTGTACCACGTGCCACATGTGGCACCCGCCTATAGGTTACCAAACTCTGTACTAGAATATGGGGGAAACTCTTCATTTGAGTTCATGCTTAGAGCATAGATTCCCAAAACGGTTCCTACAGACCTCAAGGGTTCCTTATGACGGCTGAAGGGGTTCATAGACAATGTTTGGGAGTCGCGAAAGGTTCAATACAATGTAAAAATATTTTTAATACATTTTCATTATTATGAATTTAAAATAAATTAGTAATGATTTTGATTGTTAAAAAATTTGTAAGCGTAAAAAAATAAAAATTTTAGAATAAAATTTTTATATAAGTCAGTGATTCTGAACCTTTTTTTGTTGCGGTACACTTTTGACAATTCTAAAATTTGGCGGCACACTAACAAAAAAATAATTTTTTTAAAAAATTAGTGATCTATAATACACTATGTAAAAGAGTTTATGATTATAATTTTCAATGTTAAATAAAATAATATGTACGACAAAGACAGTAAAATGTTTATTGAGTGATAAATTACAAATTAATTATAAGAATACATTTAATGTAAAATTTGAGCTTGGTGATTTTTGATAATTTTGTTTGTATTTGATTGTGAAAATGATAATTCCACACTCTCATTTACTCATCTACATTTATAAATCTCCATCTTTTTATTTTCGTTTTTGTATTTGTTAATGCTGAAAATACAAATTCACTCAAATAAGATTTAGAAAATTGTAACATTTTTAAAGCGTTCTTGGCTGTTATGAGATAATCGCCTCTAAATTTAATCGAAAATGAATTAAGTGATTCTTCCGAAGGCTTTTAATATAAATCTCGTTTATTACAGAGCGAAATTGTTTTGTCCTTTTCATTCAAAGTTAATTTATATACAGATGTATCCTTTATCACAAAAATGAATTATGGACCCAATCAAATTTTTTTATATTCTTCTATCCATGAAATGTTAAGTTAAATATATACGACTAATATCCTTAGTTTATTTCTATAAAACGGCCGAATGATTCGGTTCCGGGTTTTATTTATTTCATATATCATAATTAATAATTTTAAAAATAAATTATAGTTAAAAAAACTAAAAAAACACACTCTTCTCGTTTTTTAATCGAACAAAAATGCAAAAAATAATTCATAATTTTAGCATAAAATGTCTAACGAGAAATTTAATTTCATTGTGGTAAAAGCGTGAGGTGCTCGATAACGATTGTTATAGTTTCTTAATAGTTCTATTCCGAAATGCAAAGTTAGTTCATAAATGTAGAACAAAGCACTCCACGCTGTTACCACAATGACATTAATTTACTCTTTATCATTTAATTCTTAAATTAACCCTCTGGACGGAACATCAGTTTTTTGTTGCCGCTCTTAGAAACATCCGTCTGACAGACGGGTGCACAACTTTTTGAGTTTTATAACCAAAAGGACTGTTTTAAATGTCCTTATCGCTCATGAAATTGAATAGAATTTTTAATATTTAAGTCCTTATGAGAGGCACACTACATTAATATATTTTTATCACAAGAGTTGTGATCAGTATTTTTTATAAAAACTGTTTAGAAATTAATTCCATTCATGTAAAAGTAATTAAAAATAATAATACCAAAAATGAAAAAAACTATAGAAATATCCGTCTGATAGACGGTGATAGATGAGAAAATTCACCAAGTACCACCACGTGATCCTCTCACTGGGTAGAGTCTAACTGAAGATGTCACCCTCAAAATCATACCACAGCGTAATCTATAGGCATCAAAGCAAATCATCCCCGTCTCAGAGACGGATGCTCCGGTCAGAGGGTTAAGAATTATTTTTCGCTTTTTAGTTCGATTAAAAAACAACAACAAGAAAAGTGTGGTTTTTTTTAAACTATCATTTATATTCATTGAAGAATTAATCTTAATTGAATAATTTTTTTAGAATCTGCAATACTCATTGGTATCCTATCAGTGCATCCATACGGCCTGGTTTGCAAAATGAAGGATTAGCAAACTAAAAGAAATCTGTAAGAGCTAAGTTTGAAATATTTAATGCGGAAGAAGATGTGAAGTCAATGATATGTTTCACTAAAAAGATTGCTATTTGTATAAATCATGAGAGTTTTCGCTTAAGGTATCCGACTTCGTTCGGAACCGTGATTTTAAAAAAGCGCATAAATGGATAATTTTCATGATATTTAATGTCACTTAGATTAAAATACATGTATAAAATTGTTTAAGGACATTTTGACAAAAAAAATTATTTAAATGCAATATTTCGGTAAAAAATTAATTTAGAATAACCTTTTTTCTCAAAATGTTCTCCTTTTAAAAAAAATGCTTCTATAATAATAATATTTTGCTTAGATAAAGTAAAGACTTCTCCAGAGAGTCTCAACTAAGATTTTTGAAAAAATTACATTATTCTAAGAGTTATCACCAATTGAAATAATTATCGGCGTTTTTTTCTTAAAATTTCTCCCCTCTGTTGTAGTAAAATATGGATAAATCCACTTCTAAGTTATATGTTTCAAAAATTCTAGTTGAGCCTCTGTACAGAGATATGAGCTATATACAGGCAAAATATTATTCTAATAGAAGCACTTTTCACAAAAGGAGAATATTTTGAAAATGTGTCATTCTATGTTCATTTTTTTTTATCAAAGTATTATACTTAAATAATTTTTTATTGTAATACTATTCTTAAAACAATTTTATATACATTTTCTAAGATAAGTGACACTATATATCATAAATATTATCCATTTATACGCTTTTGCAAAATCATTGTTCCGAATCTAGTCGGATACCTTAAGAGTTGTAACTCATTCTATAGTCGCCAAATGTGGAAATGGGAAATCGTTAATCCTAATGATCCTGATCAGGACAAGGGAACAAAATTATTTAATTATTGTACTGGCGTCCGTCTTTAACAAGTGTGCAAAATTTTGAATTAATCTGACCATCTAATGTGGGTAAATTCGAGTTCAAACATTCTGTTACATACAGGGGAAGCTAATAAAAGCATGTTAAAATTTTTGTGGCACAATGGTTGAGAGTTACTGAAATGGGTTCATAAAGTACAAATAAAGATAAGCATCTCAAGATGGAAGTCGGGCCGATCGCGGGTGAGACTGTATATGCAAGCTTAAATAGGAACGGAATCTCTCTGCTATATGTTATAACTTGTCTAAAAAAGTATTGCTGCATAAAAGAGTCTTAGTCTTACAGTTTTGTTTTGTTTGATTTATCATCCCGATATGTGAAGTAAATGCAACGAATTTTCCTTAGTTTTCAACATAAAGCAGTATTATTCTTCGTATTTTTACGAAGATAACCATCCCGTTAGAAAAAAATGTTTTTCTATATTTTAATGCAAAAGTTATAATCAGATTAAATATTACTTCACATATAATGTTTTATCATCAAAGTTAAATCTATAATTTTCTATTATGCATTGAGATACAGTTATTTTACTTGGAGGTTCATGACCAAGTTTTTGGAATTAAAAGGAGTCCATGGGCATAACTATTAAGTTTGGAAACCACTGTGGCTTAGAACATGTAATTATTTGAAGAATCATTTTAAAGAATTATGTATTGTTATTGGGGATGTAAAAAACAATGAAAAATTAATATCTTTGATAATATTTTCAACACATGCAAGTTGTTATAAATTTCATATTCAGTGGAAAAGAGTAAATATAAGTGTTGTAAGTATGGTGAAAACACTTATAGTTTTTGTTTCGTACATGCGCATTCTATTGAATGCTTTTTTCATTTCTGTTCTAAAATTTATCTTCAACATATAGTAAATTTCTGCATTATAGGATGCAAATGACTTATTCTAGTTTGTACTAGACTAGAATTTTACTGTAACTAGATTCTAGACTGTAAATGACTCATACTATATTCACTTGTGTTTGATAACAAACAAAATGGCTTCGATATAAGCTCTATTTTTAATAATCGAAAACATTTTGAAAAAAATGCATCGAATTTTAATATATTCAGTCTTGTATGCAGGGTATATTAAATTTAGTTACACGAAAAATAGAATAAATTTATGTGACATTCATTCATTTTGACATCCTTTGTCTAAATTATTCCTTTGATAAGTCTACTTTCTTCCTTTATGCTCTGCTTATATTGTTTGTTCTGTTCTGTCTGAAGAAACTTCGTATGGTATTTGCGATATCAGATATGCTTACGTAGTTTGGTTTTTCTATCATTGTATTCCCACTTGTGCTTGTTTGGGAAGACAATTTCTATGCCCCATATGTGGGTATCCAACAAAAATAACATATTCCCAGTCTTTTGTTAGACGAGATGTAATCGTCAGTGGATACATGTTGATCCTTTTTTTTCCATCTCTTTGTTAGAACTTTAATTTTTTATGACTATATTTGCCACTTTTATTCTCTTATTGAATATATGTGTGTATATTTTCTAGTAAATTATTGTATTGATCGCATTTCAATAGCATTTTCTTTTGTATTGATATCTTTACTATGCATTCTACCACCTTTCAAACTTTGACATTTGAAAGTAGAGAATTACTTAAAATAACCTTAATATAGATATACATACATACATACATATATATATATATATATATATATATATTTACAGATATAATAAATCAATAAAGTAAGTTGTGTGTGTGCAATACATTAAATAATTATTTTATTTTTGAATGTGTATAAATGATAGTTACCTGTTACTTCTTAAATAATTTTTTTATCGATACACTTTTGCCCATTAATATGCCGCGATAAGTTTTTGCAAGCGATTTTTGTGATGCGGACTTCTGTGCCGAAGAGCCCGAATTTGAATCCCGGAAAAGGCATGGATGAACGTCAGTGGCGCACACAGGAATTTTTCAAGGGGGTCCGGGGTCGAAAGTTTACCATTCTTGTATCATGCTCCTTTTGATTTTGTCGATTTTCGGGAACAAAACACAGTAAAAAACTAATTATTGAATAAATAATTAGCATTAATTGATAAAATTAATCATTAATAACAAATACTTAATTAAATTTTACGTACTATGTACTTAGAATTATAATCAATCGGAAAAAGAATCAAGGGCTTTGGGGGTGGGGATCTGGACCCCCAGGACCCCCCACCTTGTGGCGCCACTGATGAACGTAAATGAACAGTGCCTTTGTGGCATGAAGATACTCCAGATATTCGAAGAGCTGAAAGTGCTCTCGAGAGGTTACAGGTAGTGAAAGGAACGAATTAGGTGGAACGAATTGGGTGGAACGAAGCAAAATCGTATTGTCACCTGCATGCTGTTCACAACTACACCCAAATAACAGACGTAATTTAGCTCTTCTTATTACGATGAATTTCGTGGGCCTAGACCTGATGTTACTGCCAATCGGTTGTAATAAGCAACAACACAATTTGTATTTCAAAATGCAAACCTTCAAGATTATTTTTTTTAAAATTTTGTAAGATCAATTTTTGAAGCTCTTACCTGTACTGAAGCATTTCAACATGAGGGATAAGCTTGTTTTTAGTGTAATCTTTTAAGTAAAGACATATAGGAATTACATCATAAAAAATGCTACTCTAATACGGTATCTGGAAGATTTGTTGCTCCTACAAGAGTTTTTGGTACAGCCTCTCAGTTATGTTTTGTTTTACGCCATTAACTAACATAACACAAGAAATCTACTTTCTTGAAGACTGTTACTTTCTTCAAGAATTCTTTTCTGCCGAGTAAAAACAAAATTTAAAAAAAGTCTGGTTTATCCAATTGAGATGCAAACTTTACAAATGAGGAAGACAGGATTATGGTGATTGAGTGTTACAATCAAGTCTGGCGCGCCCTATTCAAATTTGACGCATACACAATGAGGCAGTTGATTCCGCAGTATCACTTCCTAGGCTCAGACACTCAAACTTTTCACATTTTTACTTAACTGTGTCAGTTATTTACAGGATATGGCTTCTCAAGTTTCCTTTTACAAACTCCTGAGGCTTTTCTGCAGAATTTAATTGGCCATTTTTTTTTCTCTTTTTTTCTCACGCACGGCTTTTTTATTAATTCCCTTTGCGCTAATAAAAAAATTATAATAACGAATGGGTGACATCTTGGCATTGACTTTTCAAGTAGCTCTTGAATGCTAAACATAAAACTTGAGGCACCCTTGACCTTGAGCCGTTTCAAGCAAACACGTTGGGAGTCGAAGTATAATTTAAGGCTGTCTTTATCGGAGAATTTAGCGATTTTCGAGGGTTTTGTGGGTTGGAGGTCGTTTGATGAAGCATGTTCTAAATAAGAAAAGGAGAAATTCTTGAACGACACTGTTATGAAGGACTCCTTAAGTTAATGCGTTGGCACTGATAAGGTGTCTGTATTTCACACTTTTTTTTAAAAATTGCTGCATTGTATTGATGCCACAGGGAAATGAGGAAATTATGGATAAAATCAAATTCCTAAGGGATACGATCATTTCATGGAAGATGTTAAAATAGTAACTCTTTGTTTCATTTCCCTGAAGATAGTAAGTGATTTAATCAAATCCCTGAACTCTTTTAGTGTAAAGATGAGATGAGAACAACCCATTTTCGGTTTTTACCGCTTCCCTATAACCCAAATGCTCATAATCTAATTCCCCTTCTGGACACATCTGACAAACAGAAAATTGCTTGTGGGTGCAATTAAAAAAGATAACTATTCTTAATATATCTTTATTTTATTGCAGTCATAAGCGTCATAAACAACATCCTACACTAAAAAAGTAAAGAATTCAAAATAGTTACATTTAATGCGATTTTTGGCATTGCATTTTATGCACTAATTTTTCAATGCCTGGCGTGTATCACGATACTCTTAATCCTGTATCATCTTCGAGACTGTTATTTTTAAATCAAGATCTGAATATCCATTTAATTGTGTTCATTGTGGAAAACAACGCTTCACATAAATATGTGGAACCGAAACTAGATCCTGGTGGGCCACGGGTTGGCCACGGTTGATACTGATACAGAAAGTAGATGATAGTCGGGGGTGCACAAAAATAACTCCATGGGCACAGGGTTAACAACCCCTGCTTTAATGCATTTCACTCTCCTATGGCAGTGTTCCTCAACCTTTCTATCGCCGCGGACCGGTCAACGTTTGGTAATTTTACCGCGGCCCATTGAAGGATGGGACGTTGATTGTTTATACTTTAGATTGCTTTTATTTAATAATTTTAGTTTAATTGTATTTAAATGGGCCTTCAGAATAAAATACAGTTTCACCAATAAATTCATATTAAGTTATTTAACATGGTGTATAAAATAATTACCATAAAACCCTAGAGAAATACACCACAGTATATAAAATGAAAATAATTTAATATTCCTTGAGTGGACCGGAGGTTGCGGATCACTGCCCTACAGCACTCGTGCCAGCAAGCACCCTAACCTTATGCGAGGAAGATTGCGTGTATTTTTATAATTATTTTTTGCATTTCGAGTAATTTTTAAATACCTACCTATCTCTAAAAATGGGTTCAGATATAGAAAAATTTGACCATTGTTTTTTGTACCTGAAGAACATTTTAATAAAATTTATATTCATAAGAAAATGTGTGTATGTGTTTAAAACTTTACTAAAAAATGCTTTTTTTAAAAAAAATATCTCAGCTTAAGAATTTATTTCTGTTTTGTTAATAAGTTTTGAATAAATAATTTGTCTGTCAATGATTATTGTATTACTTAATCTACATTAAATAATCTACATTTTTCACTAAAGCTAGGAATTTGATCAAATTGTTGACTTTCTTCAGAGAAATGATTCAAAGAGTTTTATTCCAACATTCGTGAATTGATCAAATCCGCATTTTCAACATTTCCCTGCGACATTGGTACCTGGAAATCTCTTCATGAAAAATGTCCGTACGGTTGAAAGTATACGTCAGTGTGTTTTTTCTAATATTACATCAGTGGTGTAGTTTGTGAAACATCTACATGTGATATGTGGTATACAGAAGAAAATAATCCATTAAAATCCTATATAATTTCTTTTATTGACACGTTACGGAAGTCCACAGTTAGCAACGATTAGACACAGAATATTAATTTCTGACATGAAAAAATATTATTTTTTCGTACTTCCTGGATGGTTCCTTCAGTTTCTACCAGCGATGAAGGTGGGGCAAATCGTTTTCGCACTGAAAGATTCATTATCTGTATATACACGAGTGTAGAAGAGCGACTCACTCAATCATGCACTTACTCATCACGAAATCTCCGGAACTATAAATCCAACAGTCTTGAAAATTGGGACACATTTTATTTTAATTCAATAGGGATCCGTTAAGAGCAGGTTTTACGAAAATTGACACAAAACGGGAATTATGAGGGGTTAAGGGGACGTTACACGTGCGTATATATATATATATATATATATATATATATATATATATATATATATATATATATATATATATCACAATATCACAATTTTCAACTTTTAGGTCAACAGACTCGAAAAATGGTAAGCATGTTTCTTTTGTTGGGTAGAGATCCGATAAGAACGAGTTTTACAGAAATTGACTCCCAAGGGAAGTTGCGGGGTCGTTAGGGATAAAAAAAATTCCCGTTTATCATCTATTTGACTTACTAACTTAAAATTTGGCAAGCACGTTTCTTTTTTTGTATAGAGATCCACTAAGAGCATGTTTTGCGGAAACCCCGACTCCCAGTGTGTTGAGAAGGGGGGTTATACATAAAAATTCCCTTTTTTTTTTAATCGTTAGACCTACAGGCTAGAAATTTAGTTAACATGATTTTTGTTTTTTTATTGTGTAAAGAAATACATATTAAGAAGGGGCTTACAACAATTGACTCCCTAATGGTGTTGTGAAGTCAAATGGATAGAAAAAATCCTCGTTTTTCAATCACTTAGTCTACAGACTTGAAATTTGATAAGCATTGTTTCTTTTAATGAGTAGAGATCCGATAAGAATGGCTCCTAAAAAGATTGCGGGGGTGTATAAATAAAGAATTCCCTTTTTTTTAATATTGGATATGGAATCTTGAAATTTGACAAGCGTGTTTCTTTTAGTGAGTAGAGATTCGCCAAGAATGGGTTTTACAGAAATTGATTTCATATTTTGTACGTATATTGATTATATATACCTAATTCCTTTTTATTAGGAAGCTTTCTGGATGCATTTGTTTTTACCATATCAAAAGAGTCAGCTCAAATGTCTGAAAAGATAGTTGTTATGTTTTAGGTTTGTTTGTATTTTTTTGGGGGTTATTATTCACACAATTAGTTTTCAAAGGTGCACTGGTGCTTTTTTTTCTTTGATGCTTAGAAAGATAAAGAAAAAAATTCACAATTATTTATTAAAATGTCGGATCTTAGTGTTGATTCATGTCTGTCTCAATGACAAAACTGGTTTAAAAAAGGATGGGGGGTACATTCCAGAAAGTATTTATTAGAGTACTTCATATTATTATAATGACCATGAACTATAGTAATTTTAAGCCGTGGTTTTTCTCCGCAATTATAAAACATGTAATTTTTTTTTAATGTAACTTGAAATTAAAATCATGTATTTGTGCTCTGAACCGTTACGAGTAATTAATAAGGTACGAAAAAGGGGAATTTTTTCCACTTTTTATAATAGCTCATATCTGAAAAATACGTGGTCTAGCAAAACTCGAGCAGTTACATATTTGATTTAAAACAAAAACTAACTTAACAAACACTTATTAAAAATCTAAAATTTTAGTAAGGCCAATAGATTAGCAAAAAAAAAAAAAAAAATCGATATATATATTTTTTTCTATCCAAGTTTCAAACAGGATTTTTCTCTCTTTTAGAATGAACACGTAAATCAATTTGTGGGAAAGAATCTTACCAATAAAAAACTATTCGTCAAAAAAACTTCGGAAGCCTTATTTGACATTAAAACTACGTTTGAAACCGTCGACTAATTTCACCAAAGGAAAATATCTCTTCAATACAAAACAAGTCCTCAAATGCTGTCTTCATTATTAATGCAGAGTTCCTAAGTGCAAGGGAAAGAGGTTCCCAATATTGGCTAAATATCACAGTATTTGGCAATGTCTTTTGATTGAAATATATTGGTCGATGATATAATACGTACATACCAAGATAGTTCAATGTTTCCTGTAAGAAATATTTAATTTTTCTTCATTAATTAATTATTAATTCATCAATTAATGAGCGCTGTGCTGTGATTCGTTTTTATTTATTAAAGAACATCTTGTTTCACAATAAATACTATTAACAACGATTTATTACTTAATTTACAGGCACACACACACACAAATCAAGTCCCTTATTTACAACCTATAATTAAGTATTCATGAAATGATTAATTATAGTTTTAATTGCGAACTTTCTCTCTCCCACTTTTATAACAGTATAATATCGGTTTTTCAATTATCATAAAAAACCTTCTGTGCGCTTATGCTAAATACATTAATTCTTAAACAAAAGGGTTTTTTCGCTTAATTTAACTCACGTATGATATTATCAGTTAAGTATTAATATTAATTTTTAAAAAAATCTATAAGAAATGTTTTCTGTATTTATTACCACAGAGTATATAAATGAACATTCCATAAAACACATATTTATTTAATTGCTTTTCAAATGAAATTACACTGGTCTTGATGGCTAAACAACATATCCTTAAAATATAGAATAGTTAACTGCACTTAATTTATCAAAATATAATTATAGGTAACTCTTCAATTAATTTACATCCAACTAATTTGAATTAAATAATAAATACTTTTTCAAGCTAAATTCTGTAGCCGTATTCTTCTTTTAGTTGTAAATCAATTTTAAGCCAGATATTTCTTTTATAAGTGTTTTCAAGAATTCAGACAGACGGTCTTTGTTGTGATTTTGCATGCCCCTCCCTTCCCCCTTTCGCTAGAAGTCGTATAAAAGGTCTGTTGTCTTAGAAGTACTGAATTTTTAAAGGGACTTAAACTTTTTTAAACGTTTGATTTGTATTCTCTGTTGTTGTTTTTTATTTTTGTTAGTTTGCTGCTAATTTTGTTTTCCAAGCCATTTATAGTTGCATTTTTGCTTGTTTTGCTTCGATCACTTATCACGAAAGCCTTATGGATTTCTTTTTCTTTTTTAAAGTCACTAACGAATCTGTTTAGAGATTCAGTTTTTTTAAATGTTGTCTTAAAATATCTTTTGTCACTCCTTAAAAGGTGGGAATTCGAGAAGGGGACAATGTTAGAAAATAATAGCACTCTTTATGTGTTTCAAAAGCATTTTTATATAGATTTAATCTTCTCGAAACGTATGTATGCGTACAATTTTGAAATGGTTTAAATTATGAGCTAAGCATTAAAAATTTTTTTATTTAAGTACATTTTATTAAAGCTTGAAAATATTTTTTTTTTTTTTAAAAAAAGTTTTTTTTATTTTTATAATAAACTTTGGTTAATTCAATAACCAAGAGCTTTCAAAATAAAAACTCAATCTGTCGAAGATGATTACACGAAGAAAACAAAGGCGCTGTCATTGCATAATTAAATAATCCTCTTCAATCTGCATGTTGTTCTTTTCTTTTCTTTTTTGCTTTGCATCTTCATAAAAAACGCTTTTCCGTTCCTATTTGTTTTACCCTTCTAGAAATGAGAGCCCTGATTCATTTCCCGAACCTGATGCATGCAAATATTTAAAAGAAGGAAGAGAACTGCAGCTTCTAGCTGTAATATATAAAGTTGTGCTTCTAAGTAGTGGGGAGAAGAACAAGGAGAAATAAGTTAAATTTACACCGTTGTAATATTTATATGTTTGCTTACAGTAGTTAAGATACTTCTCTAAATAAATTAAAATATATAAATATAAAATAAGATACATGTTGCTTAAATTTATGTACAGGTTGTATTATTTAGTTTTAATTTGAACTTCTTTAGTCGATCCCCTCCCCCATCTGGAGGCTTACAGAGGCAAGCAGAGAATTTGTAACATAATCGCATAACTAAAAGCACTTACTGATTTGAATCGTAAGATAAAAAACTATAGTACATCAATCGTCTAAGTCGATAGTTTTGGAATTTTTAATGAACTGTAGACATTTTGTCAGTAAATCAAAGAAACAGATCTGCGTACTACATTGTGTAGGTCTGAAGAGTGCTTTTAGTTTGAGTTTTTCCGCCATATGATTATTATTATTTAAAATATTCAAGGCCTAACTCATAATACAAGGCCTCAGATGCAACATGGTGTTTTTTACCGCAACAACTTAAGTAAATTTGACAAAAAGAGAGAAGAAAAATACGTGCGAAATATATGTAAATAAACTCTTTAATTAGTTATTTCGATTAATTTTGATTGCAAGTTGAATTTCATGTCAATCACATTTTTCCAGTAATTATTTTATTTATATTCATTATATCTTAGTACGAATCATTGATCGAGATCTTCATTCGCGGCTTACGATTTCAAACAGTCTGAGAGGAAGTCGTGTGCCGTCAGAGCTGAGGTTAAGAGGTCAGTGCTAAAAAATGTTTCCGGGATATATTTTTGCGTCAAGGCGCGGTGACCTTTCCTTCACTACTCACTCTTCAGTTCTGAAAATGCGCGGTTAGTAAAACCATTTTTAGACGAAAAATAAGTGCTAGAAGCTAAAACACAAATGAAAATTCTATATAAAGGAGTCAAAGTGTGATTCAATTGAACGAACTCGGTCAAAAAATCAAATTTATTTCTTTAGCCTAATTTTTTCTTTACATCTTGTTTATAATCTCACAAAAATTAAAGCTCTAAGTTAAAAAGAGAGAGAGAGAGAGATACACTAACTATTGCGTTCGTTTTAATTTACATCCCATTAGCAAATAAAAACTTTATCTGATTTGTCTTAGAAAAAAAAAAATCTAAAATCACTAGATTTTACCATTTTAAATGCTAAGGCTATTTTTCCCATCTTGTTAAATGATTTGATATTTTTTCTAACTACTGCCATAAATAAATGTAATAAAAATTGGTATGCATTTTTGAACCCAAGCATTACTTATTTTCTTAAAAAATAGTTAAATGTAAAATTTATGCATTTTTTAAGGAATTTTCAATAAGCATTGGAAATAAAAAGTTTTTTAATAATATCAATCATGTTATCACAACAGCCATGTCAACTTTAGTTGTATATAGTTCGACATACTTGTAAATCAAATTATATGTGTGGAGATCAATTATTGTAGAAGTAGTACCATTTTAAAATCATGAATTTTTAAATATTTCTTTAAAAATTAAAGGATAGCTACTTTTTATTTTATTTTTGCGAAGCTAATTTTAACAATAAATTTAACCTAATTTAAAATTTTGTAAAATTCTGTTGAAGTATTCCCGATTTATATGGGGATTAAAATGGTTTCCCCTCATGTAAAAGGAACATTGATGGCCCTTTAAACATTTGACAAAATAAAATTTTCTATTGTCTACTTTTTTAAAATTTTATTTTCGCAAAGCTGATTTTACCAACAAATTAAGCTTGTATTCAAAATTTTGAAAAATTCTGCTGAAATCTTCCTAGATTAGAGATTAAAATGATTCCCTCTCATGTAAAAATACGTTTTGATTATATTTAAACATTTACTGTATAAAATTTTCTATTCAGCAGTTTTCATAAGTATTTTATGGATAACAGATAAATTCTGAGAAAATTCCTTAGAATTCTTAAAGGGTACAAAATCTGGTAAAAAATTTGTCGCAAGAGAAATATAAATACTAAAGGTAGTAAACATATAAAAATATTTTAAGATTATTTGAATTTTTCATGACATGTTTACGAACCGTGCTAAAAGGAAAAATAAGACTACTTTAAACTGACCTTGTTTACATTTCTAATAGCTAAATGTTGCACTACGAAAATGTAAATACACCTTATAAAGTTGATATTTATGAAAAAATGTAACGAAGTTCTAAAATTACAACAAAAAATATATATTCTTTTCCATTGCTTGAATATTCAAGAAACAACTAAAAATAGTATTTTCCCTAAAGTTACAGTAAAACTTTTTAAAAATATAAATAAATGATATCTTATTTTGATAATGCTGTGAGAAAAATAACAATTTTAAACATCTCTTATCTGCAAAATCATTGCAAATAGTTACTTTTTGCAATATAATTCTCACTTTCTCTTATCGTCTAGTAAGTCTGAGACATATTCCAAGAACTGCGTCGCTTCATTCTTCGTTTTAAATGGTTCCACGACTGGAATTGGGTAACAAAGTTCTGTAGGGAAAACTAAATAGTCTTGTTAGCGGAGCGCATGTGAAAATACTTATTTGTGTCCCTCTCATCTAATTTACGCGTGTTTCCCTGTCACTAAAATTTGCGCTGAGATAAAGTTTCGCTTGACCTCTAAGGAAGAAGTTATCTTCCTTTAAGATCGCAGTGAGGCCATCTGTGGAATAGTGACAAATGGGTTGAGGTTTACTTTGAATATTCCACGGCAGTGTAAAGGGATATATGTATAGCCGGCGCAGGGAGATGGGATTTCTCTAGCTTCATATTTATTGCATGGTTGATAAAAAATTACTAAAAAAATAGATTTAAGTATTTTTTTTAGCAAAGCTGTAAATGCGGGTCTTTAAGCGGTTTTTTTAGAACAGTAACATATTTCAGGTTGTAACGCCCAAGATAATCAACCAACACAATTAAACCTACACAATCAATATGAAACCCGGAAGAGCAATTACATAGGACTAACAAAAAAATAAAAGTACTTACCTGAATCCTGAAGCGCTCTTGAATCCTACGTTTGAATTATCTTTAGATATCATGCTTAACTATACGACCTCCGGTGGCAATCGTATTCCCAATTCAATCTCAACTTTTCATCCGTCAACTATGAACCATCAACCTTCCTCGCGTATTCTAATGCCAACGTTTAAACAGAAGTACTATTTACCTAAATCTCATCTTCTTCACCGGGAAGTATTTCAGTTGAACTCACAGTTAAAAAAGAAAATTTTTACCCAATAGGATTAGTGGAAGATACGCGGATAGACCCGTTACAAAGTTTCGTTTGTGATTTCATTTCATAATTTAAAGTTTAATAATTTGAGGTATCCGAGCTCGTTGAAATGACCAATTTCGAACGAAAGCGCATGCTTGGCTTTTTTTTTATTTTATTGGGTAGAGCAGGGGTTCTAACATTGTGGTTCACGGACTCTCGGATATATATATATATATATATATATATATATATATATATATATGTGTGTGTGTGTGTGTGTGTAAGGATAATTAGGTTAGATTTAAAATTAATTTCCCTATCTAGAGCACTTGACTCATCTTTCTCAGTTCACATCTTCAAGTATCTCAATCTAATCACCCATTTATATCTTCCTAACATATGGCTTAACCAATAAACATGTCTAATTCCAGATCGTTATATTTAATAGTCAACATATGTCAGCATTAACTTTCAAATACCCTCTTCAAATCCGCGATACTTACCACATGTTTCTCAAGTGTTATCCACTTTAACCGATAATCGTGGCGTGCATTTTTATTCCCTGCTCTTAACGTCAGAACAGATGTAGAAATGATTGAATAAAGATCGTTCCGTTTTCTAACTTTTAATTTGATTTTGTCTTCAAAATCATGATATATATATATATATATATATATATATATATATATATATATATATATATATATATAGGTATATATAAACAATGTATACATAAACTCAAACTCAGTGGCACAACGGTCCATGAGAGCCAGGGGCTACTGTGCCTATCCCAGTATACGTGACCATTGGCATGAGCAGATGTCCCGATCAAGTGGCCAGTCTGAAGCGATACCCCCAGTGTTTAAGTCCTCAAGGAAGCTTACTACTCATTTATCGACCCACAGCAGTAGGGATGAAAGGTTGAGTCAACATTGTCTGACCCGGAATAGAACCCGGACCCGTGGTGTGGAAGCGAAATACGCATCTGATTAAAATATCATATATATATATATATATATATATACATATACACTGGTGTGCAAAAATTTAAGGACGAAGTTTAGCATATCAGCTGATATAAAGCATATCAGCTGAACGAAGAGGCAGAGCGGACAGAAAGATCAATCAGGAGATTAAGTAAGGTGATGTACGGTAGCACATGCGCAGATATGCAGGTAGACGTAATGGGGGAGTGTCTGAGTAGTATAAAGCATGTTGTCGGTGTAAGAAAAATGAAGTATTTCTGGCAAAGAGATTGCACGCCATATAGCAGTTAAAATCACACCGAGTTGCTGCCTCAGCGAGAAATGGTGAATAATCAATCTGTTAGACGACATCTGGATGCTTTTACCCGAGGTCGAATCATTGGGAAGTTGGAGGAAGGCCGCAGTGTGGCTGCAGAGTTCGGAATTGCGCACAGCATTGTTTCACGACTTTGGAGACAATTTCACACTACAGGAACAGCTATCCGGGGGTTCAGTAGTGGTCGTCCACGAGGAACCACACCCACAGATGACCAGTACATTGTCTTACAGGGCAGAAGAAACATGCGGCAGACAGCGGAAGAAATCGCTAGACACACGACACAGGCGACTGGACGACCGATATCGCGTTTTACCGTGGCCAGAAGACTGCACGGTGGTGGTCTGTTTGCACGACGCCCTGTAAGGTGTGTACCTTTAACGCCTGCCCATCGGAGAAAGCGTTCTCTGTGGTGCCGGGAACACCGGAATTGGAGATACAATGAATGGGGACGAGTACTCTTTACAGATGAGAGCAGATTCAGTTTGAGTAGCGATTCTCATCGCATACTCATCTGGAGAGAGCTGGAAAGCCGCAATCATCCCTCGAACATCATTGAAAGGGCCAGGTATGGAGGTCGCGGTGTTCTCGTTTAGGGAGGCATCATGCTTGGTAGTCGTACAGACTTTCACATCTTCGACGCAGGTTCAGTCAACGGGACCCGTTATTGTAACGAGATTCTTCTTCCATATGTGCGTCTTTTTAGAGGCGCTATGGTTCTGCAGTCCCTTTTCATGGACGACAATGCACCATGTCATCGCACAGTAGCTGCCGAACAGCTCTTAGAGAGTGAGGATATTGAACGTATGGATTGGCCGACACGATCTCCGGATCTCAATCCCATCGAGCATGTATGGGATTTTCTAGGCAGACGCTTGGCAGCTCGTACCTTACCACCAGTAACGATTCGAGAGCTTCGATTGGCGCTGCAAGACGAATGGGCAGCAATGCCTCAACAACTCATTGACACCCTCATTCTCAGCATGGACAGATGCTGTGAAACTTGCCTAGCAGTCAGGGGAGATCATATTCCCTACTAAAAACCGGATGTTTCTTGCTGGACACCCATCACAGGGATTTTTCGGCCTTCAGTCGCATTGCGCTCCATGCTACTTTTCAATCAAGTTTCTTTTTATCCCTCTGATTTATCTTTTAGAAAGTGTTGCTTACATTACACATGTCCTTACGTATTAAGGATTTTACAGTATTAAATGTGTTGATTTGGAAAGCTTTTTTACAAAGTTATATTGAAAAAACCGTCTCGTCCTTAATTTTTGCACACCAGTGTATATATATGTGTGTGTGCGTGTGTGAGTGCGTGTGTTTGTGTGTATGTGTGTTATATTTCCCTCTAGCACCCTTTTAATTAACGCTTTTTAATAATCTTTAAATAAGCTTTTAATTTTTTGGTTCAAAATTAACACTATAATCTTAATATCGTAATCAAATTGTAATTTTACATCAGAAATGTTATTCCTGCCCATTTTAACCAACCGCGTCTCTTGTTACAAATGAGTCACACGCTCTTCACTGCCGTTATAAAAGCGAAAGTCTTTTGTGCTCCTTCTCTTTTGTCTCCGGCTCGTCGACGTGAAAGTGTACAATAAGCCGCAGATCTTTTATCTTTTTCTGTGTGTTCTGATATGAAATACCACTTTGATTATAAACTTTTGATGAGTGTGTCAAAATAAAAATGCTGAATGGTCATTCAGTCTATTTTCCCTAAAATTCTATTAACACTCAAAATGTACAACAACACCGGCCAATGATACATATATATACAGTAGAACGCCGTTTATCGGAACGTTTATTATCCAAAGCATCAAATATCCGAACCTGTTTTTTCAGAGATCTCGCAGCGAAAAAACGAAGGTGTACAATGGTACAACAAAAAAAGAGATTATTTTCCACAATAAAGATAAAATTGCGACATTTTGCGTCTGTTTTGCTTTTTCTTCAAGCAGGGTTTTTGCATGTGATGATTTTCAATATTCGTATAGTGTGTGCGGTTTCATAGACTGCATGGATCGCATTAGGTTTTCGGTTATCCGAACAATCACGTATCCGAACGATGTCCGCTCTCAACTGATTCGGATAAACGACGTTCTACTGTATATATATATATATATATATATATTAACTTTTTCTTATTCTCTTAATAGATCTCATGTGTTTCAGTTTTCTAACTTTCGCAATTCTTTCTTCTGATTTATAGTATATATTTCCTATTCAACCATCAATCTTTTGTTTTATTATAATTATATTAATGCAGGTTCACTTGCTGTTAGTCTGTTCGTAACAATTTGTATTACATACGTCTTTTTTTTTAATATCTTGCGCTTCACAAAATTGCTTTCATCTTATAAAATGAAGCATAATTTCCTACTTGTAGTAACGATTTTAGAAATTTTTTTTGTTCAAACTAGTTCAGAACTAGCTCAATTTGTAAAACAAGAGTTTCTTAGTTTCCAGATTTTTTTATCTTTATGGAAAGAAACGAGACATGAGAAAAGACAGTTAATGATGCGTTATAAGGTATGCATTAGATTTCTACCTGTGCAGATTACCTGAAGTAGTTTTCGAATGGAGCGTTAACGAAATATGTACAACCATCTATGGATAGGATTTTAAATTCGTCAGTTAAAATAATATGACCAAATATAGAGCTTTAATAGTAGTATTTTTTGAGATAAACAATTACAAATTTTAATATTTGAGTTTTTTATATATTTCAAACCCAACTAGTAAGACTTAATTGTGTAATGTTACCAAAAAGATTATTGATAATTTCTTTTTTCTTACTTAATATTTTAAATCTCCATCTCGGGGTTTCAACAACAAGTGGGTCTCACTTCAAACTCCCCAACTTTTAAAGAAATAGCTCAATTTTCGTAGAAAAGGACTGTATTATTTTGTGTAACCTATTTTAATAACAACTCCTTGTTAAAATGTGTAATAAGCTAGCAAAGTTCCTAGGACCCTTTTTCCAGATGAAGTGTTTCGTTTAGTTTCTGTGTATTTTTGAGGTCTTATTAAGTTGCTTGCCGAGGTGTATTTCACAAATAGCTTGCTATTCTCTAAAACGACTCTTTAAAATATAACGAAATTTGAAGTTAATATTTTGAAATAAAAGAGAACTTGAAAAAAAGAAGTCCTCTATTTTTCAAGTCCTGTACTATTAGTTCACACTCCCCTTAATATACATTATATATATATAATATATATTATATATATATATATATATATATATATATATATATATATATATATATATATATATATATATATATATATATTGTTCAAATTTTCAATCGTTAATAAAATACTTTTTATTCATTCACTCAAGTTCAAAAACGGTTTTTTAAACTTGTAGTGGAATAACCTTGATGTTAATACAGTATTTTCAAATATTAATTCATTGATTCTATTTAATTAATAAATGAATAGTAACAAACAAAAATAATATTCCAACACCATATATAAAAAGTAACACACACACACACACGCATCGCTCGTTTTGTTACTGTAGCGTAATGAATCGCGTGTTGGAATGAGTTAGGATATTCTCAATGGATCGTGACTAAGGATTTTAACCAGCATAGAGTTTGTCAACATCATGTTCCGTGTATGTTAAACGGAGACCAATCTACAGATGATGTAAAAAGTCCATCTTAGGCTTAATTAAAGGATATGGCTAAAACTGGATCCTGGAAATGTTTCAATGACCTTTAAAAGCAAAAGTGTGTTGTTTCTCAAGGGTCCTATATCGAAGGTGGATGTGTTTCAGCAGTTTAATTGATAATATTTTTTTAAGTTATAGACTCAGTCCGGAAAATTTTGAATCCTACTACGTATATTGTAATAATGTTCTACACCATGTAGTAATAATATTCAGCATTAATTCGACAATTTAACGGGAAATACGGACAGTAGATGCTGCCAATGCATTTAAGTAAGGGGTGGACACATTCCTTAATAGAATTTTTTTTAATAATATTTCGATGACAATTTT
The DNA here is from genome assembly GCA_019973935.1 of Trichonephila clavipes. Lineage (NCBI taxonomy): Eukaryota > Metazoa > Arthropoda > Arachnida > Araneae > Nephilidae > Trichonephila > Trichonephila clavipes. Next base: position 137,118 of record BMAU01015223.1, read on the forward strand.
CCCACACACACATATGTGTATATATATATATAACTACGATGTACTTGTTCCAAGGATGTACTTTCGTTGTTAAGAGTGATTTTAGTTGTTTTTAATTATGTTTGTATCAAATTAATGCAAATATCTGTTTCGTATTCAATAAAACACTGACCAATACACATTTCTTCTTAAATTCTTGTTTCAATGTTTCGTTCAGTTTTAAATTATATCCAAAAAACAGGCTGTATTTTAGTTTGTGGAAACCAGTGTATTTAATTACATAGCAACCGGAATAGTCCCGTATTCGTTTCTTACAGTTATTAATTTCTATATTTTCGAGTTTAAAGAAAATCGGATTACCGTTTAAGGTATCCGACTGCGTTCGGAACCGTGATTTTGCAAAAGCGTATAAATGGATAATATTTATGATATTTAGTGTCACTTAGTTTAGAAAAAGTATATAAAATTTTTTCAAGAATATTATTACAAAAAATTATTTGAGTACAACATTTTGACAAAAAATGAAAATAGAATGACCCATTTTCAAAATATTCTCCTTTTGTGAAAAATGCTCTATTATAATAATGTTTTGCCTGTATATAGCTCAGACTTCTGTACAGAGGCTCAACTAGAATATTTGAAATATATAACTTAGAAAAGGATTTATCCACGTTTTACGACAACAGAAGGAAGAAATTTTAAGAAAAAAATGCCGATAATTATTTCAATTGGCTGTAACTCCGAAAGTAACGGGAATTTTTCAAAAAAAAAATATATATAGTTCAGATTCTCTGGAGAAGTCTGTACTTTATATAAGCAAAATAATGTTATTTTAGAAGCATTTTTATAAAAGGAGAACGTTTTGAAAAAATGGTTATTCTAAGTTAATTTTATGAAATATTGTATTTAAATAACTTTTTTTTGTCAAAATGTCGTTAAAAATTTATCCGTGTATTTTAATCTAAGTGACACTAAATATCATGAAAATTATCCCATCATGCGCTTTTTTAAAATCACGGTTTCGAACGTAGTCGGATACCTTAAATGAAATAAGATTTAGTTAATCGATGGAGCACTTATTCTTTTTCTTCTGTGCATGAATATAGGCTGTTTCATTTTCTTAAGTAATATTTACTAAAAGTCTTAAAATGAAAACATTATTTTTGACACTGATTTACACACGGCATTCGAAGAGAATTTGAAATTATTTATCACCCAAAATCCAAATTTTTCTTCGAGTTGTAAATCAGGAAAGAAAAACAAAGGAACTAATTTAATGCACCTTTTTTTATAAATATAAAATAAATCGTAAAACAAAAATGCAGTCTTATGAATATTTTAGTGTTATTCTTTAACAGGTTCACTTGAGAATTTTAGAATGGTGTTGAAAATATTATCTACAGGTACGCCTCAGTCAACAACGGGAAGAGCAAAAAATCCCTTCAATGGCTTACAAACCCAACACAAACAACTTCTTATTGATTCTATGAATGATTTATATGACTTCTTTTTCGGCAACATATTTGTTTTCAAACTCTTCTCCAATGCGCATCCTAAATGAGCAGTTCTCTGATGGTTTTGTTTTTCTAAATTTCTGCGGGAACTCTGTTTTTCTCTCTTTCTTTTTCTTTTTTGAATTTTGCGAAGTTTTGAGAGAAAGAAATATGTATTATCTTTTTTTTTTCGTTTGAGATTTTAAAATTTATATGCTTTCCAAGTCAAATAATGCTTTAAAAACTCAAAGGAACCTTCAATTAAATATGTTTAATGTTATATCATATACTCCATCTCATAAAATACATTAAAGCAATTTTTAGTGTTGCTAATTATAGATTAATTTTTATATGACAAACGCTAAAATACGTAATCAAATCTAAAATGATTTGATTCGCTATTTATTCAAGTTTTTGGACCTTCCCCTACATTATTCTAACGTACATACACTTTTGACTACCAGCTGCTGACCGAGGCAAGAGTTCTTATTTGAACCACCAATCTGTGGGTTGGCTACCGTACCATGCACGAGTTAAAGGACTGGGACGAAAAATAATAGATTTTGGGGTCAGTCGTTAAGGTCTTTTATTACTGTTCTTTGTTGTTAGCGACTTGTGGCAGGAAGAGTTACTGAATACCCCCTTCCGAGAGAAGAAAGTTGTTTTTGTCAAAACCTTTAGAGCGATACTTGGAGAAGCTTGTTTTTCTAGCTATTTTTTCGATGTATATATAGCCCCTGTAGGGTTTTGAGTGTCGTTTTAACGTTTTTCCGTTGACGACGTGGACAATGTCTTGTTGAGATGTCGCGTCTGGTTGATGCATGCACCATTGTCGTTTGAATCATTAGTCGTGATTAATTGACTAAGTCGTCTAAGTCTTTTAGTCGTGATTAACTGACTTAGACTCCTCATGGAATGAATGCATAATCAACCAGTACCTTTAGGCTATGATGCAATTTATTATTTAATTCCTGGGCAAAAGTGTTTAATCGAACTATCTATATGTCGGTCAGCAGCCTTGCAGTGCTCGCGTTATGCGACTGGAACAAAAATGAATCCTTTTTCTGGCCAATCGTTAAGCGTTTTTACTCCTGTTTTTTGTTGTTTGGGGCTTGCGGAAGAAGGGGTTGTGCTGCACATTCATGTATGAAGAAAAAGAAAGAGGAAGTTAAACATTCACCAAACAAAGGGAAGCTCAAAACATATTCTGCGTTCGTTTTCATGAGCAATTAAGAAGTATAATTTGGCGGTCTTTAATTTACCAGTACTTTTAAATACCATCAATTATTGAAAAGTGTTACTTCTATTGCATGTGTGGATTTAAAAGAATAAAAAAGAAATGAAACAGGTGTTCCGAAAACCAGACGAATAATTTAAAACGATATATTTTGCACACACACACACCCAAACCGAAATGAAAAGAAAACGAGAAAGAAAGAAGCTTGGACAAAAAGATTAAATCAAATCTTTTAATCACAAAAATAAAAACTTGTTTCCTATTTACTAGTATATTTACGAATGCATGCGTATAAAATGCAATAATAATGCTAATGCAATAATCTAGCAAAATATCGCTTTTGTACTATCTACATTAAATTAACGAGACCGTTAACATTTTAGCTTTCTTCTTTTTTTCATTATCATGCAACTGGTCTAGATTCCAACTTGAATAATATTTTTTATTTATACCTCCCCTCCCCCAACGAGCGAGTTATGCAATCTGAGGAAAGATGACTGGAATCTTGTTGGTGCCATTTTTCAGCGTCGATGACTTTGGCGAAATCAATTCTTTAATTCTCTCCGCATACCATTGAAATTAAAAGGAATACAGAAAATTTTTGCTAGTGTCTTGCGTCTCGAAATATTCGGGTATTAACCTCTGATTCATTTTGATTAAGATAAAAAAGTTTTTTCTTACATTTATTTCCTGAATGTATTTATCAACCGTGCAAGTACTTATTAAATTATAGTTTTGAGCTACATATTTAATTCAATTCACATTATCCACTGTTATTTGTTATGATTGCTTTTATTTAAATAAAAACATAACTCGTTTCCTTCAGTTTGATAATGTTTTACGTAAAAATACTTATTAGTCCAAAAGCATTTATCTTTTTCGTACATAATTTAACCACGAAATTCAAATAAAGCATTTCTTTTTTTCTATAATAAGTATGCATTGAAGACGAAACCTTAAAGTCGACATTAATAGTAGCTTCCTTCAAGAAATGATTTTTTTTTGTCTTAGGAGGTTTTTAACTCCGTAATTTCTTACAGATGGAACTTACTATTTTTGTTAAATTGGCTTTTTTTTCTGTGAGAGAAATGATGCTTACAGAAATTCTTCAAGGTGTGTGTGTGTGTGTGGAGGAGGGGTGTCCAGAGTCTAAATCCACCATTTTCGTATCACGCTCCAATACGCCACTCAACATATCTTTTGATTTTGTCGATTTTCCGGAACAAAAAGCAATAAACATTAATTATTCATTGAATAATTAGCATTAATTAATAAAATTCATAATTCATAGCAAATTCTTAATTAATTTTGCGTTCTATATACATAGGATTTTAATCAATAGAAAAAAAATCAATGGCTTTGAGGGGTGGGCTTGAGTAAACCACCGTGTGAGAGTGATATATTTACGTCACACCACAAAACTAACCAGGCTGTGCCTGACGTTGGCGTCTGACTTCGTAATTTTGAACTATGGTCAAATGACGAGAACGACACCTGAGCTGGCACCTTCTTCTCCTCATTTTCACTTCACACCAACAGGAGGACATTTGAGCTTCGACATATTTAAAGAGCGTCGACCCCCTCTGAACGGCGAGTCTTCAGCGGTACTAGTCTCGAAATCATGACACGCCGACCATTAGTTCATTACCTTGACCACCAGGCTACCGCGGCTTTCTCAACCTAGGAGTTCATAAATTAATTCAACAAAAAAAAGTAACTGTGTATTATCATATGTATGTCTCTGACTCATTGCGATCTGCTTAAGTTAATCAAAATGAAGCAAGACTTTAGCAACTGTGACAATAATATAGGCCATGTAATAAAAGCTTCCGTCTAGCACCATGCTACTTTATTTCGTGAATGCATTGTTGAACCTACAGAACTTTAAAAAATATTTTCCTCCTTATAAACTTAAACTATCCTATTTGAAAGCATTAAAGTACACTAGTGCCGAAAATTTAAGCACATAACTAGGAGAATATTTAAGTAAATCTGGATCTGAATTATCCGATAAGAAAGCTTTGAAAAGAAGGATGTTGATTACTTTTATTATCCATAGAAACAGAAAGAAAACTGCTCAAACTAACTATACTTTAGTGAGAAAAAAAAATAATACAGAAACTTTATTTGTGTGCCTGTGTAATAAGGTGTATTGTTACTTCTTGTATCCATGTATGCTTCGCAATGATTGTCTATACATGCTATTAGTGGGTGAGTTATGGTCTCAAAGAGGTCCAAACAGTATGCATCGCTCTTTTCAGTTTTGGTGGGAGAGGAAGGTGTGTAATTTGTCTTCTAGCATATCTCGCTCATGCTAAAAATGATAAGATCAGGAGAGAGAGTTGGCTACTGTATGCGCTGGATATCTTAACTTTCAAGGAAGTCTTCGACCAGGATCGCACGGGGACAAAGAACAGAGTTGTCACACAGCAAAAATGAATCTAGGGCCAACATGACCTTGAAACGAGTAAACATAAGGTTCAAGGACTTTCGCCTTTGTATCTTTTAGCAGTGACAAACTCCATGTAAATGTATGTGGCAGTCAGTGTGACTATCCAGCATTATGCTTGCCCACGCCATGACTTCTTTTGAAGGAAAATGATGTTGCATTTCAGTGTCCATGAAAACGCGATAGCCTAGTGGAATCGTGGCCAAAGTGTCATGTGTTCGAACGCAGTACCGCTGAAGACCAACCGTGTAGGGAAGCGATTCTAGTTAAATCTGTTGAGAGCTCAAACGTCCTAATGTTGGTGTGGTGTAGTAGTTAGGAGAGAGAGCGGCAGCTCAGGTGTCGGCCTCATCACTTGACAATGGTTCGAAATTACGTAGTCCGTCACTACTCAAGTAGCTGAACACAGTGCGACGTAAATATTTACTCACTCTCTTCAGTGTCTATATTGATTTGGTTCAATAAGATTTATTGAATATTTTTTGCACTGAATTCTTTTACTAACTATTTGTATTAAACTTTCTTCGAAAAATACATTAGTTTGTAAAGAAGCAGTACTTTTCATAATATTTTTAGTACGAGTAAATACAGAATTTTTTTGCTGAAACTACTCTTACCGAATGATAACACTGCCGGCAAAACCCGGAAATTCAATTACAGAATGAACGAAATATTTGAAAAATCATGCGATCTAATTTTTTTTTACTAGAAATCAATACATTTGAGTTTATTTCAAAGGATAATATTTAAACATGAATGATGGAACTATGATGTGAATGTGAAACCCTTAATCGTGTTCAGAATGTTTAACACGAGTACGTCTTCTTTTAGTTTCTGTATTTATAATTCAAAAGTGAATTAATATTTTTTATTGGGGCTGGTCAAGAAATTCCTTTCATTACGATTAAAACGTTTTTGACCATCAAGATTTTAACCGTGCTACTTATTTTCATAATGTTAGAATATAATTTCAGAAATTATATAATGATTATACTCTGTTGTAGTTACTAACAAAAAAAAACCCCTTTCAAAACCATATTTGCAATACTTTATTATTTTCAAAAGATATCGAAATTTCTTTTAAATAAATATAGAATTACGCTAAAATCTGTTTTTGTGTGGGGGATAGCAACTGCATAAGAAAAAGACACATTGAAAAATCTTGAAACTTCATAAGGGGAGTTTTTTTTTGGAAACCTCTCTCTCTCTCTCTCCTGACAATGTTAAACTGGCTGTTTTCGATGTACCTTTTCTCAAAATCTGTTTTATGTACATGCTTGAAATTTTTCATACATTTTAAATTACACCTTTATCATTATACTAAAAAGAGCTTTTAGCTAATTTTTAATTTTTTAATAAATTATAAAAAATTTTATCAAACATTGCGAAATTTGACCTATTTTCCACATAAAAAATTTGTAAAAAATAAATTTTTGAGTTTTTTACGAAAGGCTCATTTCAGTATATATTAGACATCATTATAAATATTTCATAAGCATTTTACATACCTGTGAACAGCAGTTTCTCAGAAAAGGTACATCGAACATTAAAATTTACGTTTTGAGATAAATTAATTTTAATGTATACAGTGAGATTTCTAATCTGCTAGGAAATAAAAAAAATAAAAGACTCAATTTAAAATAAAAGATACATGTTTTGGTTTATATCAGACGTTAAACTTTTAAGCCAAAGTACTTTGTTTACATTTTTCGCCATTAAAATGGACATGACCCAGATTTAACAATTATTTAAAAATAGGTTTTAAGGGCTTCTAAGTACTCCAGAGGTTAAAGTAAGGTATTTTTAGAAAGGTTAAAATCTATGCAATTTGAAAATATAAACATCTCAAATTGTCAAAAAAAATAAGATTTTAGCTTTCCAACACCCCATAAGTGTAACCATACAGTATATTGATTGCGACACATTAAAAATTTATATGTTTTATAGTAAAAAAGTCCAAACTAACTAAAAGTATTGATATCAAAATTGAGCACAAAAGTGAGCAATGTGTGTATAACTTAAGTATAATTTAAAATTCTTTAAATGTATTCAGCATTTCTAGTAAAACTAGAATTCTAATATTTCATGTACTTTGAATTCGACTGTGAAAAATGTAAATTTGGACCATAATAATAGATGAATTGAACTGAAATAATTTGTACAGACAGTTTCAATGACCAAACTCAGACATAAAATATTTAGAAACAATTAAAACAAGTTAAAAAAATTGCTGGCATGAATAATTAACTAAAGAAACTATCAAAGTTAGATGCGATATTCAATTGAAACCGATTAAATAATACATTTATTCATATTTCATTATTTTTCTTTTTTTTAATTATTCATTACAGTTTCCCAAATATATTAACTTAAGAATATTTTGATCAGTTTGTCATTTATTAAATAGAAATCATTTTGATGAAGTTAAGTTCATCTTGAAAACGCAAGTATTTTAAAGTTATGTTATTGTATATTGAATTATTCATAGTAATATATAGAAGGGATTTTAATATTCTACTGTCAATTAGTTTTAGTGGGAAATTTTGTGAAATAATCATTTGTTAAGGGATTGTTTCATTCGGTTGCTCTCCACAACTTTAGTTATTTACTCTTAATATAGTTTACATTTAAGTTGATTTATAGTATTTTTGGAAAGCCGCATGGAGTGAGTAAATACTAAGGTCGCCCTATTTACTACTCGAAGGCTCTTGGCGACGGACCTCGTAATTTTGAACCATGGTCAAATGATAAAGACGAAATCTGAACTGGCATCCCTTTCCTCTAACTACCTAACCACTCCAACGGGAGGACGTTTGCCAGATTTAACGTGGATCTCTCCCCTACACGGCGGATCGACAGCGGCACTAGGCTTGACCTCATGACACGCCAGCCACGAGTCCGTTACCTTGACCAATAGTCTACCGCGGTCACGAAAGCTCTATGAAAGTTATATCCTCAGTTTATAATTTAAGAATGCTATTTTGTTCAGCGTTTTTCTTTCCCTTATCTTTCTTTCCCTTTTTTTAAACATACAATTTAAACTAATTCTTAATTTTGCGGACGAAATTGGAATATATTTCAGATATTTTTCCACATTTAAAGAATTTTTCTTATAATTCAAACAAAAGAAGCATTTAAATAAACGCACTACTCTAACAATGAACAAAATATCGATTTTTTTTTCAATTACTTAATTTTAATTGTACGACTTTTTAAAATGTTCTGCGCAAAATTTCGTAGCTTTAGCTACCTTATGCAGACAATCCTTTACCATTTTTGTAAGAGTTTGTCAAAACGAAAGCCGAAACTAAAGCACGTGACGTCTGCATTTGGCTCTTTCATTTGTTTTACTAACCTTTGAAACTGGCTTTTTCTCAGGTTTTTAGTTTTAATAAAATAATCGTGCATTTAAAATGCTACTGTTTTTTTTATTCAATGGAAAGTTTTGAAACATTTTATGGTTGTTTTGTGTAATATGTGTGATGATTCTGTGACCGGAATGAGGATTTAGGTGAATAGTTAAGTTTTAAAAAATAATCATAGTTAGATATAACTGTTTCCTACTGTTTTTTTTTATTGTTTCCGACACACACAAAAATTGTAAAAATAAAAATAGCATACATAATACTGATACCTTATGCAGAAATATGATGAATACTTCTAAAAGTATTAGAAAAAAAAATATTCAAAAACATAAAAATTTCTAAATGTAGCAAATATTTTAAAATAATGAAATATTTTTTAAAGGAATTGATGATTGAAAATAAAATTGTTAGTTTTAAAATGATATTTTTGATCTTAAATGCATATTTCATGTGTGTTTTCAAATATGCCACGCGTAAACATTTATACATATCTATGAAAATAAATAACATTTATGAAAATAAATTTAAAAAAAACTGCATACACTTCTCTATACACAGTTTCATTTTATTTATTTATGTAGATTGTCACTTTAATACGTATATTTTGTACTTCAAACATAGTATTTTATAATTGCATTTCTAGTTTACTTTATAATGATAAAGTGAATCAAATGAAATTGCTGTTTGAATGCATGTTTTCATTCAGTAAATTTCCTTGCAAACAATTTCCATATGCATGCGTAGAGCCCACTCATTTGAATTTTAATTATCCAACTGAAGTAAATCCCTCTCAACTTGTTCACCACATCATTCCGAACTTTACAATAGACTTAGTCAAATGTTGTCTTAACGGCACCTCACAGATAATCTCTTACATAATTTCTGGCGCATTGGCTTTGAGAGCTTTGCTAGCAGCTTTAGTATTTCCGTCTCTATTTGGGCGGCATTCAAGGCGGGTCTGAACAACCGGAAGACGTCTTATTCCGTGTTTGGGGGAGAGGAGAGACTAAACCTCTTCTGACCTAGACCTAATTTTGTATCACCTCAACCAGCGATGAGGGAACAAACACATTCATCAGCTCCGCCATATGGTGTTGTTCCAGGGTGCGCAGGAAGAGCGCTTGCTATCGATGAATTTGGTGACGAAACATGTTTCTTTTAGTTCAGTCTAGGAAATGAAGTAATAAGCACATGTAGGAAATTTTATCAAAGGTATTGAAAATGAAATAGGGTTAATTCAGTGCTTCTCAAAGTTCCAGAATTGCGACCCAAAATTCAATCATAATTTTCATCGCACTCCCTTCATACTGTAACAATGCATTGAATTCAATAATACTACACTTTGACGCTTAAGCTACAATACTTGAACCTCTCAAATGCCACCGGCTTATATAAACGTCTCGCTCAGCCAAAGCGTTAATTTTCCAGGACGTATATATACGTCTTTCTGAAGTATGATCCTTCCTGTGCGCTGCTATCCATAAAATTATTCCGAAGGCTTTGGAATGCAATAAAAGGACTTGGAGAGTGTTTGCGAAGGATTTACGTATTTCAGATTATTTTTGCTTTTATTGCATATAATTATGCACATAATACATAACAGAATGCGAAAACGGGAGAATTTTATTTTAATCTCAAATTTTAAAGTTTTTACATAATACTTATTTTATAATTGATGAACACAAAAACCCATAAATATGCTTAATTTTATCAATACGCTCTGCATGCTACTAAAAATGTTTCATATATCTCAAAAGAATTTCTCCCATGAAGAAAACATATGTTCGTATCTCTTTTTTTAAACGGTTGAGGATTTTGTGTTTGTTTGTGCAATGAACACACAAAATTTGAAACATGGTGTAATACTAATGAATAGAGAAAGAAATAATTTTGGTTTTTTGGATTATCTTTTCATTTTCATTTCTTCTCAAGCTACAAATTGCACATTGCTTTGCAAATCCCTGTTCTTCATTGAATATTTTCAAGAATCTAAATTCCTGCCTTCAAAGAAAGATTTCCGCATTCAACACAAAGAAAATCTCCGATGAGAAGTATTTCAGTACCATGGACAACTTACATCTCTGAAAAACCCTTACTTTAATAATTTCGCTATAAGAAATAAAAATATGTGAAAATAAAATACAGAAAGAAGAAAATACCAGTACCCGTGCAGCGTAAGGGCAAACTGGTTGTAGCTAGCTTTCGTTAGCCCATACATTGTACGGGCAAACCAATAAGAGATTAAATTTTTATTATTATTATTTTGCTTATAATTAATAAGGTTATATATTAGCCTATGATAGCAAGAAATAAGTAACGAACTTTGGAAAGCTATTTTTCTTGGTTTTAATTTTTTTGAAAATAATTATTGTTTGTGCCGTTACTTTAGATCTGTTTAAAAATGTACATAATTATAATTGTACTCGTGTACAAAATTATTTACTAAATTAATGTAAATGAATTTTAAGACATACTTCGTATTCAAAATTATTAAAAAATTTTATGTAAAATATTTAGAAAAATAAAACATATTTAAATTTCTATTTATTCTTTACAGGATTAAATATTTGTTAATTAAAGTTTTTAGTTTCATTTAATCCAGTCCTCTTTGATTTGAAAATTTCGTTCCTGATACCACGAATTCTTGTTTTTTTCGTATTCTTTATATGGGAGTTTATTCATAAAAAGTCGGAAGAAAAATTATATGTTTCTCGGAATAAAAGCATTTTCTGCGTTCTTGCATTTCGGAATTTTCTGTATATTTCTAAAAAGTATCAATCTGAATCTTTCGAAGAAATATTAAGCATGTTTAGAAACATGTTAAGCTTCTGGGAATTTCTTTGTAAAGAAATTCGTGTACAATAATAGGATTTAAAAAAGTTACAATTGCAATATTTAGTTATTTTAAGTGAAATGTTCATAAAATCGTATTAAAAGATGGAATCTCTAGAACTCTGTTTCGTAGAATTTGGAATTTGAAATAGCTGAGCAGAATATTACTTCAAGTAAAGTTTTACTCGGAATTGTTTGGGAGTATGATGCAATCTAGTGCAAATCGATAGAATTTCTGAATGTGAAAATCGTAGACACGGATGTCATATGAGTATCGTGAGTATTAATTTGAATCTGGTACCCTCGGTAAAATTAAATTTTGGCAATGTTAGGTTGGGGAAAGAGAAATCCATTATTTTTGCATGAAATTCAAGACTTTATTTAACATGTTTCGGATTGTCTGATTTGGATGAAATATGCACCCATTGTGTTGTATAATTTGTTGCTATTTTAAAGGAAACTTCATAATACCTCTCTCATAGAAGTCTTGGTCCATATTGGCGAAAAACTCCAGAAATCGAGAGATTTTCCCAATCTTCTCTTGATTCCAATTTCTTATCACTCCGGAAGTTTTGCAAAACGTGAAAAAGGTGGAAATCGCTTGGTGCCAGATCCAGACTATATGGTGGATGCATTAAAATTTCCCAACCAAGCTCTCAGAGTATCTGGCGAGTCACTGCAGACATGTGTGACCTGGCGTTGTCCTGATGGAACACATCACCTCTTCTATTGGCCAATTCTGGTCAATCGCTAGCTTCAAATGGTATAGTTCTTGACAGTAGAGATCTGAATTTAGTGTTTGGCCATACGGTAGCAACTCATAATACACAATTCATTTTCAGTCCCACCAAATACACAATAGAACCTTCCTGGTCATTAGTCCTGGAGTGGCCCCCGTTTGAGCTGCTTTACCGCGTTTTGACCACGATTGGTTTCGCACAAGTTGTTGTGACCCATTTCACATCCCCAGTCTCCATCCATGTAAGAAATGGGTCGATTTCATTCCGTTTAGCCAAGGTTTTGAAGATGGAAATTCGATCCATCATGTTTTCTGGTGTTAATTGGTGTGGCATCTAAACATCGAGCTTCTTTTTGAATCCAACTTTTCACAAATGGTTTAAAACTGTTTTATGGTCGATCTGTAGCTCCTGAGTGATACTAACATGCCGGTCATTTTCGATTATTTCTGCGATTTTTTCGACATTTTTGATGACGGGCCTGCCTTTGCCTTAACATCAAAAATGCCTGAACGGAATCGTCGAAACCAAAATTGCGCGTAATTAGCAGTTAAATTATCGGCCCCATAAACACCATTCCCAATTTCAACCGCCTGGTTTGCATTTTCGCCTTTTTTAAAGAAAAATTGTAAAAATGTAAAGAATTTTCTCTTAGTTGACTTCAATTTTAACACCCTGTAACTCACATCTGAATGGACCAAACAAAAAACAGCAAAATAATTTTTTAAGTGGGAAATGTCATTTTGACAACAAGCATAAATTTGAAATTGTTTGATCGATTATTCATGAGATATCCACACTACAGCCATCTACCGAAAAAATAATGGATTTTTTGTCCCTCAATCTAATATTTAGCATCAACTAGTGTTTGAATTTGACAAATTCAAGCGTGAAAAATTTGGTAGCGGGAGGCACCATTAGATGGTACCGCCAATCAAATGTGGCTCTCACACTCAGAAATTCAACGTGTATGCAAACGATGTATGTACTAGGGGTAGGCAACCTTATGGTTGTGACGGGCCAAACCAATTTTCCAATATGATTCAATGTGCCACGCAATAGGATATTTTTGAGCCAATTCGCTCCCCGCGGCAATGCATGCAGAGTTAGGGAATAGAGGTCAAAAATATAGATTTTGAATTTAAATTAAAAATAAATTATGCATTATTTAAAGCTATTTATTGCCATAAAAATAAATACGAAGCAACGATGAACGTTAAATATGTCGAAGCTGAAACGTCCTTCCGTTGGTGTGGAATTTAGGAGAGGGGGTGCCAGCTCCGGTGTCGTCTTCGTCACTTGATCAGGATTCAAATTTAAGAGGTCCGTCGCTAAACGCCCTTGAGTTGCTGAATAGTGCGATGTTAATATTCATTCACTTTTCAAAGGGTGTGTTGTTAAGAATTCATTCGAGTAGAAAACACTTCCTGAAATATATCAGGGAAATGGGGAAAAGATTTTACTTATTTGGGAATCACGCGTACGCGTGAAGTATGTATTATCTTGGATGGATACATGCGTGATAGGTAAAGTGCATATTGCGTGAAGCAAAAGTGGAATGTGGTGAGTCAGTTTGGGCTAGTATTCTAAATTACCGAGATTTCTTTAATTTAAATAAAGACCATTTATTTAACAGAAATTTAGCATTAATTTTGACCACGGTGGTCTAGTGGTTATGATCACGATCTCGTGGCAGGAATGTGTGTCGCGAGTTCGAGTCCTAATGCCACTGCAGACCCGCTATGTAGAAAGGGGTGATGCATATTAAATCTGTCGAGTTCAATATCCTCCTGTTGACGTGGTATAGAATTTTAGATAGGGAGCGCCAACTCAGGTGATGCTCTTGTCTTTTAAGCCAGTGCTCCGCAACCTTTTTATCGCTGCGGACCGGTCAACGTTTGATAATTTTATCGTGGTCCGCTGAGGGTGGGACACGTTGATTGTTTGTATTTTAGAATTTTTTTATTTAACAATTTTAATGTAGTTACATTTAAATATGCCTTCAGAATAAAATAAAGTTACACCAAAAATGAATAAAAGTGATTTAATGTGGAATATAAAGTGATTTCCGTGGAAAGTTGCGCAAATTCGAGAGAAATGCATCACTTGAAATAAAATGGCGATAGTTTAATGTTCTTTAGGCGGCCCAGCACCATTTGATCCTTGGACCGGTATTGGTCCGCGGACCGGGGTTTGCGGATCACTGCTTTAAGCGAGGCTAAAAATTACGAGGACTGGTGCCAATAGCTCACGTATTGCTTTATAATGCGGCGTTAATATAACTCTCTCTCTCATTAATATATATATATATATATATATATATATATGGGAGACAACAAGGGGTCCAAGACGTGTTTGTCTTACTTCACATTTATTTTAAAGCTTTAACAAAAATTAATTAAAAAGGTAGATATTTTTACAGATAAGTTTGACGATGATATGCAGAAGGTAACGCCTGCTCGCGCACCTCTCTCGTTTCTTTCTGCTCTCTTTTTCTTTTTCTCAAGAGTCCAAGTTTTTACAGTTTCAGTTCTGCTTTCACTTATCTGTGCCTGCGCGCGAAGACTGCGTGGAGTTGTCGATAACTATTGGTTACTATATCCGGCCAGCCTGACTGTACGCTGTCCGCAGCGGTACTTCCATGGAGACCAGAGGAGAATCTGAAACATACAAAAAAAAGACGGAACAGACAAGGACTATACGACAAATATACAAAGATTTAACATATCATAATTTTGTTGAACTAGACAGTTTCTCCATCATGTGAAGGCACCTCTTCGACATCCGGAAGGTTCCACAGGAAAACATTGTGTTTCACAGGAATAAGAACGTCTTTTTTAACAAGTTGATCTTTGGTTGAACGCATCGATTTTTTCCTCTGTAGAGTTCTGGACGTCTGTTCAAAACGATTTCTCTTTTTCCTTCGTTTCCACTGCCAGGGCTCAAAGATCCTTCGGAGCAACACAAACCGTCTATAATTACGTTCCATAAGTGAAGGGGTAGGTGAGCGGGAGATGAATTCCACGGAACTCGTTTTCATGGCACCATTGGCTTTCTTACACAATACTATATCAGAACATTTTTCTCTTACAATACTCAATTTTAACTTAGTACTCTTAATTTTATTACATTTATAATCCTTAATTAGAGAACTCAAATCATTTCTAGTATTAAAGTTTTTAACATGTGGCAAATCATAACTAGAGTTTTCTATCACATTTGAAACAGAAACATTTGAATTAAAATGAACATAAGCATGAGCACCTAAAGAGGATTCACTTTCATTCAATAAAACATCGCTCTTTGCGTGGCCTAGTTTTTTTATTTCAGAATATACACTGGGATGTATAATAAATTCTTCGGTTAAGGTCGGTGATATCGCCGTTCGCACACTTAGACCGGAAGAGTGTTGATTAAGAGAAAGATTTATCGGTTTAACTTCTACCATTCGCTGTTCGCCAAAACATGAACTTAATGTTATGATTTCTTCGGAAGGTGTTTGCACTCTAATTAGTGAGGAATTTAAAACTGGGATCTGGCAACCTGAATCGATCAAGGCTGTTACGGGTTGATTTTCCACAAAAAATGTTTACATATTGAAGATTTGCGCATTCATCGCTATTTTGTTTTTCGCTCTCGATTTTCAAAGTATTCACGTTTATTCTATTATGGATGTGGTCGTTAGATTCTTTAGGTTTAAAACGCTTCTCACAGTCTCTTGCGCAATGAGATGAATCACCGCATATGTAGCAATTTTTATTTTCTCTTTCAAGATATTGGGGATAGTTCTCTTTAATTTTTTGGTTTAAAGTTTTGTGATCTATTTTTAAAGGGGTCTTGGGTATATCCATAAGTAATAGGAATTTCTTTATGTGATCCGCTTCTAGATGAAATATAAATATCGCACTCTTTAGCTAAATCAATAGGCCTAAACCAATCTTCTGCTTCTCGAATGCCAATATGAGTCGTAGTTTCCTTATTTAAAGTTTCGAACTGTTTCTCTTCGACTTTAGCTGCAGGATTTAAACTTAATGCTTTATTTTTAGCCCTTTGAAGTTCGACTTCTTTTTCTAATTTTGCTAACTGAAGTTTCGCGAGTTCAATTTTCTGTTTTACTAAAGTTACCTCTCTTTCGTTTCGCGATACTCTCTCATCTATACAGTTTTGAATTAAAGTTTTAACGAAATCTGGATCACTTTCAAATGTACTACTGTTCTCAATTTTAGTCTTTAGTTTAACTATAGTGTCCGTACTTTCCACAGTACCGTCTAGATCCTCAACAACTCTTATGAGATCCTCTTTTAGAGCGTTTTTATACATTTTAGAAAAATATGGAAAGATCCTACCTTTTTTTTCTGGCTCCCTTGTTGCTCGCACGTACGATGTATCCAAAGAATTGAAGAATTTCGATTACACAGATCTCACCTCTTCGCAGGTAATATAGTTGAAATTGTTCGAATTGACACCTCTTCGCAGGTGTTTGTGAAATTGTAGTTCCGGCCTCTACTCAGGCGGAATTTTCGACGATGAGTTCCAACCTCTACACAGGCGGAATATTTGTGCTGAGTTCAAACCTCTACACAGGTTGAACGAAGTTTTCGAAAAATGGCGGCGCGTCTCCTCCACGGACGGCTTTTGTTCACGTTCCAAACTTTGATCAAAATCGAAATTTTTCAATCCCGACCTCTACACAGGCGGAGTATTCATGCTGAGTTCAAACCTCTACACAGGTTGAACGAAGTTTTCGAAAAATGGCGGAGCGTCTCCTTCACGGACGCTGTTGTTCATTGTCCAGACTTTGGTTCAAAATCGAAATTTTATCGATCGCGGCCGAGCCCCCATAATTTGTGGGAGACAACAAGGGGTCCAAGACGTGTTTGTCTTACTTCACATTTATTTTAAATCTTTAACAAACATTAATTAAAAAGGTAGATATTTTTACAGATAAGTTTGACGATGATATGCAGAAGGTAACGCCTGCTCGCGCACCTCTCTCGTTCTTTCTGCTCTCTTTTGCTTTTTCTCAAGAGTCCAAGTTTTTACAGTTTCAGTTCTGCTTTCACTTATCTGCGCCATCGCGCGAAGACTGCGTGGAGTTGTCGATAACTATTGGTTACTATATATATATATATATATATTTATCGCATATGTGTGTAAATGAAAATTTCTTAAAAAAAGAAGAAATATATTATTCCGCATACTTACGTAATCTTGCTTTCTAGCTTTGTAATGTTAGATAATAAAAATATTTAATTAAAAATTGTGCAGTGATTATATTTTCATAATTGATCTTTTAATTTTTTAAACGAATGTTAACAGTTACGTTTCTTAACAGAATACGTTTCTTGTATACCTTGAGTACATTCAGAAATTTTACCAACAAAACAACCTAAATACTACTCTTGTTGTAAAATCACGAAAAAAACATATTTGCTATGCTTTGAATTTGGTTTTCAAAGACTTATCAAATTTGTACTATTGATGTGTGTAATTTTTAAGTAATAGGTGGATCTTTATTAAAGGTTTTAGTCTTTCTTTATGTATTTGTTATTAAGGCTTTATACTGCAATTTTAATTTATTTGTATCGCTAAACCAGACATTTTCAATTTATGTTGTATAGCTTTCCTAAACTGTTTCTGTAATTATTTTAAAATAATTTAAGGTAATGTAATTATTATTCTTTTTGAAAAAACTAAAAATTTTTAGTACATTTCAAGAAGTGCGTCAGTATCTAAAACTCCCAAAATAAAACCACAACTATTTTCCGATTTTTTCATATCGTGTCGATTTGCTTTACAGTAACTTCTTTTTATAGTAAAACTCTAAATTATTCCCATTTATGTTCATAAATGTAAATGGAGTTAAAATTATCTGAAATACATCTGTTTTATGAGTTGATATTTGTTTTTTTTTTCAAAATAAATTGGTTATTCTTTTATCAGTATTCTCTTCAGATGTTTTTTTTAATAACATTTTTAAAAGTATTCTCTTCAGATGTTTTTAATCACTTTTTTAAAATCAGAGTCATTACTGTAGCGAAAACTCATGAACTGAGCTTTAAAGTAAAAGAATTTTAATGAACTGCAGATTCATTTTTATCGCGTTTCTGACTCATTAATACATTATAATACTTTTTTTGAAAGAAAAAAAAAAGATGTCGATTTTAACTTCAGCGAATTCTCTGCTTGAATTGACCTTTAACGAGGGACTAAAATTTCAACTAGCCTCAGGAGAAAGGACAATAAAATTGAGATGGAAATGAAATATAAATGCGGCAAAATATCGACTTGGAGGAACGACGTCAGTATTATCTTAAAAATTTCTGTTGTAGACGTTTTCTAGAGATATAATGAAAATGTTATACTAGATTAAATGGTATATCTAACATTTTATTGTACCATGTATTGTTTTTTAACACAGTAACATTAAGTGTTGTCACCCAAATCCACTTGTTACAAGTTTTCGTTAGTTAATGCACTCTGAAATGCTTTTGATACAGTTCGCATCCTTGTCTAATATGTTTGTGTTGTGTTTTTTTTTTTGCATTGGAAATGTGTGTGTTGGATTAAAATTTATAACTAGAAATATGAATTACAGTCTTTGATATCATGCTTTATCCTTTATCTTCAGGTTTTCTTCGAATTATTATACTTAAATTGTGTTGTAATAATGAGTGTAAGCTTCATAAGACTTCTTTTCTTGATTGTTGAAAAACAAAGAATATGAACATGGGACATTTTTCATAAAAAAATGGGCTTCATGTGATGTCAGTGTTAACTACAATCGCGTACAAAAATCATGTGACGTCATAGTCACATGGCAAATGCAATCATGAGCTTCTAGCCAATCAGTTCGTGCACTTTGCTGTTGCCAGCTCTTGTTTCTTAAAGAAAATTTCTTCTAAAATATACATATTTTTCATCAAAAGCAGCGAACATAAGTAAATAGAATGCACTTGATTTAAAAATACATAGTTCAAGAATTTTTTTAAAATTTAATTTGGAAAACTTTCGAAGAATTGAAATGCTATCAATCTCAATTAAGGAATTTTCAGAACTAAAATAACACAAAACATAAGGAAACAGAAACGGTTTTAGTAATGAAAATTGAAGTTGAGATAGCCATTTCGTATTGAAATAATTGATTTTTTGGAAAAATACTTTTGATGAATTCAATTTAAGGATGGTAAAATGCTTTGAAATTTAATCAAAACTCAGGAAACTTCAAATACCTTAAAAACCTCATTGGTTATAAGATCTGAAATTTGGGGGTACAAGCTTCCAAATTATATGAGCCAAGGAAAAATGAACAAAATCCTTAACAGAAATTAAGCTTATAACATTAATGTATATACAACCTAATAGCTCGTGCTTGGTTATATTTATATGTGTGGGATATTGATGCCACTAGTATCTTCACTATTACATATATCTCCTACTATTATAGGAAAGTATCTTTGTAAGATAACCATCAAGAAACATCTACACAGTTCTCGAAGTATAGTCGATATGCTGATGTCCGTGGAATGAAGTACTTTGATAATACGAGTATATCAGAAACTTTATCCATCTCAAAGGGCTGGTCATTCAAGGGCATCTGGATATTCTAAAGAGATATACTCTGCATTGTATCCATTTGACACTCCATTATTGAATGTTGAGAAATGTATGTATTGTATTATAGTACATATATGTGATATCGCATGCCGAAAAGTTTCCAATATCTTTGTATTACGCCCAAGTACACACATTCCCTTATATATATATATATTCATAATAGGGTTTCTTTGGTGTACATTATTTTTGTATTTCGATTTAAGGTATCCGACTACTTTCGAAACCGTGATTTTTAAAAAAAAACGCATTAATGGATATTTTTCATGATATTTAGTGTCACTTAAATTAGAATACATGTATAAAATTGTTTAAGGATTGACAAAAAGAAATTATTTAAAAAGAATATTTTGGCAAAAAATTAACTTAGAATAACCTCTTTTCAAATTATTCTCTTTTTATAAAAAATGCTTCTAAAATAATAATATTTCTCCGGTATATAACGCAGACCTCTGTACATAGGCTCAACTATGATTTTTGAAAAATTCACATTATTTTCAGAGTTACAACCATTTGAAATATCGGCGTTTTTTTCTTAAAATTTATCCCCTCTGATGTCGTAAAACATGGATAAACCCACTTCTAAGTTATATATTTCAAAAATTCTAGTTGAGCCTCTATACAGAGGTCTGAGCTATATATAGGCAAAATATTATTATAAAAGAAGCATTTTTTACAAAAGGAGAATATTTTGAAAATGGGTCATTCCATGTTAATTTTTTGTCAAAATATTGTACTTAAATAATTTTTTATTGCAATAGTATTCTTAAAACAGTTTTATATACATTTTCTAGTCTAAGTAACACTAAATATCATAAATATTATCCCTTTAAACGCTTTTGCAAAATCACGGTTCCGAACGTAGTCGGATACCTTAATGTTTAACTTGGTTCATTTAAATTTCGAATGAAAATTTAATGTGAATTTTCAGTTTTTTGGGGAACGAAAGTAATTTTAACTTTAGATAAAATGGGAAATTATTCAAAGAAAGAAACTTTCTCGCTTTTTTAAAGTGATCATTGAAATTAATATGCCTTCATGTCTATAGTAATACTTAAATTTGGCATTTTGTCTTAAAAATAAAATTAATAAAACTCAAATAATTTGTAAGTTATTGTTTTCACTTTGTTGAATAAATTTTATGTCCAAGAAATCTAAAAGCATCCCAGCAAAATTTTATGAAAAATCGATCAATTGTTAATTTAATTAATTTTAATTGAATATTTATAAATAAGAAAAACAAGTTATTGTAATCTGATTTATAAACGGAAAGGCTGTTTTATATAACTTCTGGATGAGGTTGATTATAGTCACAAATATGAGATAAAACTTATTTCACCGCTGTTGATTGTTAAGACTATTAAATTACATTAATAGCCGTGTCAAAGTTAATTATAAAAAATAATAATTAAATCCATTAAATGATAATCTACTAATTAATATCAATAATACTTCTGAACGCTAAAATATTACACAAATAAGTGTGTGTAATAGAAGAAACAAATTTAAAATGCTAACGGTAATGTTTTTAATAATATGCGTATTATATCTTTTCTTCAAAAATAATTTCTTTTTCTCTATTTTTAAAATATTTAGTGTCTCATGTTAAAATGCTTGAATTGTTTTATAATATTTTAAATGTGATTCTTTTCATGTTGTAAAATTGAAGTTATTTCTTACTTCTTTCATAGCATTTGTCAAAAATGTTGTTCAAAATATTTTATCTGAGAAAATAAATATAATAATATGTTGGAAATTTAAAAAATCAGTTTTTTATTCTCTGGAAATTGCTTCATTGTTAGGTTTGCTTATTTTTTGAGACGGAACACTTGTAAAATGTCTTGTTTTATGTTTTTGTGTCTGAAGATTTATTTGTTCAATTTTTTAACTTTTATATTTCATTTTAAAATTGAACATAAAAAAAAGAGAAGATATAATAATGCGTTTATAGCAAAGTAATACGTATTGCTTAATACCGAAAAAATATGAAATGATAGCGATTTTGTTGTAGCTAAAATTATTTTCTTTTCTTTAATCACGACATTTTGAATATCGGATTCAATATTTTCAACAAGAAACAGTTATTCATATTCGGGGTTTCCTTTCTGCATTTTTGAAACTGCACAAACTTCAGAAAGAAAGCATCAGTTGAAAGCAAAATTAAATAGGGATTATAAAGTGAGATTCATCACTTTACAGTTATAAAACAGTTTTACGAGAGTGAAATTGTTGAATAAGTTTCTTATGGTTGTAATGCTGCAAACGTTTTATCCGTCGTCCAAAGCCCTTGTGTAGCTGAACAGTGTGACGTTAGTATTCACTCACTCGCTGCAAAGGTTTTAGCATTTTAATCCGTTACTATAGCAATAGCATTTCGGTCTCATTTTCAATCTTTTGGAATAATTTTCAAACGTAATACATAATAATATTCTTAGTTATTTATCTACGCTTAATACAGATATTTATAAAAGTTACTTTAAGTGTTTCAAATATCGTTAAATTGAGTAAATTTTAAATATTAACTCGATAATATTGTTTTTAATCTAAAAATATGGACTCATTAAGAGAGAGAGAGATAGAGTACTTAACCTAATATATTTCTACTAATATTTAAAGAAAGTTCAAATCCTGCAAACATTTCAGTGTTTAATATTCCAAATTGTATTTTGTAAATACATTCTTAGTGTTATCAGTAAATTGTCTCCATAAGTATACACAAAAGAAGCAAAGGTTTTTTTAGCCCTACTGACCCAAATCGACAACAGATTGTTAAAAGAATTTACTGTCAAATATTTCTCGCACTCTATTTGTTGTAGTCTATTTTCTATTTTTAAAAACAAGAAAGCAGCGCTTCAAGTCATCCTAAGTAGGTTTTTGAATTTGGAGTTTCAATTGGAGCTAAAAGATAAGTGACGCTAAGAGACAAAAAAGTTATTGTTCGAAGCTGACAGACTGAAATTTTTTTTCAAATCGTGTTTACTGAGCTGTCAGCGTTGACAACACGTTTCAGACGGACATTGAACCACGAGTTTCCGGAGGTGCTCCAAAATAACATTATATATACAGTAGGCGCAGGAAGTTTTGATTTGCTAAATAAATAGATTTTAACAATGCACTTTGGCTTTTCGTGTAGAAGATTTGCATATGCCTTGGAATAAAGATAGTGAAAAAACTTTTAAAAATGAATTCATGAATTGCTATATAGTTTGAAATTCATGATGTTTCGACGATTATATATATATATATATATATATATATATATATATATATATATATATATATATATATATATATATATAATCGTTTCAGCAATCATTACCAATAGCCACGATTATGTCACACACACACATGATTTCGAGCCTAGTTCTGCTAAAAACCAGCCATGCGTAGTGGGTCGAAGAACTTTAAATATCTCGAGGTTCAAGCGTACTCTAGTTGGTTCTCGTCGCTTGACCATGGTTCAAAATCACAAGGTACATCTCCAAAGGCCCTCGAGAAGGTGAATAGTACAACGTTAATATTCGTTCCTATACATATGAGCAGTGTATAGAAGAAAGACGGAAAGTCCCAGGCGTGTTAAATTTTAACCCCTGAAATTGTAGGGGATGGTCACTTCAGAATGACTTTTTTCTGAAAATTTTTTTATGTATATTTACTTTTTTAATAATGAAATATTTTTCTTTTAATTAAAATAAAGCAAGATTGAGATTATTTCTCCTTTATTGACATCCAAAGTTTCTTAAGATGACTGACTTTTTTTTCAGTGATACAAACTAATTACTTGGATCTTTTTCAATTTTTAAATAGTCCTGCAAAATGTCAACTTCCGAATTTTAAAATTTTTTAATTGTTACCATCCAGTCAGCTTAAGATCCAAAGAGTACGATATTCACACAATGAACGGATAAGCATTTTCCTCGTCAAAGCAAAGGAAAACAAAAATAAAACCTAAATTAGTGGATCTTATGCAAATTTTAATAACAAAATCAGTGAATTTCAGGGTTTTTTTTTTTTTTAATTCGTTTTTATTATGCATTGCTCTGGCGCATTACGCCGCGGTCTAAGTTAGGAGGTCGTTATATTGACCTCCCCCCCCCTTTTTTCAATAACAGAATTACTATTCTTCTTGAGATGAATCATCTCCCTAAAAGTTCTTTTAAAAATATTCACTGAAAATAATTTGGTGCAATATTATAAAAAAGGTGGAACCTCATTAAAAATAATCAAGTCTTTTTATATGCTGTCTTTCACAGGGTTAAATGTGAGTTCTCATTAAAAAAATTATGCTTGCTAGCTGTAGTTCTTCAGATTTATTTCAAATATTCACCCGTATGTTGAGCAAAAATTCTGGTCAGTTATAAATAAAAATTTATTTTCTGTTATGATCTTCCAAAAAACCACTACTGTGCTAATTAATATAATCTACCAAAATCATTAGAATGCAAATATTTTGTGTGCTCCTAGTATAAAGCAAAAATATTATTTACATTTTTATATTTTATTTCATAAATATTCAAATACCATACTATTTGGAAAACCTTCATTATATAAGTTTAAACGGAAGGAATTACACATGCCAGTAATTACTAAGCTGGTTTTACCAACTTGGTTCACTTCCATCTTAATTTCTGAACTACTCCGTGTCAATTACAGTTCATGCAGAAAAGCAGAGTTTCTGCAGAGAAGTAAATATTTCTAAATTAACAGAGATATGTTTCAAGATGTTTGAAAGGAATTTTAGTTTTATTTC
Source organism: Trichonephila clavipes (assembly GCA_019973935.1). Lineage (NCBI taxonomy): Eukaryota > Metazoa > Arthropoda > Arachnida > Araneae > Nephilidae > Trichonephila > Trichonephila clavipes. Next base: position 161,574 of record BMAU01015223.1, read on the forward strand.
TTTGTGCTAATTATAAAAGCTTGATTTCATGTTGTAACCATTGAAATTAAAGTTGCGCAGTTTCATTAACAGTCATTTGGACATCTCAAACTAAGCTGATTAAATTTAACGAGTGAGCAGATTTAAACTCTTATCAGAAGCCAAGGTACACTCCTTTAATTTGCGAGATCAACCTACAGAGAGAGAAATAAGAACGAATTAAGTCAAAATGGCAAATGAAGTACTGTTAAATAAAACTTCCTTCTATTTTTATTCGAAAATTAAAATTTTTTGAAGAAATATGAATATATATATATACTATGTCAAAACTTTCTGCTGTACGGGGAAGGTTGGATTCATAAAGAATTGCTAACCCTAAATTGCTGGCCTAATTCAGTGACAACTTTAGAAATCATTATAGGTCTTCAGTTAAGTCCAAAGACTTTTTTGTATCTACATTTGTTGTGTCTTGTGAATTGCAATTTTCTTCCTTCTTTAGCACTGTAGGTTCTAGAACTTCATTTTTTGTTTACTTTACTATATATATATATATATATATATATATATATATATATGTATAGTCTAATTCTCTACTAACAAGAGATAAACTTTCACATCAATCATATTCGAAAAAAACACAGAGACAGTAAAGAGAACATACAATGAAGGACACTAGATTAAAAATTATAAAATGGATACTGCAGTATTATAAACATTGCTGACTTAGGACAGCTAATATATATAAAAAAATATATAAAAGTGGGGTTGAGCTTGTTTTTGGCCTAGCCAACCTTCCCCCTTTATGTAAATAATACTGAGCAAAAACCTATTGAAAGTAATATGGATAGGAATATCTAAATCCATTACAAAATAGTGGTAACTTTCCTAAAAATTGCTCTTGAAAATGCAGAGCCCGCGCTAAATCTGAGTGCAATAAAAAAGTGATTGCCAGATTCTGGACCCTAATGCAGATTCAAAGCATGTGAATGGCTGAAATGTAGCACTTAACAAAAGTATAAAAAGAATAGAAACAAAAATTAATAAAAGAGTTTAAAAAACCATAACTTTAGTGACAGTAGAGTATATATGAATTAAATAATAATAAGTAATTGTAACTAATAATAGAATATGGTGGTAACTATAACTATGAAATGTGTAAAATTGTAGTACTAAACTATAATTAATCTAAAAATTTTTAATCCTTACAATTTTGAAAAGCTTTATTCATATAACTATTAATAAAATGAATTGGGTATTTCTGATTTAAGCAATATTTAGTAAAATTTATATATATATATATATATATATATATATATATATATATATATATATATATATATATATATATATATATATATATATATATATTACATATTTCATTTATAATTTTTTTGCTGTAATTCTATAAAATAATTATACAGGTAAATAAACTTCAGAAATTTAAATCAAATCGTTAATTATTATTACATTTTTAAGCGTAATTTTTTTTTGTTTAAAAGTTTTAACCTTTTTCTCAATCGGTTCTTCTAAAAAAAGTTGTTCATATATAGTACTGATACACACTCACGTGTATATTTTTGAGAGTCTTATTGTACTGCTGACGCTATCTTATTTTTCACTTATACTGTCTAGCTATGACTCAATGTTTGGTTTGCATCTTTAGATTTATAGAAATTTAGTATATTATAATTGATTATATATATCCTTATACACTCAGGAGCATTGAAAATAGCGACCCAAGATGGAAGCTAAGTACAATCGCGAAACTTTGCAAATAATTACAGCGTAATGTGATATGCAAATGATCCAAGTTTTGTGCCAATACGCATGCTCATACACGCCGAGGTGCGGCTACAATCAGGAAGAGGGTGCTATATAAGCCAGCGCAAATTCGAAGATTCATAAACGTGATGATTACCCGCCGATTGTAGGAACACTTTGGTAAGGTGAAGATGCCAGGTAAACGTGCTAGAAGACATTTCTCACAGTTAAGCGAGTTTGAGAGAGGCCTGATCATCGGCATGAAAACTGCAGGCTGGTCGACGCGCCGTGTTGCTGGCTAGGTGGATCGTTCGGAGTGTGCCGTAAGAAATTGTTGGGAGCAGTGGACACGAGAAGGTACCCACTTGCGGAAAATCGGGTCTGGAGCGACCAGGAAGACCACGAGGAGAGATGATCGAAAGATCGTGCGGCAAATACTTGTGGATCCCACAATGACTCGTTCAACGATAAGAGCAGACGTAGGCGTAGCAATTGTTCCGCAAAACACTTTCCAGACACCGTACAGAAGCAAATCTTAAATCTAAGAGCCCTTTCCGTGCACTCCCTTTAACACCGGAACATCGGCAACTGCGTCTACAGTGGTGCCAAACCAGATCAATGTGGAATGTCACAAATTGGCAAAAGGTTGTGTTTAGTGATGAATCCTGGTTTGTTTTGTGGACAGATGATAACCGTGTACCGGTGTGGAGGCGCCCTGGTGAGGGATGCAATTCCCCCACACTGTTTTACGTCACACTGCCCGCACTGCTGGTGTAATGGTCTGGGGGCCATAGCCTATGATAGCCGGTCCACTTCAAGTGTGATTCGTGGGACCTTAACGAGCCAACGTTACGTTGATGATATTCTTTGACCCCATGTAGGACCATTCCTAAATGGTCTCCCAGGGGCAATTTTCTAACAAGATAATGCTCGTCCGCATACAGCAAGAGTTGCTCAAGACTTCCTACGTCATTTTCAGACTCTTCCATGGCCAGCCAGGTCCCCCGATTTGTCCCTTTTAGAGCACGTGTGGGATCAGCTAAAACGGCAGATGCCATCGTGTCCCTCTGTACATGATTTAGGGTTGGCAGTTCAAGATTTGTGGGCCCATCTGCCTCAGGACAACATAAGGTGTCTAATCAACTCAGTGCCGGACCGTGTGGCTGCATGTATTGCAGCTGGAGGTGTTGCAACGCGCTATTGAAGTTGCCCAGTATTTGTGTTGTTGCACACCCTGTATTCGTTTATTTGTCTTGTTTTTGAGATCATGGGAATCTCTCATCTGTGTCATTATGTGTATTAAATTTCATTTCAATCCGATGCTTTCTTCTTGGGTCGCTATTTTCAATGTTCCTGAGTGTATATAAATTAAAGGAATGATGGATAAATTTCCTATAAATCAGAGGAAGCTTAAATTGTGAAATAGAGGACCAAGAACATTAAACCAATATATGTATCGTATAAAGGAATCATCAGTTCTTAAAGCTAGCATTGACTTAGGGCAGAGAAGTAGAGTTAAACTTGATTTATTGGATCTTTACCTTTCCCATTCAGCTTAAATTTATTGATAATATTAGAAGAAAATGGCAGAATATTAATCATGGATGAAAATTACTAAGGCCTAATATTTGTACCTGTAAACAAATTGTAAGCTATTAAAAATAAAATTATTTTGAAGGAATACCATAAAAATGGAAATAGTAGCAACAAGAATAAAGTTAAAAAGAGCAAACATAAACCCCAAAACATTTTCAAAATTTTGAAGTCAAAGTTAAAAAAATTCGAATCTTATATATATATATATATATATATATATATATATATATATATATATATATATATATATATATATATATACTAGTCTCTTTATAAAAAAAGCTCAGAAAGAGTGTTTTACGTTAATTTTTTCAGTTGTAAGTAATTTGATTGATGCATGAAAATTTCATAATTGACATATGTCATTGTATATTGTGTTAAAAATTAAATATTTTATCGATAAATTCTATCTAGTGTTATGATGTAATTCAGATAATTTTGAATTTTCAACATTAAATTTTTTTAAAGTTTATGATTACATTTCATGTAAAATGCATACATTCTTCAATTACTATTTTTGTGACATGCGAGAAAAAAATTTAGAACTTTAACCAGAAGAAATTTTAATTGCGCAAATAAAATGTTCAATGCCATTTTAAACGATTCAATTTTTTTAAAAAATAAAACTATTTAAACTTCTTGGATTATTTGTTGTTTAAATTTCCTCATATATATGTGTTAAATAATTCAATGCGTCTGTCTTTTATTTGTACGAACGTCCTTTAAGACTTTAACAGTCATGTTTGAAATTTGCTCTCGATTATAACGGAACCATATCGTCGCAAACAAACTCACTGAGTTAGGCTAATTCAAGATATTACTTATGTATGATTGTTCCAACTGTCAGGGTTAAATTAACGTGACGCGTTGAGAATGTCGCTGGAATAAAATATTTGTCTCATTTTTCTCATAATGAAACGGTAATTGGAAGAAAAATGCATATAAATCTTAAACAAATCTGCCAGAAATATGATATAATTAAATCTAAGAAGCAACTGCGTGATGATCATTTCAAATTAGAATCAAAATTCAAGAATAAAAAGAATGAAAAAACATTTCCTTAAAAAAAAGCTATGAAAATTACAAATTAAACATATTAGAAGGAAATTAAGTTGTGGAAAAATTTATATTCATATATTTATGTACGGTAAATAATTTGTCATGTTTCCCTATAACTTGATTTGACTTAAAAGTTTTAGAATGACAATTCGTAATATGTATAGGCAGGAAAATATAATATTCAAAACTTGTTATAGAGAAAAAAAATTAAAATAAAAAAACTGTTGGGAATTCTTGATTATGTTAGCACTGAATGCACTCACATGAGACTTGTTAAAACTGGTCATACAAGCATTACCAGATAATTCCTAGAAAAAAGAAATAAAAACGCATTGCACAACTTTCGAATACAAAGCTAGAATTTTTCAAATATTTTTTAAACATTTTATTCTTTCTGTGGAGATCATTATTTTCAGTAGAAATTGTTTACATTCTTCTCTTTGTATTTATTGTATTTCATTTTTCTGCTTATTTTTTGTTGGATAATGGTCAAAGATCAAATGCAGTTATAGTCGGTTTTCACTGCGATACTATAATTTTCGATTTGATACATAAATTTAAATTTCCGTATTTACTTTGTTTGTCCGAAGTATTACGTAAGAATACATCAAAATGCGTTTTGAAAATGTACTTAAGATTTTCAGAGGAGGATTTAGGGTAAGAAATACATTTATTAATATATTTATTCCATTTTAATTGTTTACAAATAGAGCAGACGATTTTATTCGTAGAACTTCCAAGATAAAGTAAAATTATTGTTACAAAATTCAAAATCTAATTTTCTGCATTTGCAATCTATTTTATTTTTAGCATAAAATATATTCATATCTTTAATTATAGCTAAAACTTCTGGAAGGTTATAAATAACTTTTGAAAAATTGCAAAGGCATCCCATTAAAGTGGTAAAATAATCGAGGAAAAATCCAAACATTTATTTAAAGACTACCAGCAATCACTCACGTCACATTTTTAATCTCGGTTGATAAGCAGAAATTATGTCGGAAAGTTACACTATTCTTGAATTAATGCATTAAAATTGACGATTTTTAGTATACTCAACTAAAAATGCATTCGTTAAAAAATAAATGTGATAGTTGTTATTCATGCAATATTGTATATTGTTTTAAGAATTTCCAATGGACTAAATTCATGACGGTCACGTGTTTTACATGGAATTCAAAATTGACATTATAATTGTACTTGTTGTTCTACTTGTAAAATTTCGGTAAAACTACAAATTTTATAATTGAGTAAAAATGTTCAAATATCCAAATTCTTCAAAAAGCTATTCAAAATTTAAAAAAGAAAATAAACTTTTATTTTATATGCCTACTTTTAAATGAAGATCCTTTTGTTCCTCTATGCACATTATTATTAATGACAAATACGTATTTTTTAAAAGAAAGTTTCTTCAAAAAGTAAAAGCTGGCAGCAGCGAATCACATGAACCGATTGGATTTCCTATGGGATTATGACTTCATGAATTTGTGAATGGACAAAATTTATGTGGCGTCATAATCACATAAAAGTGATAACCACGTTTTTGTAGCAAATCAATTCAATAATTCATATGACGTCATAGTCATACGATAAATGTAATCAGCTAATTAGTTCATGCGCTTCGTTGTTGCCAACTTTCGCTCTTTGTACATAAACTTTCTCTTAAAAAGTACATATTTGTCAACAAAAATAAGCACATAGGTATACAAATTGTACTTTATTTAAAATACATGGATAAAAATATTCATTTTTTTAAATTTTAAAATTTTTTTCTTAAAATTCTTGAACATCTTTACCTAATTATAAAATTTGCAGTTTGTCAAAGATTTACAAATAGAACAAGTACATTTAGTTTAATGCCTGAAAACACGTGACTGCAGTTATCATGTGACTATGACGTCATATGAATGAAGCTCATGAAGAACATGAAAAATATTTTATTGGTTTTGTTTAAGGGCATCCCTCATTTTTTTCTAATTCTTATGAAATATTTTAAATTACAGATTCATTTTCTTATCAATGTATTAATGTAAATCAATTACAATACAATAACATTGATATTTCTTTATATTCACATCTTATGTTTCTATAAGATTTGTACCTAAAAATACATTTAAATGCAAATCTTTGTATAAAGTGCGTTTCTTTGAAAGAAAAAAAAATCATTAAAAAATGAAAGGACTCAATTCTGTAACAAATATTATACATTCATTACATTTGTAAAAGTAACATAACTATTACAAATTAGATAATTCTGCTTATGGGTTCATAAGGCTACTAACCACAACGAAAAGAGTGGTTGCCTTCATTGATCAAATGCTAATAATGACTCTTTATTGTTGAGTAAATTAAATAACCGTTATATGCTGGTTAGTTAACAGCTACGCTCTTTAGAGGAAGGATAGTTGAGCGTAACCGTATTTCCTTTAAATTATTTTAAAAGGTTATTATCTGTCAAATGTAACACATTTGATTGTTTTATGAATGCAATTTTGTGATAAAAATTGAATTTTGTGGTTTAGTGGATCGTAAATTTTAAAAATTCGTTCACTTTAGAATTTGGGGAAGGAAAAGTGTTACGTTCTAAATAACAAGTTTTTTTTTTGATGAGGGGATTTATGGATTATATATGTGCTATATAAGGGATGGAAAATAATATTTTTATGCATTATTTGAAGGAAGGATGCAATATTTATCAGGTATGTGTTTAAATCCCATTAGAAAACTAAAATATAATCTTTTGTGAAAAGAAATTATATATTGATGTTAAGTGGAATAGTGAAGACTTTTATTTTTTAATACATTTCGAGGTAGTTAGTGTTAGAAAAGAAATAACTTCAGAAAAGTGAGAGGAAGAGGTTAAAAGGAAAAGGTTACTAAGCATATAAATTGAAATTTCTTTAATTACAAAACAGATATAAGCTTTATTGATCATATTCATCATTATTTTTATATTGAAACTGAATTCTCTGTTATAACAATTATTTTTATTTACTAAGCGTTTTTACTTTAAAAAACAAATGAAACTTTAAATTAGGGTATACATTTATGAATATGTTTAATTACAATTTTTGTACTGCTTATAATGCAAAATGGCAACACGAAGAAATGTTCGTAACAACTTATTAAATATTTATTAAAAAACATTATAAACGTTGGTCATTATTTTTACGTTTAATATTTATTGTAATATTACTTTTTACGTTAAAACTGTGTAACATTTGCAGTAACTAAAATAATAAATTTGGAAAAAGAATATATTTATACGAGTAAAACATGTATGGAGATAAGTCAGTATAGGTATATATCGATAAATATTTCGGCTGTTATACGCGCCATGTTAAGTATCTTAATAGATGCTTGTTTATTTTTATAAATTTAGATTACATTAACTATTTACACCAATTTTAACATAAGAACTGATAAGTTAACTGTATCATTCATTATATATCAATCCTTATTTATCATTCATTTGTACGGAACAGGTATTTTATATGCCCGACGGCCGTCATCTTGGATTTTTTTTGGTGAAAAGTCATTTTTCGCCAAATACAGTGTTTACTGTCCGCCACGTTAGATGATGAGTGATAAGCGCTCTTCTTGGCGCTATATTTGGCGAGAGGTTAGCGGTCGGGTCTCCTCGATATCTATGTGAATAGTACGATATAATGTGTTACATAAATATGAAGAAAAATTAGAAAATACATAAGAGGGAATCATCATAGTAAACAGTATATTTTTACTGATGTAACATAAAACGAGCTCTTAATATTTATTCCTGACAAAAAATTATCTTAAAATATAACTTATAATAATAGATTCTTTCCAAGGAAACATTTTGGAACATTTTAAACTTTCTAATATTATTACAAGCCTCGACCAGTGCATTAAATATTCATAAATGTAATAGATGTCTGGATTAGAGTGTATTCTGGATTATAAATGCAAGTTATGACATAATATGTTGTATTTGCATATTATTATGTAAATGATGCTAAACTCGACAATGACTTATGCATGAATTTTTCATATTTATATGAATATAAGGAGAAAAATAACAAATTACAACAAAATAAATAAGTTTACAAACATTACAATGTAAAGCTATTGAAGGAAAAAAATAATTACTTTACTTTTTTTTTTTTTCGAAACGAAATTAAAAAAAAGTTTAATAATGAGTTTCGACTTCGATAAGAAAGGTTCACTCTTTATGGCCGTAAAACATAATTACGTGGTTTAGTAATTTATATATTGACATTTATATATATTAATTTTTTTATTACACAACGAAGAAACTAAAAATAAATTCAAGTTAAAAGATTGTATCGGGATTATTTTCCTTTGAACTTTCAATATATCACTCTAAAAATAAAAGAAAAATGTTGCGTTAATGATATTCTAAATTTAAATATTCATTGATTTTCACAAGGGCGGAAAATTAACTTCTTCAATGGAGGAAATACTAAGTATGTATAACTAAGTGCCTATGATTTCCGACAATGATATAGAAACTTCCGTTCCATTATTAATGCTTTAAAATTGTTTATGTATTTATGGATTATATTGCCGCTTGTTATAATTTAATTTTTCTATTTTAAATTTTATTTTATTTGTTTATTTAATTTTTTTGAAAATAACTTAATAACTATTCTCCAATTCTTACTACAAAATTTATCATTTACACTTTCATTTCCTTATATAAGAAAGCTAAATTTTTATTATCTTTTCCAGTATTCGGATTTTTAAAAATATTTAAAAGAATAATAAGATATTTGTGAATATTTTATGAAATGGATAAATGGAAGCAATACAGTTATACTGCTACAAAAAACAAGGCAGAATCAAATCAGTGAATTACTTTTCTTTGATCCTGATGATTTAGCTGGAACATGAAATTACTAATTATTAAAGAAATGCAGATTTTCCGTTTAATCTGTTATTAATGCAATATCAAATAACTGATTCTGAGGATGATTAATACTTTTATAAATGTAGATTTAGTAAAAAATTAAGAAATTTAAATATGGGTAAAACTAGAAATAAGAAGAATTTATATACATATTCGGAGGAAATTCAATTTTCTATGTATTCTGATAAATATTTTTATGTTTATTTGAACCCTTTATCAAATCTTACCTAGCGTATATTTTCGAAATCTATAAAATGTATTTCAATGAGTTTTATATTATGAAGGTTTTTCTCTAGAAATTCCTTTTTTATCCAATTTTTGAAAACATATTTTTGAATATTTTAATCATTATTTTGTGGGATTTTTAATCTAAAATGAATTAGTAGTAATTATTTTCAAAAATCAAAAAAAATTTGTTTGTTTTATTCCTACTATTAGCTCACGTTCTCTTTATATTTATTTGTTTATTTATTTATTTATCTTGGTGGAATTTTCAATCGTTAATAAAATACATTTTAAAGCGCTCAAATTAACTGAAATTTTATATACATGCTAATTTTGCATGACAATACAATACTTTAATTATAATTAAAAATAATTGATTAAAACTAATTATTTAAATAATTACAAATTCAGCCAGTTGGCATCATTTTTGGTGACTTAGTGACCCTTTTTGTGACTGGTATCAAAACTTGAAAAGGCCTTTTTCTCACGTTTTAAAGCATTCAGTTGAACTGAAATTTTACATCTACGATTGTTTTGGATGACAATACGATACTTTAAGTGGTAACTAATTTTTATTAATTATCATTAATGTTGTGATTGTGTCATATGTATATACATATTTCTATGAATTGTAACTATTTAATAAAAAATAGCTAAAATAAAATTTTTCTGTGTTGATATAAGTAGGAGAATTGACTTAATTTTTTTTTATATTACTTGTTTTAGAGAAACCTTCAATATCGGATACACTTCAATTGCATTCATACCTTTGGATTTGTCAATGTTTGAGATGGAAAGCAAGAAAAAAAATCCATAGAATAAACACTACATTTATGATTTCAAATCGCCACTTATTTTAACAAAAGTAGCGAGAAATAGGTAAAAAATTCCTTGTGAAGCGATATATTTTTAACGTTTTGTCCGTCTTGGAACATCTTCATCATTTCATTTGGAACATTCTGAGTTTTATTTTTAATGTCTGAATACTGATTTGTGTGAATTATTTATTTTCTCTTCACACACCAGCTGTGCTTTTAAAAAGAGGCAAAAATACCCATAAATGGAATATCAGCCATTGCGTTTCCAAGTCATTGTCCTGCTGCTCAAGTTCTCCAAAAGAACGTGTTTTGCAGTGAAAATACTGATTAAGATAGCTAATATCTATCTTTCTAGTTACATCACAAGCAATCTCAGACACGAAGTTCGTGATCGTACTGTTGATGCACACGAGCGTAAAGGATTATGACCATAACTGGGGCTAAGTGTTTACAAGATATGCCGTAAATTTCGAACATGGCGGTCGGTTTTATCTTTAGATTCATCGCCTTGTGTTTTACTTCACTTTGCCATCTGATGTATTTCGCTGAAATTGGCTGGAAGGGCTTCATTTTGTCGTAAAAAGTTATATGATTCGACTTTTTTAAAAAAATATATATATACTTCTCTCTTTTTTTAGTATTTGAGAGATTTAGGCTGTTGTTTTAAAAAAGTGACTTGGGAAGTATTGGGTGTGGGTGTGTTGTCATTGAAAGTGAGTGAGATACAGTTAAATGAAAGAGAAGTTTATGGGACTGTGAGGGGAATGGGAAAACTGAGTTACTGCGTGCTTATTGTATTAATCTCGTCATGCATAAATAAAACTTCTTTTTTTTAGAAAAATCAAAACGCTTTAAGAATATTTTTGTTGAGGAAATATTTAAATTTCGTCTAAAATTAGTCATATGTATTGTGTAATACCTTCAATTAAAAATTAAATTACTTTAGTGAAAAAATAATTTAATAATTTTAATATTTTTTTCAGCTTTCTTACCGTAACCTGATCATGGGTTTTTTTCTCTATAATTATACTTTTAAAGGGGGAAAGGTGCATTAATAATATTTATTTTAATGGCGTTAAAGAATTTAAATTAAAAATATAGAAACTGTTACAATTCTGTTCACAAATATTTTCAAATTACAGAATTAAAAAAAATGTTTGTTTAGCATAATTAAATGTTATTTTCTAATAAATATAAAATGTCTTCAGCTGGTGTATTTTTCATCTTTTTTGTGGTTTAGTTAAATTCTAAAGTGTAGAAAAGTAGTTAATATGTTGAGTTGAAATAAACATTTACAGCGAAATATTCGCCGAATTTGGTGACACTTCGATAAAAAAAAATACCAAAGCAGATAATATACTTGGGATTATATATTTAAATTCTGTTCAGCATCCAATTATAATATAAATTTGATAAAATTATCCTGCTTTGTAGTTAATGATTTCTGAAATCATGTTTACTAAAGAAAGACAGAATTTTATATGTACACAATAGAGTGATTTAAATCTTTATCAAGTTATTTGTGCATCGCTCAAAAATCTCTCCAATATGCTTTCAAAACTTCATGTTAACATTCAAAAGCAAAAAAAAAATATTTTAGTATAGAAAACTGAGTTCAAACTGGAGTTATATTATTATTTTCCTTTTATGCTAATTTTCGAGAGCACTTTCAAATAAATATTCCCAGGAAGGAAAAGAATATAATATAGATCAAATACTTAGTATCAATCTTTTATTTTTTTAAAAAGAAACTTTCCAGGCTTTTTTTGAAATTTCTAATTTTGATATATTATTTTTCTAAAATAAACTACAAGTTCTTTCAGTACACTGTTTGAAATTCTAACCAAAGCTTGTTTTTTTCCTACACAAATTTTTAGCTTTGAATAATTGTTTCTGTTTCTAGAACACATGAAACTATATGAAATATTATCAATGCAACTGCGAGTTATATATTTCTTAATAAAGATTTTCTTGTGAGAAAAGTATTAACAATACACACTAACACTCAGGTATCGTCTTTGAGATAAAAGACATAGATAATTGCTGAATGAGTGTTTAATTTGAAAAAAATACTTTTTAAATAGATTAATACAAACAATAAAAGAGCAATGCAAGTTTCCAAAATAGTAAAGAAATTTAGTTCAACTTTATACTTTTGATATATCAAATACATTTCTATTAATAATAAAATCTTATTACAACTTTGTAATTGCTTTTCTTGAAATTATTTTAAACTATTTTAAGTGCATTAAAATGCGAATTGAAAAATAAAAAGAGTGATCTATAGAAAAATTTAAACTGATATCTACGTAATGCATAGCACCAAAAAAGTTATAGTTTTTGTGATGAAACAATTTTACAAAAGTAGCATTATTAATTTTTTACTTTCTTTCAGTCTTTTAATAGGATATGTAAAGTCAAAAGCACTTCTTCGAAGATCTATGCATTACAATGTGTAAAAAATCAAATTATTTCCATATATTAGATAGGGTAAAATATTTTGACAATACATTATTAATCATTTTCATTTAATATAAGTAATCCATTAATATTTACTTATATTATATAAACATAACATAGCGATTTCAATTTCCTTGCTTATTATTTAGTTCATATTTTATATTTTCTTTCCAGACAAGATGCTTAGCATATACCGGTAATCCCAATCTTCTAAAACTATTTGATAATGTATGGCATATTTTTATTTTTAATACTCCAAAGTGAGGGCAGGTAGTATAATAGCTATGTTGCAACAAATAAAGGAAATATTAAATTCTTTTATGAAAATTATGTACATCAAGTATCAATTCAGGAGATATAGCTTTAAGTTATACAATACACAGAAACTCAGATTGTCATGTTTTGCGTTTTCATTCATGTAATATTTCCCCCAAAGCATAAGAAAAATCCATAATGCTTACACTTCTCATTTCTGGAAAGTTTCACTAAAAGATGAATTCTTTTGTATTCATCTTTGTCATCGTAACTAGAAAAGCAAACTTTTCATAATGGAAATTGTTAAGCATTTCTTTAGAAAATGTTTCTTCATTCGGTTTCAAAAATTTATAATGTATCTATTCAAGTTAGCTATAAGTGTTTCATGAAATTTTTTTGCTGCTGATATTTTAATATTTTTATAATACAAAGTGAAAAAGTGCCTTAGGTTATTTCATTTACATCGAAAAAAAGTAATTTGATTTTGATATATTCACGCACAAAAATAGTAAATGCCTAAAAACATCTAGTTTGATATTAAAAACGAAAATAAAGTACTACATTTTCATAAAAATATGATACAAAAAATTGCTTTTGGGATAAAAATGGGGATACCATTTGTGTTAAAAGGATGTGTCTTGTATCACGTAGGCAAGAGCCTACATCGTATTTCTTCTCTTATCTCCTACTAACGAATGATAAGAGGTTTACATATTAACTAACAGCTTTAGTTTATGATGTTTCTGGCCTCCAATGTGTCTGGCACGATACGAGAGACAGCATAATTTTAAAATAAAGATAACATTATTCTTCAGAATTTTAAATTCTTCGTATATATATATGTTACTTTCAAAACTCTTATTTATGTAACATCAAGCAAATAATATGTTCTATAAGAAATTTTAAAACATAATTGATTGTTTTGAGAATGAAGAGTTTTGATTACACTTTTTTTATTTTGAGAATGAAGTGTTATGAAAATAGTTTTATATTCTTTTTAATTTTTTTGAGAATAAAGATTTATTTATATATTTTTATATTATTTAATTTTTAAAGTTTAAATGCGCGAATAAGACTTCAAGAAGATTAAATACGTGCTTTTAATACTTTTATAGTTAGAAAAAGGCTTTGTGTCGATTACGCATATGTTACACATCTTTACATTAAAGAATTTAAAATGATTCTTTTTTTTATAAATGGTATCTATAATAAAGCCGGTATTTTCCGATAAGTGTTGTTTATCATTAATTAATATTCAATAATTCGAGCTTACTATTTACTAAAAAATGCTTAACAACTTCCCTTATTATTTTTTTGTTACTAAGAAAAAAAAATATTTTACCACATTTTTGAGTCGGGACAATTTTTTAAATCTCCCGTGATGTAGTTAAACGTATCTTCAAAAAAGGCTCAAATTCCAGTTTTTGAACAATTTAAAAAAGTATAAATAATTTGGAGCAATTATATTAATTTTCAGCTAGCTTATTCTTCGCTCAAACTGCATCAATGAAGCTATAACAGAGCGTCTGTTATTCGGTTTTTCATTGTTAGTGCAACTGGAATTGAAAATGCAGTATCTTTTTTTACTCATAAGTCTTTTTGACTCTCTGAATATTTGTTTAAATTTCCCAGTCATTTCAAACAAAATTTTTATTTGAAACAGAAGATTGCTAGGTGATTATTATTTCCTGCTTCTGAAATTATTTTATTTAACCAAAATGGATAATTTTCATCTCTAAAGTCAAGGAGTTTTTTAGTAATCAATTAAAATTAAAATTAAATTATCAGCTTATGAGACTATAAGTAGGAGCAATTATTTTTATTTCTGTAAGTACAAGATTTAAACGTTTTTCGTTCCAAAATTTATACTATATCCCAAAAAATGTTTCCAATACATAAAAGTAGAAGATAAATTTGTTAAATTTTTCTCTCACATCACCAATGACATTTATTCAATTCCTACTATTAGTTCACGCTCTTTATATATTTGTATATTTATCTTGTTCAAATTTTCAGTCGCGCGCACGCGTTAATAAAATACATTTTAAAGCGCTCAATTGAGCTGAAATTTTATATACACGATTATTTTGGATGACAATACAGTAATTTAATTATAATTAATAAAAATTAATTGATTAAAACGAATCATTAAAAGAATTACAAATACAGCCACATTGGCATTATTTTGGTGACTTAGCCAAAACTTGAAAAGGTTTTTTTTTCTCACCTTTTAAAGCACTCATGTGAGCTTAAATTTTCTAGGTACTATTGTTTTGGGTAACAATTCGATCATTTAGTTATAATTAATTAAAATTAATGGAGACTAAAACTAATAATTTAAAGAATTACAGTTATAACCCCGTTGGTTTAATTTTTAGCGACTTGGGTCAAAACTTAAAAAGATTTTTTTTCTCACGTTTCAAAGCATTCAGTCGAACTGAAATTTTATATACCCTATTGTTTTGGAAGAAAAAAAAATAAAGGATAATCAATAAAAATTAATTACCACTTAATATTGCGATTGTGTTACATTTATATACATACTTATATTAATTGTAATTATTTAATAAAAAGTAACTAAAATAAAAATAAAAATTGTTGATCTAAGTGGGAATCGACTTAAACATTTTTTATGCTACTTGTGTGTTTTTGAAAATGAGATTTTCTTGAAATAGAACGATACAAGAAAGGAAAAGAACAGAAAAAGTAACATTTTTATTTTTTGAATGCTAAAAGTAAAATCTCGAAGGGGTGAGGGAGATTTGAATGTGATAATGTAACGTTTATGCTATTTATTAAATTAATGCTTGATGAAAAAATATAAAGATTTGTCATCAAGAAGCTGACGTGAAAAGCAGAGTTTTTAAGCACACTTTTTCTAAAAGAAATATATATACGGATTGACTGCTTCTCGTAGGCTAATAATAGATGATATTTCGTTATTTATGGATTAAGTTTATATGTGCACACACAGTAAAAAATCACGTTTCTAGTAAGATAAAAATTTTGTTTGTCCTTTTATTACTTTAAAATACTTTTTTTCCTGACTGTAGAATAACAACTATTTAAAGAAATGTTTGAACATTCGCCAATAATTTTCGACGAAAATACGTTACAACAATTCGAAATATTTAATTCTAATGAAAAAACTTTTATTTTAAATTGAAGGTTTCATTCGTATGCCTTCTTAAAAATATGAAATTGTATTTGTTTTGTCTATAAAATCGTAACGAAAGTTGCTTTCTAAACTTAGGGTTTTGTTAAAAGTAAAAAAAAAAAAAAAAAATGTTCAAAATTCAGAAAATATAGTCTTCGAAAATAATTTGGGGTATATATATATATATATATATATATATACCCCATACATATATATATACCCCATATATATATATACCCCATATATATATATATATATACCCATATAAGTGGAAGACAACAAGGGGTCCAAGACATTTGTCTTTCTTCAGATTTATTTAAACTTAACAAACATTAATTTAAAAAAGGTAGCTATTCTACAATTAGATTTCCATGATGTGACGACGGAAACGCCTGCTCGCGCACCTCAGTCTCTTTTTCCGCTTTTTTCTCAATGGTCAAAGTTTTTGTTTCACATTGGATCAGCTACACCTGCGCGCGAAGACTGCGTGCTTTGTTTCGTTGAGAGATTCAATTGGATGACGACTCCACAACCGATTCCACACACATATATGTATATATATATACCCCATATATATATACCCCATATATATATATATATAGAGAGAGAGAGGAAGGTTGGATCCACAAAGCATTGCTTAACCCTATTTCGCTGGCCTAATTCAGCGACAGCTTTAAAAACATAATAGGTCTCCGGTTTAGACCAATGACTTTTTGTATCTACATTTGTTGTGTTTGCTGAATTCCAATTTCGTACTTCTTTAGCACTGTAGGTTCTAGTGCTTATTATATTTTTATATTTTATTATATATATATATATATATATATATATATATATATACAGGGTTTTGCCTAATTCAACCGACAAATTCAGAAGGGGGTGATAGTAGGCAGCATGGGTCGCCAAGTACGCTTAGTCGGAGTAATTCGCAAAAAGAGTTCTGAAGGGTGTGATGTCAAGTGGAATGAAATGGGGCAAGAAGAGGTAAGAAACATATTTATTAGACGTAAAGCATGTTTACAATACGAACAATGTATCTCAACTCGAAGTCAGAAATGTTACTAATGTTAATTATCCAAATCCCAGGATTTCATCTGGGGTTAGGATTGGACTATTTATTCAAACACTTACACATTAGCATAGTTGGAATTGCATAATAAATGTATATATATATATATATATATATATATATATATATATATATATATATAATTAAAAATTGGTTTCATGTTAATATTTTATTGAAACAAATAAAAAAAAATAGCACATAATGAAATTTAAAATAAAACCATTTCTTCATTTCTTGTGTTTCTGTAAGTAAGCTAAAAAGAACACAGCTCATACAGCGTTTCATCGTTTAAACGGCTTCTTAATTTGGTTGCAAATTGTCCTGCCGAGAGGCGGATTAAGTAGTTGGAGGCCCTGGCGGTAAAAAGTTTGAGGCCCATGGGCTGATGAATCGATAAACTATAACTATGCAAAGGTTCGCAGACCTTAAATTCTCAAAATAAAATGTATTGCCAATAATAAAACTGAATGGCTAAAGATAAATTTAAACTGAATTTAAAAAATTAAAAACCTTACTTAAAAGCTTACAATTTTGCAACAAAACTTTACTACTTGATTTCTCTTTAACAAATTCCTCTCAATTATTTTCGTCGTATCTTTTTTTGTCCAAAACATCTTATTCTATGTATAATATATTCATGAAGTGCAATTCGGCTTCTCTTCCATAGTACTTCTTAAATAATCGTAGGTTGCATAGGTGACAGCACAGCCGACACCGAGGAACATAGTATTGTCAGACGCATTTAAACAAATCCAGTGTGCTGTAGCGACGACAATCAGTGCCGTGAGTTCCTCCCCTGTAGCCATTGGCGTTTTATACACATGCGTTATCAGGTTGTAACGGAAGAAAAAATCCAAGTGATTGATGTCCGAAGTGCGTGGAGGCCGCAGGAGCCGAGTGGTATAGGTATTGGAGCGTGATTTGCCTTGTCTCCAGTTCGAGCCCAGTACCACTAAGGACCCGCCGTGTAGGGGTGTGATGCACTTTAAATCTGTCGAGAGCTGAAGCGTCCTCCCGTTGGTGTGGTAGTTAGGAGAGGGGGATGCCAGCTCAAGCGCCATCCACGTCACTTGACCATGGTTCAAAATTATGTGGTCCGCGCCAGAAGCCCTCGTGTAGCTGAACAGTGCGACGTTAATATTCAAACATTCATCACCGAAGAGTGTGGAGACCAAGCAACAGATACGCCACGTCCCCGGGATGTGTAGTACGGAGGTGATTACGCACCGCATTTGAAAAATGTACTTGTGCACTATCGTGCATGAACCACGCGTTCTGGTGCGCAGTGACCGGTACTCCCAGCATCAACTCTGGGAGGACGTGGAGCAAAAAAAATATTTTGCACCACTGAGGAGTTCAGGTAGTATATGTATATGCCAGGATTTGTTTGGCCACACCCTCATCTGGCGCATCGTCCTCCAGACAGCTACTATATCATGATTTTCATCGACTTAACGGGGTTTGCGACCCCATGTTTTTTGTTGATTTGCCGTCCTCATGCAGCTTACTATCTCCCCTCTGAATTTGCCGGTCGAATTCTCTCTCGGCAAAACCTTTTATTTATATACAAGTAACTGAAGTGCTCAAAGGTGCAACAGCCCATGATGGCCAAGTTCTACTGTGTCTATCTCAGTATACGCGACCTTAGGCACTGGGGTGCATGTGCAGATGTTTCGGTCAAGTGATCAGTCTGACGTTAAACCCCCAGTGTTCAATGCCCCAGCGAGCTTAGTACTCATTTATCAACCCAGTGAAGGGATGAAAGGCTGAGTCGTCCTTTCCCAGCCGGGGATTTGAGCCCCGTGCCTGCGGGGTGGAAGCGCGATACACTACCACTCCACCACTGGGCTCCTTTTATATACAAATAGTACTTTAAAATAAATATATCCGTGATGAATCATATAAAAGTTCTTTATATGTAATTTGAAAAATGATTAAAAAGGAATGTTTTCACTAAATATTGTTATTATTGAATTGATTTTTAAGCATAACCTACATTCAGAAACTAGTTAAATAAAGCATTCGAATCAATTCCCGAATCACCCAAAAGCGGCTAAAAATCGAAAGTGCAAGTAATTGCTTTCTCCATCCATATTAACTATGTAGGAAAAATTAAGCCTTTCTTCGTGTACGTTTCACTATAGTTTTCAGTATACTGTATTGCTTTAGTTTTTCTAAATTCTCATTTTTGTTACTATTAATATTTTTACTTTATTCTTTGGAAGATAAAAAGGGTATTTTCATTTTTCATCAATATTCTTCCTTCGAAATCTAATCAACAACTTCAAAACAGAAAAAATAGAAAAATTAATATCGTGTAAGCAATAAGACAAAAAGAATTTCCACAAAGCTTAAGTTACTCATGTATATTTTTTCTGCCTATTTTTGCAAGATTCAAAGTATCCCGATTACTTTTCTCAGAGATAATATGCATATTTTAAAATTTTTCCGGTATTTCGTTTTAACCTTTTATTGATTATGCGTTTAAATCAAAATATTTCAAATGATTTGCATTTCTTCAATAACTTCTATCGCAAGAAAGGCGTTATTTATTATTCTTGTGTTTTCAGCTCAAAAATATAAATATGTACTAAGTAATGCAGAATAATTTTTAAGCGAAATTAATTTCATTTTGTCTGTCATGTATTATATGACGCATTTTTCTGCGCAGTAAGGTTGTTATTCTTCTACATAAAGCATTATCAATCATTTTAAACAATTTAACTTAAGCCGACGAGTTGAATTTGACTTTGTAATAAACAGTTTAAATTGACAGCACATTTTGGCATAACATTTGTAAATGATATGTGTGTATTTGCATTTAAATAATTTGCATGAGTTTTACAACATTACTTTTAAATAATTCACATTTATTTTTAGATTTGGCAACCATAAATCCATAATATTACTAAATAGTTAATGTAAGCACACGTACTAGACATTTGGCAATGCCTATGAAAGATTTAAATAATGAGAAATAAAAGGTTTCACATTTTACTTTTAGTGAAGGATAATAGAAGATATCTGTATGACGCTAGCATCTTGCAAGTATATTTATCTTAGGCAATGTTTAATCAAATTTTAATTTCCATTTTGAAAATAAGAAAAAAAGCAGTATATATGTATATATACATTTTTAGAGCTTATAACGCTAATCATAAATTTATGAAACCTTAAATAACATTTGAATTAAACATACATGACTTACTTCATCCAGGATTTTTAATACTCTATTACAGTGGTTCTTAAATTTTTGATCGCCGTGACCCCTCCCTAAGTCTCAACACATTGCTGAATTATTTTAAAGATTCCTCAATAATTCTAAAACGGCCTCTGCTATTTATACAGACTTTTTAACAATTTTTTTAATCCTTTAAGGAAACAGTAAAAATCTAATTTAAAATATTACGTTATAGTAATGGCTATGTAGTTGCACACATACACAAAAAGGAATTGATATTCTTGATAGAAATATATATTCTTGTAGAGATTTTTGAGCTGGGGGCATTTAAGTCATCTAGTCTAAAATGGTACATATTTTAATTTTTCAACGAGGAATTTTAGAGTCTTGCAAAAGAGGGAAATCTGAATACTAAGTGACACTCCTCCGCGGAACCCTTACTTTAAAATATTTTTTAAAGAAAATTAATATTTTACTTTTTATCTTAATATCTTAATATATTACTAACAGAATAGGTTCAATATATTGTGTGTATTGTTTAAAATATTTTCAAAAATATTTTACATATTTAAGAGATACATTTTTAAAAAATAGAACCTAGATATAAGAATGTATTATAAAATTTCAAAATATCCAACTTAAATTAAAAAAAAAATTTCAGATAAAAAATTAGTTTTGTACTTCTACAGAATGAGTGTTGTTGTGGTAAAATACCTTTATTATATAAAATCTCAAAAAAAAAAAAAAATCTAAGCTCTATTGGAAATTTTTAAAGATATATGTCCGATAAACAAAAAGTCTTATTTTTGCCATTTTACTTTTTCGAGAATGTTCTGGTACCTTTAATGCGAGCCGGCATTAGCTTTGGAAATTGTTTGTACTAATCAGCTGGGAACTGAAGTGAAATTCATCTTGTCTTGTTCAGAATAACTTTCTTTCCCTTTCTTTGAGTCTCAGAGTTATTTTAAATCGCAAATAAATGTAGTTGCAACACATAAACTTCCTTTTCAACTTTGTTTGAAATTAATACTTTTTTGTAATACCTGAAGCTTATATAGAGTTTTTGTACTTAATTATTTTATAAAAAAATATGTAATTCTCTGTATCTTTCACCCCATGTTGGTCTGAATTTGACATCCTGTAGCTATTTGCTTAAGTGTATTAAATAAAGTAGCCATTTAAATATATTGTTTTGTAAAATCAAAGAATCGTCTGGGTTTTTCTATATAATTTTTTTAAAATTTAATTTTAATCTTTTTCAGTCGTAAGAGAATAGAAAATTTGATGTTTAGTTAGTTGGATTTGTGTTCGAAAAAAAATATTAAAAATTCATTCCATCCATTGCTAAATATCAAGTCGTTCCAAAATTCCCAGCACAGCCAAATGGGTTGAATTATTTATTTCATTCTTAAGCTTAACTATTTAACAAAAGTTTGCTAAAATTCACTTATTTAAGTCGACGTACAAAAACATTCTAAAATCGGCTTTCGCTGCATTTTCAAAGATTGGTCGAAAGTAATATTTCATCATCTCGGTTTTTTTTTCTTCAGTTGCTGCTCGTGTGATTTAAATCAAGAATTGCATTACAGAGAGATAGGCATGACAATTTTTTTTTGTTAGTCATTTTTTACAAATTTCAATTTCTTATTTACTATACTTATTGAATCAATATTCACGAGAAAAATATATTACATGCAACTCTTGTTGCAAAATAATATATCTTGTATTCTTTTGTATGCAGACAGTGTAATTTTTAATTGTTGAACTTAGAATTTGATTACAGATCATGGCGTGACATTTAATTTTTTTTAAAAATTCAACTCAATATTTTTTAAATTTTTGACAGATATTTAACTTCCTTTTTATCAGTTTTCGCTTAGAATAATATATAGTTTTCCTCTGTTTTAGTTTTAAGTAAAATCTTCTTTCCAAGCATTACAGCTGTTTACCGGCCAAGGCTATCTCAGTCAATTTAAACCGTCTTGATCTCATTGATGCTATGTTCTTCCATCGGTTAACTTCCAAGTACTTCAACCACTTTTCTACTTTGTCCATCCACCCTGTATATATAATCCGTCTTCCTCTTTTCCCTTTTCTCTCTGGAGTTTGAAAAGTTATTTTCTTAACAGGATTTCCATCATTTTATTTTAATACATGCCCCATCATCCACTTTATTTGGGAAGCCTTGATCACTTTGACTATGTTGGTTTCCTGCCTTTCGATGGAAGTTCAAGGTTGTATCGTACTCTCCAGATTACACCAACAATTAATTCTTGGTAAGATTTTACTCTCGAAAGTCGTCAGTTTCTCTTCGTCTTCTTTGTTAATTGCTCAGCAATCGCTGCCATATAAAACAATTGGTCTTATTAAAGTCTTGTTTAACTGCATTTTTATTTTGCTACTTCTGTATTTAGATTTAAGCTAGTTTCGCAATCCATGATAACATCTGTTAGCCATCTTTAAGTAAAACACCTTTTGGAATTTTTTATCAAATTTCATTCTTTTTTCTTTGTTTTTGTAAATTTATCTTAACTGCATCATATTTAATTATAAAATTCCTTTGAAGCTTTCTTATATAGAAATACTTCATGACAGCTATTTTTAAAAATCCGGATCCGCGGAACCCCGGGAGCCCTCAGCATCTTTCTAGGAGGTTTGCAAAAAGTCTCTCGCATAAGATTTTCGTCCTCATTGAAAAACTTGAAAAATGTGCCATTCTAGACTAGATCATTAAATTTCTAGAACATGTATTTCAATCAAGAATATTAAATCTGTTTTTTTTATTGTTTGCAACTTCATTACCCAGTGATTCTCAACCACTATGCCGTGACACTTTTGTGTGCAGCCAAATTCTTGAACTGTGCCGCCAAAATTTTTTTATAATTATTTATTATACTCTGAGAGAAAAAATAAAATCATGAACCGAATCATTCAGCCGTTTTATAGAAATAAATAATAGGTATTTGTGGTATATTTAACTTATTGTTTCGTTTATAGATGAAAATGTACTACAGATAAGTAAAATTCTTTTAAACTTATTTATTGTAAGTGTGCCGCCAAATTTTGAAATTTTTAAAAGAGTGCCGCAACAAAAGAAAGGGTTGAGAATGAATGATATAGCCATTACTACAACATATTTTCCAAAAAATAATACAAAACATGTCCACAGATTAACAACTGAATTTATAATGCGGCAGTAAGATAATGATTAGATTTTAATGACTTGGTCATGCTTTGGGAGTCAGATAGGGGTGTTCGAAATCTTAGGGGTTCACGTATAAAGGGGTGGGGGCGTCGATCGAAGAATTAAGAAATGGTGCCTTATAAAATAATAGACAGCAGAGTAAATAGTTTATATAATTATGTAATATTTGCTTTATTAATTCTTAATTAGTTTTTCTTTAATTTTACTTTTATTCTGTTATATAACTAAGAATAAAAATTGTTAGAAGAAGCATTTTAAAAACTTTAAAAAAACGTTATTGCTTGTAATAGCTGTAAATGAAATGGAAATAAGAAAAAAAGTCTCGTCTGTGTTACTTTTTAAATAAGCAGACTATTTGGAAATATGCCAACAGAAATAAAAGAAAAAATCTTAACACATCTGCATTAAAGAAAACATTGAACTAAAAATTGGATCATGATTATCATATCCATGCGTTGTTAATTTTCTATTTGGTGGAATAAGTTTAACTATTTTCATGTTGAAGTCTCGTTTTTTTATTTAAATAGATGCAGGTTTTCACAAATTTCCAATAGTTCATTATTGCCATAATATTCTTAAAACAAGTTTTTATATATTAGGTTGGGGAAACAGAAATCCATTACTTTTGCATGAAAATCAAGATTTTATTTAATATGCTTCTGATTGTCCAATTTGGATCAAATAATCTCCATTTTGTAGCATAATTTATTGCCATTTTAAAGGTAACTTCATAAGGCCTCTCTCATAGAAGTCTTGGCCCTTATTGGCGAAAACATCTAGTAATCGATTTTCACAATCTCCCCTTAACCCCAATTTCTTATAACTCAGAAAGTTTTGTAATGCGAGAAAAAGGTGGTATTCACTTGGTGCCAGGTCCGGACTATATGATGGATGCATTAAAACTTCCTAAGCAAGCTCCCAGAGGTTCTGGCGACTCACTAAAAAAGTGTGTGGCCTAACGTTGTCCTTATGGAACACAACACCTCTTCATCGGCAAATTCTGGCCATTTCTGGTCAATCGCTAGCTTTAAATAGTCCAATTTTTAACAGTAGGGAATCGAATTTATTGCTTGGCCATATGGAACCATAAACTCATAATAAATTATTCCTTCCCAGTCCCACCAAATACACAGTAGAACCTTCCTGGTCGTTAGTCCTGGTTGAGCTGCTTCACCGCACTTTGACCACGATCGTTTTCGCACAACATTGTAGTACGTGACCCATTTCTCATCCCCAGTCACCATCCGTTTAAGAAATGGATCGATTTCATTCCGTTTGGCCAAGGTTTCGCAGATGGAAATTCGATCTATCATGTTTTTTGGTGTTAATTGGTGTGGCACCCACACACACACACAAACATGGAGCTTCTTTTTAAATCCAACTTTGCGCATATGGCTTAAAACTTTTTATGGTCGATCTTTAATTCCTGGGCGATGCTACGACTACTAACATGCTGGTCAACTTCGATTATTTCTGTGATTTTATCGACATTTTCGATGACAAGCCTGCCTGTCCAAGGTGCCTCTTTAACATCAAAAATACCTGAACGGAATCGATAAAGCAAAATTCCACGTAATTAGCTGCTAAATTATCGGAACCATAAACACCATTCACAGTTTCAGCCACCTGGCTTGCATTTTCGCCTTTATCAAAGAAAATTTTTGAAAAGAACCGAAATTTGTCTTTGCTGAATCCATTTTTAACACCCTGTAACTCACAAATGAATGGACCAAGCAAAATAAAGCAAAATAATTTTTTTAGTGGGAAATGTCATCTTGACAACGAGCATAAATTTGAGATTGTTTGATCGATAGTTCACGATATATCGACACTACAACCATTTACGGAAAAAATAATGGATTTCTTTTTCCCCAACCTAATATATTCTAGTTCAAGTTACACTGAATACTACGCTTTTGCAAAATCTAGATTCTGAACGTTGTCAGTAATCTTATAAGTAATTGTGGTAAATATTTTTTTATTTTTATTTTTATATAGGCATAGTGACTTGGAATTAAAAAAAACCTATAAAAAATGTAACACGAAACAATACTTTTTTACCACCAAACAGTATATATATATATATATATATATATATATATATATATATATATATATATATATATATATTAAATCAATTAAATATTTACGTTACTTATGCAAGGCAAACAATGAACCTAATGACATAAATTGATAATATTCTGGTTATCTATTATTTCTTTGATATAAAAGGGAATAATAAGTAATTTATTAGTTTAAGTTAATAAAAGTCATTTTGGTGTTATTTCTAATTCAATAAAATGTGTTATAAATATTTTTAACTATACAAGATCTTTGATAAAGTAACACAATACATGCAAACTATTTGAATCAGTTTTAACAAGATGAGAATGCATAGCTTAAGTTTAGAGTGAGAAACAGCTTACTTATTTAAACACTAAAACCTTTTATTTCGTAGTAAAAAGATTAAAAAGAAGGTGAATTCCTCCTTTTTTAAGAGAAGTTTTTCCTCTTCTTTTATTTGGGATAAAAAAGGCTTAATGAGCTGCTATACAGGAGGTACTAAACATCACGACAAATTATCATTACAATTTCATGCGTAAAGATAATTACATGAAGTGGTCTGTAGTTAAATGTGTGTTCAAAGAGCGTTAAGAAGTGATTTAGAAAAGAGCATTGAACAATAAGTTTGTATATTCAGTAATGATTATGCTATTGATTTCCTCGTATTATAAATGGAAACGTTTAAAGCTCACATTTGGGTTATGTATCTAGAAGTTAAATCATCAAATGAAGAAAAAAGAAGAGAAATGAAATAAAAATAAACACAAAGAACTTTTATTTAATGGTATTATAATAATTCTGATGTAATATTAGTTTTTACAGTTGAAAGTGAATTGCTTTTAATTTAGTTAAAATGTAGATAAAAGGAATCACACACACACATTATAAGTAACATTAAGACATATTTTTAATGTAATATTTAATGTTTAATTTTTTTGTAATACTGCTTTCGTAAATATAATGCATATGCATTTTGTAAGTAAAATGCATAAATGTTATTTGTTTCCAGCGCATTGAAGTATCAAATTGGACAGATAAGTACCCAACTTTCATTAACACTTGAAAATTCAATAATTCATGGTATAATGTAGGATCTAGTTTTAAAATTGAGAAACATGCTTGAAATAACATGGGGGTTGTTGTAATTCTAGTGCAGCGGCGCTGCAATCGCTTGTTTACAAGAGTACATGTTTATGTCTATCTTGTTTGTGTTGTAAATAAATGTGTGTCCATTCACACGAGTGGTTGAGTTTTTTTGAGTCGCATCATCTTTCTGACAAATAAGAGCTTTTATTATTCCATTTTTAATGTACGAAACGAAATTGACATGAACATTTGAATTTTGATATCGAATGAATTTGAATTTGAACAGGAGTTTATTGAAACAAAAAAAAAGTGCAAAAATGACCAACACAGAATGGTCAACAGGACGTCAATGATGTCGTATGCAAAATGTGTATACAATTAACTGGAGAGCGAAGGTGCACCAAGAATTGCGACATGTTGACTTTACCAGAAAATGCATCGGTAGTAGAGCTAGCTGTATTATCAGAAAGAAAAATCTGTTGCAGCAGTTTTACAATCCTGTCACCATAAAATAGAAGCGAAATGTCTCTTTGTTTAGTGAGGATTGCGTTATGAGCAACTTCTTCCGTCCTGCTTGACCTTTCAGGTCTCAAAACTTCAATTCGTGTGATTATTGGTTCTGTTATTACCTGAAACAGCAAGTCTAAAGCGATCGTCCTACCTCATTAGGGACGCCAAGAGATAACATTCGACGGCAATTTCCTACCATGCCTACCAATAAGCTGCTCAGTGCTGTTTTCAACATTATTTTCTCGATTACAGGCATTCTTGAAGAATGACGGCCAACATGTTGAACACATAAAGAACAACGTTTATTACTGTTATTTATCCAACGCTCGTGCTTGGCTTCTTAACCATTTGAGCCTCCCAGTGCCGACTGACGACATCGTCAGTCGGGTATTAATCGAGTCCAGTGCATTGAAGCAGGTGGCCGCAATTCATCTTGGCATGGCCGCAAAGAGGGCCGACCTCGTCAGCAGCTACGCCAAGCAAGTAGAGGTTAATCCCAAAAAGTCAAGTCCGGTGGTTAGGCGAGAGCGGGCAACAGCCTCCGCTCTCACCAGGTGCCACGGACCCACAGTGACCAGGGTTTCCCATGGTTTTCCAAGACTGTTGGTGTTTCGGGTCAAGGTAGTACATTTGTCAATGTATGTGGATGAAATGCTATTTGCTCTTATGAGGGTCAAGGACACTTCCTGTTCAGACGACTCAGCTCTCTTCTTGGAATTTTGGTCGGTTCTCTTATTGCCGATGTCATGATACATGAGACTGGAAATGAGAGGTCTGTACTGTGAGGTCACACTCCAGCCATATGAAATGAGCTCCGCAATTTTAGTTCGGTACTAAATTGTGTTAAAGCAGTCAGTTGGTGTGTTACTGCTTAAGGGTGAAATTACAGCTTGGTAGTCGATGAAGAAGAAAACTTTTGCCAAGCTAGGCAAGCAACTAGAAATTACTAGCTCGTTCATTACTAAAAATCAATTGTTATGCTATTTATTGCTTTTCTTATATAAAACGTCGTATGTTGGCCATTTTTGTACTTAAATTGTTTCAATAAAACTCCATATGATTTCAAGCATGTGCCAAATTTTACCTCTCAACTTACATTATCCCGTGAATTATTGAAATTTCAAATGTTAACGGATTTTTAGGTCTCCTGATATATAGTTAAATATGTGTAAAAAAGAATATCCTAAAACTTTATGAAACAATTAAATATCCAGCCAGGTTTCTTTAAAGTAAATTAATCTTACAACTGTGAATGGTATGAAAAAAACAAGATTTTCGTTTGTATTTTGTTAGTTACTTAAAAGTACACAATGAACATTCTCATTTTTCAGCAAGTACCGAAGTCATAAAAACCTAGTAAATAATTTGTTTCTGAATTTATATTTTAGAATGTTTAAATTTGCTATAAAGCGTTTGAGAAGATAAGAAAACATTCTTTAAGAGAGAAAATTTTATTTAGTTATGATAATGAAATATATATACACGATTATATTATTCCAAATTTCATTTAGAAACATATTTATTCTTTAGTGTTTTGTATGTGTGTTGATGATTAAAGTGAATAGGCAAACAATTTTCAGTTCCTAAATCGATAGTGAAGAAACATATTGTGCTTGTTATTATTATTATGAAGCTAATATATATATAATATAATGAACTAATATGTTATCAGTTATCTTACTTGTTATTTTTTCTCTTTTCTTAAATGTTGTATTTAACTGTTATTGCTCGTTTAACAGTGAAATACAACATAAGTATATAAATTAGTATCATAAATATTCTTTTTATAAAATCTTTTACATCTCTCTTTTTCTTTCTCTCTCTCTCTCTCTCTATATATATAAAGGAGAAAACGACTCACTCACTCAATCACAATATCTCCAGAACAATTAAACCTACAGACTTGAAATTTGGTAGGCATGTTCCTTTCTTAAAGGAGAGATCCGCTAAAAACGGACCTCCAAGGGGCGTTGCGAGGGCTTATAGGGCGTTATAGGTAAATATTTCCATTTTTAAACTATCAGACGTAAAGTCTTCAAATTTGGTACGCATATTCCTTTCATAAAGTACAGATCCGCTACAAAAGAATAGTTATGAAAATATACCCCAAGTGGCGTTGCGTGGTCTTAAGGTGCGTTATAGGTAATTATTTAAGTTTTTACAATATTAGAAATACTTTCTTGAAAATTGGTTGGCATGTTTCTTTCACTGAATAGAGTTCTAACAAAGAGTTTTGCTAAAATCGGCCCCCAAGGGAGAGGGGTTGAGAAGGCTCAAGGGGAGTTATAGAAGAAAATTCCTGTTTTTGAATTGCATAACCCTTATACTTGAAATTTGTTAACCTATGTTTCTTTTGTTGAACAGAGTTCCAACTAAGAATGGACTTTAGAGAAATCGGCTCCTGGGGAGAACGTGGCATTACTTGGGCTTATTTGCAAAAAAAAATCTCATTTTCGAACTACTAGGACTAAAATTATCAAATTTGGTTTGCATGTTTCTTTTGTTGAATTGAAATCCGCTGAGAACGGCTCTTTTGGAAATAAAATGTCAACGGGACTACGGAAGCTTATTGATAATAAAAATTCCATTTTTGCCCTATTAGATTTAGACTTGAAATTCGGCAAGCATGTTTATTTTACGGAGAAGAGATCCACTGAAAATTGGTTTTGTGGAAATCCACCAGGTTACTGGGTTACGAAAGCGCAAAAAATCATTCCATTTCAATTTTAGAAATTATTTGAAATCTTTATTTAGAAGTTATGTCCTCCTCTCTCTCTAAGGCGAGACTCAGAGGTATAAGTATATTATTTAATTCAATAGAATTCTTAATCCTTCAACTTATACATCAATAATTTATATCTATCTATCTATCTATCTATCTATCTATCTATCTATCTATCTATCTATCTATCTATATATATATATATATATATATATATAAACAGTATACATTTATACAATATTATGAAATATCCAGCGAAGCGGATGGGTAATGGCTTGTATAATATGAAGCATATTTAAGTAATTTTTGACAAAAGAGCAGTTAAAACAAAATTTCTCTAACATAGACAATCTATTTCACTTTTAGACTTACTATTACGACGAAAATTTAATGCTTAGTGACTAAACATCAAATAAATTCAAATTGAGTAAACACGACCTGTCTCGATCGGAACCAGTTATGCAAACTTTAGATTTTCACGGTGAGTATTAACTGAATGTGTGAATACATTAAGAAACCCTACAAATTCTGTCATTTCACGAATTTGGCCTTGAAAACAGGTATCCAAGGTAATCAAATCACGTTATCACTTAACTCAGCAGAACTATATTTTTTACAGTTGTGAGTCATGCTTGAATATTTTAATAATGAATTTCGGTTTTTAAATATATATATATATATATAGGTATAAACTCTGTAAATTCATACCAAAATAAATATCTATTACACAAGTATAAAATTATGCACAGAAAATCGCTTATTTGAATAATACATATCTTAGAATTTTAATATATTCCTTTCCCTATCTGATGCTGAAAATTGTTAAGTTTAAAATGAGACGTGTGTGTGTGATATTTTTTTTATTGAATACAGGTAAAATAATTTCAGTGCAACACTATTATCACACGAGGCCTACATTAGTAAGTAAAGGATAAAAAATTAAGACCAGTAAAATAAAGGATAAATAACAAAACAAAAAATAATCAAATTAATTTACAAACTCAAAAAGATACATTACAAAGCTACATGATTAACTCACAAAATTAAGTGATTAAGTTACAAAGTTAAACAACTGCATTACAAAATCAAGCAATTAGGTTATAAAGTTAAACAATTAAGTTACAAAATCAAGCAATTATGTTACAAATTTAAGCAGCTAAATTACAAACTCAAAAAAGTACACACACACACATTACAAAGTTAAACATAAAATTACAAAATCATACTATTGAGTTGTGTTTACTAATGCCACCTGTTTGACGATGTCAGACCGAAGCCCACGAAACTCATCGCGGTCAAGGTCAAGATGTACGCTGGTTGTTAACCGTATCTTTGAGCACCGTTCAGGTGACAGTACGTTTTGCTCATTTCCACCCCAATTTTTGTTGAGAACACCCTACGGGTAGTCAGGAGCCTTCCCCTTCCACCAACTTCACGAGAGGATTTGCGGCTCGATGGCTATTTAGAGTAATTAAAAAATTCTTACCGCCTAGAAATGTAAAAGATTTACAGAGATTCCTTGGTACCATTAATGCCTATTATAAATTCATCCCTATTTATGCAAAATTAAGAATTCTACAAAATAATCTTCTTAAAAAGAATAAAAAATGGAACAGGAATCCAGAATGTCAACAGTGTTTTCAAAAACTTATTTCAAAACCTATTTTGACCGTACAGAATCCGATTTACCCTTGTCATGTATATGTAGAGGCTGACATTATGCATCACATGTGTATATACGCATATAATATTTAATTTCGTTTTAAAAATAAAAATACATTATTTTTAAATATGTTAATTATATGCCAAATGGATTAACAAACTTAACCACCCCTAGAATATACAACCTTTTTACTTGTCGTGCACAGAAACTAATTTTTTTTTAATTTATTAAAACGTAAAGCTACATGAACGTCTAAATTTCGAAATAAAGCAGTGTTTCTCAAACTGTGGGGTGTCATAACCAACAAACGGGAGCGCGAGCATATCGAAAACAAAAGGTAATTTTAAAAAATTATCAATAGAAGCAAAACAAGATAAGATTCTGTCGTAATAAAATATAAAAAACACATTTACTCTGATATACTATACTTATAAATGTATCAGTACGGCACAATATATTTGGTACTAAGTATCAATACTAACATAAGTTAAAAACAATAATTTCTAGTGATTTTTTCCATGGGTTTATCATATACAAAATTGTACACACAATTTCATACTTATCTTAATAATTTGTACGGTTTTTAATTAAGGTCATGTTGTAGCTTTAGCGTCAAAGTATATGTATTATACATTATTACTACATTCAATACATTGGTATGAGGAAGGAGGCGCGTCGAAAACTATAGTTGAAAAAAGGGTCGCGAATATCGGAAGTTTGAGAGAGAAGCACTGAAATAAAGTATATATAAAATTTAGACAATTTTTAAAATAAATATCTAATTTGAAAGCTTCTTAGAAACCGAAATACAAATTTTCCTTTTTCATCCCAATATTTTGAACAAACAAGAATAATTTGAAACATTTTTGAAATGATTCTCAGATTCTAGATTTCATTAAAATATGATAAGATATTAATATTTCTTTAATTCTTCCTTAGAGATAATTTTTCCATGGAGTATAAAGCTTCGCGTGCGTATGTGGATTTATAACCTTGCCACAGGAAATAAATCTGCGGCACATACATACTAACAGTTATTAACTGTTCAATACCGGATCGAAAACCGTTTTCACACTCCTCAGAGTTCCAGAATAGCTGCTTGAAATTTAAAAGTCGTAGTTATATATATATATCTTTATATATAAAAGTCTTCTGTGCGTGTGTTTGTCACTAAACTCCTCCTAAACGGCTGGACCGATTTCGATGAAATTCTTTGTGTGGGTTCAAGTAAATTCGAGAATGGCTTAGATTCACAATTCTCAGTCCAATATCGCAATTAGTTAAAAAGATATTAATTAAAAACATTCAAAAAATACAATTCAACATTCACCTGCATTGTTGTAACATCGCTATTGTTATAAAATTGTAATATAAAAAAAATTTAAATCAATTCCTACTTAGATCAACCAAGAAAAAATTTATTTTAGCTACTTTTTATTAAATAGTTGCAATTAATAAAAATATGTATATACATATGAAAAAATCACAACATTAAGTGGTAATTAATTTTTATTAATTATCATTAAAAAGTATCGTATTGTCATTCAAAACAATCGTGTTTATAAAATTTCCTTTCAACTGAATGCTTTAACACGTGAGAAAAAAAACCTTTTCAAATTTTGACATAAGTTGCCAAAAGGGTCGCTAAATCACCAACGTGGCTGTATTTGTAATTTTTTTAAATATTTAGTTATAATCAATTAATTTTGATTAATTATAATTAAATTATTGTATTGTCATCCAAAATAATCATGTACATTATATTTGAGCTCAATTGAGCACTTTAAAATGTATTTTATTAACGATTGAAAATTCCACCAAGATAAATAAATAAATAAACAAACAAACAAATAAAATATGTATAGAGATCGTGAGCTAATAGTAGGAATTGAAAAAGACGTAAGTTAGCGTCGAAAATTGATCTTCAGCCAAACTGGCCAAACCCGGTCCTTATTGTTACGAAAATGCAGATGATTCACGCTTTTTAGCGTTTTTAATTAATATCTTTTCAAATAATCTTTATATATGTAATTCTTCTGTGCGTGTGTATGTAACTGAACTCCTCCTAAACGACTGGACCGATTTTGATGAAAGTTTTTGTCTGTTTCAGTGGAGTCGAGAATGGTTTAGATTTATAATTCGGTTTATAAATGTTTATTTAATTAATTTTTTATGTATAAATTGTTGATCTTGGAATGTTTTCCATTGGATCCGGCAGACTGCGCTACGATCGCAATATCGAATATTCAAAAATCTTTTATTTTGAATTCAAGATGTGTGTACAGGACAACGTCTGTCGGGTCCTCTAGTATATATATATACTCAGCCTTGTAACATTTTTTTTATCTATTGCCAACTTTATTTTGATAAGGTGATGAAAGTTATTTCCGGTGAAAGGTTTTTTTTTAATATATGTATGTGTTGCAAGATTGTTTCATTTAGTTCTAAATTTAGTAGCGCGACAATAGAAACGGAATGTTTTTATTATTATATTTTTCCGGAAAA
Organism: Trichonephila clavipes; assembly: GCA_019973935.1. Taxonomy (NCBI): domain Eukaryota; kingdom Metazoa; phylum Arthropoda; class Arachnida; order Araneae; family Nephilidae; genus Trichonephila; species Trichonephila clavipes. The sequence goes on from BMAU01015223.1 coordinate 195,798, forward strand.
GCCTTTCAAGATTTTAAGTTGAATTTCTCAGAATATATTTTATAGATTGGTTGAAAGATTGTAAAAGAAACTTAAAGATCGTTTTTCATGGTCACCTTAGTAACATATTGAAATATAGTTTATTGAATAATAAATAGTGATATATTTTTCTCAGTTACAGGATTGCACTACATTTTTTTGGCACTACTGCCCTGGTAAGGCAGAAATAATAGAATTTTTATTACAATGTTCTGCATAATTGTTAGAAAATGAACTGAAAAGTTTTTAATTTCCAATTAAAAAAGCATTTTAAAAGCAATCAGATTCATTAATTCTTGTTATTAGCTCCCTCTCTCCCTATATTTATGTATATCTTTTTCAAATTTTCAATCGTTTATTAAATGCTTTCTATAATCAGCCATTCAAGTTCAAATACAGTTTTTTAAACTTCTAGTGGATGACACTTGTGTTGTTAATACAGTTTTTTTCAAATATTAATTCATTAATTAAATTTTATTTTTTAATTTTAAATTTATTCTGCTTTATTTCTGTTGAAGTTAGAGCTGGCTGAAACAGATGCCACCAATACGTTTTTGTAACGAAGTAGGAATTGACTTAAAAAAATTATATTACTTGTTTTGGGTTCATTTTTGGTATAAAAAAATTGCCATTAAAATCTAATCTATGCTAAAAAAGATCCGCATAGATCTTAAAAAGTATCACCAGCCTTATTATGTGAAACACATAAACATAATATAAATTAATTATTTTTTTCCTTATTTGTAAAATAACAAAAATATTTTGGAAGAAAAAAAACTTTTGCAGACGGTTATTGTTACTGAAAATTGTTTGTCTTTGATGAATACAAATTTTTCTAAGAAAAAAAAATTGTTCTGCTAGTGCAGACGATTTTATTTCTTGAGAATTTCTGTTTCTGCTTTCGAAGTGTATAGTTTTTCTATTAAAGTTCTTTTTAGAATTAGAACTTAGACAACTTTACCATTTAAGAATTTTAAACAAATATATATCGAGAATGACTATCAGTCCCCTTGTGTTAAAATCCTTTTGTTATACAAAGTTTTTCAGGCATACGTTCAAAAGAACACTTTTATTTCCACACAACAAAGGTTCATTGCTTCTGTTCGAATAATTAGACGTTATTTTTATAATTAAGAACTCAACTGCCTCAATATATTTGTATCAATTAAATCAGCACTGATTGCTTAAGAAACACGAAGGAAAATAAATTTCCATGAGGTGTACTTTTATTGAAATGTTTATTGCGTCATTGATGAAAATGAAGGCTAAAATAAATTTAGGATTTGATAAATATGAGTTAATTCGATCGATTGACATTTGATATCATGAGTGAACCTTGTCAATATTTAGCTGCATAAAAGCTATCTATGTAATGTTTAATGGATTTATGGTGCATGATCATCGAGTTCATGTTTTCTTGCATCCTGTTTACTTTGCTATCTTTTTAGTGACGTGGTTCATTATGACATTGTCGGGAATAAATGGAAAAGTAAGTAAATACAGAAGGTTGTTCGCACTTTATGGAAATGATTTTGATACTTAATTTTTATTTATGAAAGCCGTGTAATTTGTGGCAATTTGCTTCTATCGGATAGCCATGATTCTTGACATGAACTCTAGCTAGAATTTTCTATGAAGGGAAATTTTTTCTTACAAGGAGAGGGCGCGACTAAGGAAATTCATTTGGGTGCGAGACTTTGTGAAACAGTAGTACTGCTATAGGGTATTCAAACCCCAATGTAATTCCATGGAATGACCAGTCAATTCCGAGAAAACAGCGTTCGAAATTCATACTAAGCTTATGTACAAGTTATTTTCTCCCTGGTACAACGTCGCTGTGGTGTGATCGTCAGAGTATTGGAGTAATATCCAATGGACCGGGGTTCTATTTTCCGAGCGTCAACTTCGTTTTTATTTTTTTCTCTCCAATTTATTTTATTATTTATTTTCAGAATTAATGAGTTTTATTTTTTAAAAAAAATTCATTGATTTTTAAATGATATTCTATATAATTATAGCAACTATTTTACTTCTTTAAAGCACAAAAAAACTAATAGTTATGATAATAATACTTAAAAATAAAAATTTAAAATAAATTTAATAATAATAAATAAAGTTAAATAAATATAATTAAAAAGTAAAAATAAATTAAATTATAATAAATAAAGTTAAATATAAGTAAAAAGTTAACTGCATCTTACATGGTTTTTTTATTATATACAAGAACCTGAGTGATAATTATCATAAAAAACAATATCTTTATTCACAGATATCTTCAATATAAAATATTCAAACTATTTATATTATATGTGATCTATGTATAATAATATCTATTGAAACACTACAAATTCTCTTAAAAATCAAAAAATAAACTAACAAAGTTGTATTTAAATCAAAATCCCCGTTATCCTAATGATTTATCCTTCTATTGGAGCATTCTTTGTTTCTAAAAGAAGTTTTTGTTCTTAAAAGAATAACACCTGTGTGCTCTTAAAAAACAGCTGCCCTTCTATTGAACAAAATCGTTTTGTTAAAAACGGAAGTAAAACTTTATGGTCATTTAGGTATACGGAATAATTTTAAAAATACAATTAATTAGATTTTAATGACAGAAGTAATTGTAGAAATACCATATATTAGTTGTTTTGGGGTTTTAAAAAAGAGAAATAGTTATCGCAATTATATAGAATATCATTTAAAAATCAATGTGAATCTTTTTTTAAAAAAATAAAATTATTTAATTTTGAAAATAAATAATAAAATAAATTGGAGAGAAAAAATATAAACGAAGTTGGCGCTCGCGGGAAAAAAACCCGGTCCATTGGATAGTAATCCGATACTCTGACGATCACGTCACGGCGACGATGTATTAGGGAGAAAATAACTTGTATATAAGCTTAGCATGAATTTCGAACGCTGTTTTCTCGGAATTGACTGGCCATTCGACGGAATTACATTGGGGTTTGAATACCCTATAGCAGTAATACAAGTCTCGTCCCCAAATGAATTTCCTTAGTCGTGCCTCCCCCCTGCCATGGCAATTTTACTCTATTTCTCTTGAACCGTTTTCTTAAGTCCGTTTAGAGTTCTTAAATGTCGTTTTCCTAAGGCTCGTTTTAATAAACCAAAACACCAATGTCCATTGGAGAAGCGTAGGGTGATTTTGTACATATTTCAACAAAAGGGATGCACTTCATTGCTGTTTCTGATTCTTTCTTTACTAAGTAAGGGGCAGTTGACTTAGACGTGTGACTAGAGGCTTTGTTCATATGAAGCTCAAATTTATCAATGTCCTTTCCGTATAAGGCAGGAATTTCTTCTTCAAAAATTGGTTCTAAAATATTCTACTGATAGTAGTATGAATTAATTTTGGCTTTAATTGAGATATTTTTGATTTCCATTTTGCCGTTTAAACAAAATCCTGCAACTAATATGAATCTCTGGGAACTTTCTTATGCACTGGCGAATCCATTTCGTACATTCATTCCAATCAGAGGAGCAATAGAAAGTTGACCTTGTTTTACTGCAGTCACTTAAATATACCCATGCCTTATTGTGTTACCACAAATTTCCATTTTAAAGCAACTAGGTTTCTTGATAGTTGCCTGCGTTCGAACAGTCTCTGGATAAGATTTCGTGGTCATGTTTTCATTTTTACTTTCAGCTAGGCATTTTTATCCTTTCAAATTTAGTATATTATAAATATTTTTTAAATGCAATAACCGAGGTTTTTACACAGCTATATAATTTGTTCATGCGAATATTTCTCCGGATAAATCAGTTACGTAACCTTTGAGCCACCTATTAATTTTAGGTGCCATTTAAAAAAATCTTTTATTTTACATCGCAATCAAAAGAACACATTAGTAATCAATTATTCTGAAATTGCCAAAGTTGTATCTCAAAATATAAATGGGAAAATGAATTACAAAATCGTTTCCATAAAGTGCAAACGACCTTCTGTAGGAGTAAAATTTATATATTGAATAGAGAATGTTATAAACTCAAACTCAGTGGTGCAACAGCCCATGAGGACCAGGTCCAACTGTGTCCATTCCAGTATACGTGACCATTGGGAGCTGAGATGTCCCGATCAAGTGGTCAGTTTGAAGCGAAACCTCCAGTGTTTAAGTCCCCAAGCCAGCTTGGTACTCATTTATCAATCCACTGCAGTAGGGATGCAAGGTTGAGTCGACCTTGCCCAGCCTGGGAATAGAACTCGTACCTGTGGTGTGGAAGTTACCATTCGACCACTGGGCCTAGAGAATATAATCCTTGCATTTATTCTATTGTTGTTTCTATTTAAAAAATTTTTTACTTTTCCAAAATTGATGTTAATTTTTTTTGTACTTAACTGCAAATATTTGTCTTCTTCTAGCATTGTTTGCAAGTAAAATGTTTATACAGAATAAATGGCAACGTTACAAAGAGAATAAAAACATTGAATCAAATTTTTCCGTTTTAGCAGATACATCTGAGTTATGTATTTACGCTTGAAAAAAAAGATTAGAAGAATTCATTCAAGTTGTAAATTTTTATTTTACTGAAAACGCTAACAATATTTTCGTTGTATGGATGGTATTTAAAATTCATTGAACATATTATCTTCTGAAACGATTATAATAAAAACTTTTAAAATTAAAAATATTGAAAATATTTTTTAAAAAAAAAAATGATCGGAATGCTTTCAAAGATCATCTGATTTTATTTTCTTTGGGATTCAAAAAGTACAACATAAAGGAAAATAAATATTCAATGTTGATTTTTTTGTATACAATTGTTTCTGGGAAAAACTCTTTTTGCTCTTGTGGCCCTTTGAATAATATTTGAATAATTACCTACGAATTTTTTTTCATCATATTTAATAATTCTACTCTTGTGAAGGAAGGTTATTGTCGAACCTGCTAATCTTTTTAATGTCAAAAGTTTTATCGAAAGAATTAAAAATTACATCGAGATTTTTCTTGAAACTAATTTAAATTTTGTGATTTCAAAATTCTCCCTTCACAATACTATTTTTTTTAATAATTAAAATTCAATGTTCTAAAAACACCTATGCAATTTTGTGAAATACTATGCTTGGAATTAGAATTATTTAAAAAGAATGTCGTCATGAGAAAAAGGGAAGATTAGAAGTTCTCTTTAGTTCATTCGGTATATGAAAAACTCACGAATCAAAAAAAAAAAAAAAAAAATTCAATAAAATTCTAAATGCTTATTCGATTTTTTTTCTACGAAGTTATAGGAATTTATCATTACACAATCCAAGAAATTTTCCAAGAATGGAAAAATTAAGAATTTTTTTTCAATAGTTCAGGTTATATATATGGCAAGTTTAATTTTCGGATAAAATTCCTTGAGTTCTAGTTTCCAAAATAATGGATGTGTGAAAAAGTTTTGAATAAAGCTGTACCTCACAATCATGAGTTATTCTAAAATAATTGGTTATTTAGATGTTATAAAGCTATATACACAATTTTTTGCGAAAAAAAGCAAATGTTAAAAGTAATCGGAAACATCACAAAATTCATATAGGCTATTTTATACAAAATATGCTAAATTATTACGTTTTCATGATCAACACACGTTCATTTCTGTCATAACGTGTATTTTAACTGTGCGATTAATATATCGAATGAGTAACACATACGGATAAGTTATTTTTACTCGAAAGGAAGGTTCAAGTACTCTTGAAACACGTCCATAATAACATTATTACATTTTGAAAAACCATCATAATCAATGGACTTAATTTATATAGCATCATAGACCAATGATTATGAACTTTTTTCTGTTGTAGTACACTTTTAACAATTTTAAAATTTGATGGCATATTAACAATAAAATAAGTTTAAAAGAATTTTACTTATCTATAATACACTAGGTTAAATAGTTTATGGTAATAGTTCTCAATTTTAAATAGAATAATACATACGAAAAGTACAACAAAATGTTTATTGAGTAATTAATCACAAATTCATTATAAGAATAAAATTAATGCGAAATTCGAGCTTGATGATTTTTGATAATTTCGTTTATTTTTTTTTGGGGGGGGGTAAAAACTGACTACCGTACATCTGTCCCAGAATTGTGCTGTAGAAGTGCAGGTTGGTTCGTATCAGAATAAAGTCCCTGTCTAGACCATGATGCTTCCATCCCTGGAATGCATATTTGGTGTGCTCGTGCCGATTGCGTGTGCCTTGTTTCCTCCAGAACCTTACACCCTTACAATCGCGTTGTAAGGCAAATCTGGACTCATCTGAGAACATAACGTTGCCTTAATCAGATACAGTCCAATTCACGTGCTGACATTACCATTTAAATCATGCCCCTGTGGATTGAACGGATAAAGGAACACGAACTCATGGTACCTGAACGTACAGACCACTCAAATGCAACTTTTTTCGAACACTAGTGGCAGGTATCGTCTTATTTATCTACACGCAACCTGCCGGGCTTTTATGAGTGGCCCGCTCATGGCTCATTGCCCTAAGAAATGCAATTATATAACAAAGTATTAAATATTTAGCGGAAAATCCTTTCAATCAAGCAGTGAAATCGACCATTTTGCTGTCGATGTCGTACGGATGCAAATTGCAAGATTTTTTTTCTTTGAAACTGTAACGGCTAGTAATAACAAATAACAGTGAAATAGGGAATGAACTGGAGTAATGAGCATTTTGTGGGTGAATCTGATTTTTAATTATAAACAAATAATACTGATTTTAGTCTGGAATTCAGTCAAAACTCATCTTTGCTGCCATTCTGCATTTGATAAATTAATGTATGGAATATAAATAAGAGAGCGCTTGTCAAAAGGGAAAAAAATCAAATTATCAAACGGCTTGGCAGTTTTGCTTGTATGGTCATGAATGAAAGGGAACCGAAACTGCCCCATAACTCAGTAAAAAATACATGAAAACGAAGAAAATATTTTATGTGTGTTTGATAGTAATTAATATAATATTAAAAGCCGAAACTGAGTTTAAATATTTTGATCAATTTTCCACATTATAAGTGTCCAATATTGCCCTGGTCTTATGGTGTTTTTTCCACTACTTCTCATGTTGCAGCTCGCATGAAATATATGCTATATGTATGCGGCCCGGCGTGAAAAAAGGTTGAGTACCCGTGGTGTTACCTATGGCCGCTGCAACCATAGATGCCATACATATGGAGGTTGATCTTCAATTCTGCTTGGCTACAACAGTAATATATCTATTTTTGAAGGGATCGTAACCCTTGAATGGCTGATTGCAAGTCCTCGGAACTCATTTTGGTTTTTTTGGAATTATTTTCGTAATTGTGTGTGTGAAATGATGGAATAATGAACTCAGAAGAAACGAGCAACATCTGTGACGTACTATCCTCTTCAATGGATGAAGTAGTTTGTTACAACTCAGAATTTTCCATTTACCTTCTGGAAGCCATAAAAACACGTCTAGTTTGAAAACAACACGTATGAATACTTTAAGGGAACCAGGACATGCTCGAAAGAGTAAAATGCCAAAATTAAGAGCCTTTGTTTATGACATATATCATTTAAAATTTCCAATAGAGCTTAGATTTTTTACGTTCTTAATAAAGATAATTTAATTTTTCTCTAGAACTACAAAAATAACTTTTTACTCCAAATTTTTTTTACTACTTAATTTAAGTAATACATAATATTGAGAACTCGTAATATATACTTGTGTTTAAGTACCATTTTTTAAAAAAGTATCCTTTTTTATGCAAAATATTTCTTACACACATATAAAAAAATTATTGAAATACAGTGAACTCATTTTTTTAGTAAAATGTTAGTATAGTTTCTTTAAAAAAATTATGAAACTCTGAAATTTGAAATTTTTTTATTTTTCTGCTTTTTTATGCATAAAACTATTTTTAAAAAATTAGGCACTATCTTAATAGAAAAAAAATAGTTTCACTATATGCATAGGGATCTTGTATAGAAGTATAAAAAAATCTGGAATCATATAATGCAATAGTTTTTTTTAAAATGTACCTAAATGCAAAAAAATATGCTTTTGAGAAAAAATGAAAAAACTAAAAAAAACAATATTTTCACATATTATACACTTGATTAGAATTTGCTTGCATATTTTTATATGACTAATAATAATCCTTAATCATTTTCTAGAGTTACAAAAGTAATTTTAAGTTCATATGTTTTTTCCCTTTGTTTTAATTAACATGAACATAATTTTCGAGATTTTGTAATACATATTTTCATGCATAGGTACCATTTCTTACAAAAAAATATTCTTTGAATATACAAAAAAATTTACACATATATATACAGCAACATATCAAACTTAATGAGCCAGTTTTTTAACGAATTAATTCTATAATTTCTTTAAAATAATCATAAAACCTTAAAATTATGAAAATCTTAATTTTCTTTTTGCACGTATACATTTATTTTTTAAAAAATTAGACGTTACATACTAAAAGATATTTTGTTCACTATACAGAACGTTTATATAGATCAAACACAGGGGAAACTACATATTTAAAGTTCAAAGGGGTGTGTCAAAAAGGGCATGGTCATTTGTTTACATTTTTATTTTTCATATTTTAGGGCTATTTTATCAACAAACATATAAGTATTATACATTTTTAGATTCAGAAAAATAAGCACTATTTTTTAGAACTAAAATTGAAAATCGATTTTTTCAAAGTATACGATGTCCCTGTTCTCTTAAACAGCTTTCATCAGCATTTACATATGTAACTCTTGTAATCTCTCTCTTCACAAAATAATGGTTTTTTATACGACTCCCTGATTTGCATATTTCTAGACTCGAAACAGTGAATGGATGTTATCTAACATATTTGCATACTTTCTTCTACCTTTGGAGCCCATTTCAGCTTCCTTAATTCTGATTGGCTTACGGAAATTAACATTTTTCTTTCCGTGTTTAACTTTTAAAAGTGAGCGTAATATGAACGAACCTTTACTTGAAACGAGCTAAAAAATTAGGTAAGTTAATTTTAAGAACATGTACATAAATTTTCAGGAATTTTCTTTCTTTATTATATTTTGAACATAAAAGCATAAGTTTTGGCAACACTTAACAACAGACTCCTAAAGAAAACCTTGCGACGGTGTTATAGGCAAAAACTCCCGTTTGTGAATTATTAGATCTAAAGACTTTTTTTTGAAATTTGGTTAGTGTTCATTTTGTGTTTTGCTTAAACGGACTCCCAAGTGGGTAGGGTTATGGGAGAGTTTAAAATTAACATATTATTTTTTTTAGAAATTCAAGTCCTTATCCTTTTAAATTAAAAGATGAAATCAAGAAAAATATTTTGAAATACAACCGAAAGTTTAGTGCGAAGACTTATAAATATCAGTAATTTAATATATTTATATACATGTATAGCTGTCATAAGATATCCAGCAAAGATGGTGACGGCTGGTATTTAATTACCTTGATTCATTTCAAAATTGATATGTTTATTTATTATAAACTGAAATTAATTAGATCTATTTTCTAGACGAACTATTTTAAACTATATACAAATTAAATTTAATTTGATGAAACTTCAAATATAACTTGAAAATGATTAATCTTACTGACACATTGTAAAGAGAGAATGAAATGTTTCTTGAGTAATGTATCAATTTCTTTTTAAGTCTAAGCATTCCTTTCAAAAGCTAGTTTCATTTCATTTTTTTCTTGCTACCGCCTAAAAAATGTACCGAAAATTAAATTACGAAGTAGTCATTGCAATTTTAAAGGTTTTCACGTCCAATTATTTGCATTGCAACTTCCCTTTAAAATAAACGACTTTAAAAAAAAGATGAATTTTCTCACTGGATGAAAAAATAAACTTTCTTCGGAGGCATTTTTAAGAGCTTTGAAATGAGTAATTTATTCTGAAATATATTGCAATCCCAATATACAGTACTTCGAAACAAGGCTTCTGTGGAGCAATTTAAGGCAAATTTCCCACGAGGGTTGGTTCTTTTACAAATTTTCGAATCTTATTAAATTCAAGGGAAATCTCGGATACTAAAATGAACTTTTTTTGCCAAAATAACAGAAAAGATGCTGAAAGGCTTCGTCTTCGTGTTATATAATGTATTATTTTTCTGTGGATTACGTAATGCGTTCTGATGTTGAAGCTCTAGAACTGTTGAGAAATATCAATTGAAAGGGAATGAAAGCGAAAAATTACATTGTATTTTTAGAGCTTTCTTTCGATATCGGCGCAGTGACATTCCAATTCATTTGTCATTTCGATTTCGTGTTTGCTAGATTTCTCTGAAGTGTTGTAAGAAATATTAGACCTGAAAACATTTTATTTGTTGAGTAGAAGTTGAAATACTGAAATTTTAATTTTGGTGGAGTATTTGTTGTTTTTTCCTTGGAATATTCTTTTAGTGATCAAATTGCTTAGATGGAGTTGTTTTTTTATCATTAGTTGTCTATTTTTATGTTCATTTATATGCTTTACTTAATTTCTATTTAATCCTTATACTTGTATGCAATTCCTATTGAATATATATTTTGTGTTACAGCTTATTCCGATTCCAAAATATTCTTTTGGTCAATTTTTTTGTCCCAAATTTTCCAAAAAACGAGGTCCATTTATTTCATTGCATGTAACTAAGCATAATTCTTAAAAGAATGTGAAAATCGAAAAATTTTACTTTAGTTTTCAATTTTAGAGGTTATACACTATTTTTTATTTTATAATTTCGGAACACAAAAATCTCTAAATGTTTGCTTTTTAGAAGTACACTCTGCCTGCTATGAATAGTGTTTTCTTTATCATTTAGACATTCTCTCATACTAACACAAGAATTTCTTGTTAGTATATTATCACTTTTTGTGATTTAATGTGCATACCTTATTTTATCAATCTTTCTCAAAATATTAAAGGAAATAAAGCATATATTTAACCCATTGTGTTTCGTATCAAAAGCTACCCATCACAATTTTATTGCAATCCTTTTCATGCCATATTTATATATTGATAAATATGTGGATTGTGATACATATAAATAACTTCATATAATAAAGGTTGGTCATCTCTTTGGTTAGTTTCCCAAGTGTACTGGGAAAGAATTATCCGAATTTAACAAACAGAAACAATTACGAGGGTAAGTCGGAAAATAAGTTTCCCCTGTCGACTGTGGTCAGAGTTGAGTATGAAAGTCAAAAAATAGAAGGAGACATTAAAGATAAGACATAACTTTATTTTTCCACATTGAAACATTTGTCATACCGCTTGATAAGCTTCAAAAAGGCCTTCAGGAAAAATTCAGGGCTTTGCATGCGGAAGAAACGTTTAACGCCTTTTTGACTTCAGCATTGCTTCCAAAGTGCCTGCAGGCGAGATTCTTCCCTCAAAGAGGGAAACAGATTAAAGTCACTTGGTGCGAGATCAGGACTGTGATATAAGCGCTCCAAACCAAGAGTTACAATATGGTTTTGCGTTGCCGTCGCCGAGTGTGGACTCGTGTTGTCAGAACGCCAGATTTGAGAAGCACAGGCCACTTTTTCCGAATCGCCCCCTTCAATTTCGACAGGGTGTCACAGTACCGCGTAGCATTGATGGTTCTAACCTCCAAAAAGTTTACGCAAAAGTAGACGCTTCTTCCGTATGCAAAGCCCTGAATTTTTCTCGGAGGGGGGGGGTGCTTTTTGAAGCTCATCAAGCGGTATGACGACAAATGTCTCAATGTACTTGGTACTTAAGTGGAAAAATAAAGTTGTGTCTTATATTTAATGTCTCATTCTATTTTTTTACTTTCATACACAGCTATGACCACAGTCGACAGGGGAAACTTATTTTCCGTCTCACCCTCGTATGTAGATCTTTTCTTTCTTAAAAAAGAACTTATTTACAAACTCTCAACGTGAGATATGTAACAAAAACAAGCAAGTACTTGACAAACAAACAGCTTGGAATAAATAACACTCACAAAAACAAGAGAAACAAGCAAAAACTTCCCCACTCTATGTTTAAAATTTATATCCAACTCAAAACTGCAATGCTATTGATTCAAGTGAAGTGCGGTGTATTTACTTACATTGGTCCAAAAAGAAGTAAATAATTTAGAGCACAAAGATCGTTTTATTCTTAAGTGGTAGGAGGGGAAAGCCAAGGCTATGAAAAGTATATATCAACACATTGTAGTTTTGAATAAAAATATACAAACAGCCAATTAAATAACGCCACAATATATCTCATTATAATATAATACCAGTAAACTTTACTACTAAATCACTAATGAAAATTTGATCCGGGAATAAATCCATCAACCCCATACATAATCTCAAGAGAGATAGATTCCCATGATAATCCAGAGATACAAACTGATAATAAAGTGCACTGTTTACTTGAAAGGTTTCAGCATGGTAATCTGTGAACCCCAACCTTGGAATCGCAAAAGATGGCCGTATCTATACATCACCCCACTTCCTGATTTTGGGACAGACATGATATCCCTAAATCTGGCTGTGAATTAGCTTCACGGTGATTGGCGCAAGATATGGGCTGCATTAATCTATAAATCTCTTTTTCCAGTTCAAGTTCCTACGCTGAAGAATGATTTGTTTGGCGACTGTCCTTGGTTTTTAATGTCAGCGTTTGGCGACATGGCTGGGAAAAAAGATCTCTTTTAATTAACTCGAAGTTAATAAGGATTCGAATTCGTTAAAAATTAGTGTTTACAGTGTTTTTTTTATGAATATTTCTGTTTGTATAGTATGGATATGCTTATCTTAGAAAGTTGTTACGAGATGTCAGAATTTTAATAAATTGTACTTCTAAAATTTGAACAAAAATAAGAATATTAACTTTGAAGCTAGATATATGTAAGTGATGAAAAAAATAGGCACAACTGTTGATTGTAAACTGTTGACAAATTCATCTGGGAGATACCTTTAATTCTTCTATTTTGCACTTAAATCGTCAACGTCAATCAATCGCCAATAGCAAACTGCCAAATTCGAAGACTGTGTTAAGCCAATTAAAATGAGCGAAAATAAATCAAGCACATGTTTACAAATGCTAATTATATGACCTTTAGGTTATTAGATCAAGGTTCTTTCAATTTTTGTTATCATCCATAATAATTTAACGATGAATATTAAGTTTTTTTTTCCAGAAGTGCTTTAAATAAAGAATATTTCAAAGGAAAAATGGACCTGTCAAAACCGTGAAAGAGACGAGCAGCCGCATGGCTGGGGAAGTTGGGGTCAATGTCAGATTAAATGTATGAAATTTCAAACAGGGCACGTATATATATATATATATGAAAAGCTCTTTCGTTAAAATGTAATAAGGTATTACCACAAGATTTGATTTAACTTAATTTAACTAGTTAATATTTTCCCTTGAGTTAAATATGCCTAATTACAGTAAAAGAGTCAAATACATATGGTTTAATTTTTTATTGAACGGACACAATTTTTTTTTTCAAAAATATAAGCTTTCTTTGAAAGAATTGCCTCGAAAAAGAACAGAAATGGATTAAGGCTGCTTTTTCAGCTAATGTTAAAGAATAAGACCCAAATTCGGAATATTTTTTCAGATATAAAAGTAGTTAAACACATTCATATTATATTCTGGCTTCACTATCCTGTAGTGAATAACTTATTTTGTCATACTATTCATTTTTATCCGAGATGACATATTTTGTCTTTTATGAAATCTGTTTCGCATTTTTTCTCCTGTACCATAATGCTAAATGAGCTACCCCTTTACATGTTAAAAGGATCTTGCATTTACTTAACTCTTTCTCTATACCACCCAAACCATTTTCAAATGTTTTTAATTATATTCATTCTGTCGTCTGTATTTTACATTGAATTCAATTATTTCTTGACAGGCAAATGAAAAGAAGTACCCACTCTGAACTTTTAACATCCGGGCGTTTTGCTGACGTCCCACCTCAGTCCCGAGTGTTTGCCAAAAGTGTGTAAAAAGCAAATTAAAAGGTAAGTTGTCTAATTAGTAATATATGCCAAAAAACGGGGACGCAGTAAGGAATCAAAATAAAATCTTTAAAAGAAATACCAGAATTATTTCATTTCAACTAAACTGTATATGAATGAGTCCCGTTTTTATCACTGAAAGTGAAAAACTATTAACTATTTACCAGCTTCAATATAATAACCAAAAAGGGGCATGAAATAGATTCAATTGAAACTTTCATACTTGCCTTTTTATTACGTCCGTATTGTTGCAAATTTACTCGAGGGTTAAAAGCGGCCGATCGTGTCAATCATTTGAACGCTAACAGATTTATTAGTGAAATAACTGCCTAGCTGCCCCACGAAGATAAATTGACGTATATATATGTTACCTGCAAAGTGTGTAATCCGTCATTTCGTAGAATAACTAGATATTTCATGAAATGACTAGACAATTCAGTTAAAATATATAAAAGGAATGAGTTATACGATTTAACTAAGTATTCTGCAGAATTACGATTATTTTATCTTTCCCTTTCTGTTTAAATGTTTTTAGCACAATATGAGCAATAATAAATTATATCATCTGGTTTTCCTTATTATTTATCAATTAATCAACCACAACAGGGATAAAAAATAATTTTCGAGAGATTTTAGCTATTTATTATCAATTAATTGATAAAATAACTTTGAAATTGTTTATTTTCACTTTGACGGTCTATAATTAGTTATTTCACAGAATAACTAGGCAAATTATGAAATTGTATAATCTATTTTATATTTTAACCGACTTGTCCAGTTATTTCTTGAAATACCTAGTTATTTCTTGAAATTCCTAAATATTCCATGAAATAACTAAATTATACACTTTAACGGTAACATATTTACACAAAAAAATATTATAAAAGATTATTTACAATAGTACAAAATGTACTAGTTATAAATAAACTTTAGAACGGTCCAGAAACGTTTCTCTAAAACAATTACACTTTCGGGAACTTGGATCTATCTCTCTTATTGCCGTCAGCGCAGATATTCCCTTCTCGACTGCACTGACTTCTGAACAGCATTAACATGTACAAAAGATCCAAAAAATAGCCTCATGTAAATTTCTAGAATGATTGATCCTAGAGCTTTCTCGATGATTCCTGGGCGATATCATATTTTGCGCCAATCTGGTAACCCATGTCACATCATTTATGGATGCCATGGTCTTATTTTTCAAGTTCATAAAGTAAATTTATTTGTAAAACTCTCAAGGAAAATGTTTCTGCTGGGAAAGTTACATACGTGGCTTGCTTCAGTATTATAGATCCTAACTTGAATATTCTTTCATAGTCATCTTAAACTAAAAGGAAGAAAAAATTAATAGCTGGGGAAACTTAATATCAAATTTGCAAACTTGCAGGCATAAGAGTCGTGTGTATGCATTTCAGTAGTAATTCCACTAAATATTGGTATAAAGTGTTTCGATAAAATATTGCGTTAAATGAATTACTCACACATTTTAAAATTAACTGAGGATGAGGTTTTGTGCAATATTTCAGAATGAGAATTCTTTGTGTTGTATTGTGCATCTGAATTACGAAATCTCTATCGCCTGTATTATTGTGTTGGCTGATAAGATATCCTGTGAGACCAAATTGTAAATAAAAGATTGCTGATCAATGAAAATAATTTGAAATATGCGATTGTGATCCATAAAAAAGCTTATAATAGTACTTTCTAAACAGAAGAAATTCATCTTCATTTAGGGTTAATATAAGAGTCAAATCATTAATAATTCTGTAGCTAGTATTGAATTTTAGTCAGATATTACCATTAAGCCTTTGTAATTATTTATATTCACCATTATACATTGCGCGATTTCCAATTTCTTCCTAATTTTTCATGAAATATATTCCTAAATAAGAGTTATTTTCATCATCTCCATTTTTAATTCACTGAACGATTTTAAATTACCCAGATATATTTACAAAGGCCAAAGATTGATTTTATAGTTATAGTTTTCTTACTATAATACTCCTTACAAGGGGAGAGCAGGACTAAGGAAATTCATTTGGGGACGATACTTTGTGTAATAGCAGTTCTTCTTCAATGTACTAGTGCCGAATGGCCAGCCAAATCGGAGAAAATAGCCTTCGAAATTAATACTTAACTTCTATACAATTAAATTTTAATTAGCTCCAGCGATGCTATGGTATAGGTAATAACACAACTGCATCTCGCTCAGTAAGTCAGGGTTCGAGTCACGCGATCGACTTGCTGGTGTTTATTTCAATTTATTTAATTATTTTAATTATTAAATAAATTTATTTGAAAAAGGTCAATTAAATATTTTATCTAATTATAAAATAATTAAATTCATAATTATATAAGATATATATATATATATATATATATATATATATATATATATATATATATACATAAATATATGTATATAAATAAATATATATATATATATATATACATAAATATATGTATATAAATATATATATATATATATATATATATACATAAATATATGTATATAAATATATATATATAAATATATATATATATATAAATATATATATATATATAAATATATATATATATATATATATATACATAAATATATGTATATAAATATATATATATAAATATATATATATATATAAATATATATATATATACATAAATATATGTATATAAATATATATATATGTGGGAGACAACAAGGGGTCCAAGACATTTGTCTTTTCTTCTGGTTTATTTAAAATTAAACAAAAATTAATTAAAAAGGTAGCTATTCTAACAGATAGCTTTGAATGATGTGTCCACGGTAACGCCTGCTCGCGCACCTCAGTTTTTCTTCTTTCTAATGTTCTCTTCAATGGTTAAAGTTTCTCAAGGTTTTAGTTCGTGTTTCACTTAGCTGCGCCTGCGCGCGAAGATAGCGTTGTCTGCTGACGATTGGATACTACAACCGGCCAGCCTGACTGTTGGCTGTCCGCAGCGGTACGTATTCCTTTTTTCCTTTCCATGGATACCAGAGGAGAATCTGAAACATACAAAAAAGACGGAACAGACAAGGACTATACGACAAATACACAAAGATTTAACATATCATATTTTTTCTGAACTAGACAGTTTCTCCATCATGTGAAGGCACCTCTTCGACATCCGGAAGGTTCAACAGGAAAACATTTATTTTGCTATCTTGGTTTTTATCAGATCCATCAGGCATCAGGCTTCTTTGCTTGAACGCATCGATATTTTCTCTCTAGAGTTCTGGACGTCTGTTCAAAACGATCTCTCTTTTTCCTCCGTTTCCACTGCCAGGGCTGGAAGATTTTTCGAAGCATTGCAAACCGTCTATGTTTACTCTTCATAGGTGAACAATAATCAAAAACACTCTCTTTTATAATACCATGTTGTAACCAATCATCAATTTGATCGTTTACCTGTAATTTCTCAGAACAAGATAAACGTCTGGCTCTCGGACACACAGGAATATCATTTTTCAAGTTAATACACATTTTTAATTTAGTACTCTTAATTTTATTACATTTATAATTCTTAATTAGAGAACTCAAATCATTTCTAGTATTAAAGTTTTTAACATATGACAATTCATAACTAGAGTTTTCTATCACATTTAAAACAGAAACAGCACCTAAAGAGGATCCACTTTCATTCAATAAAACATCGCTCTTTGCGTGGCTTAGTTTCTTTATTTCAGAATATACACTGGGATGTATAATAAATTCTTCGGTCAAGGTCGGTGATATTGCCGTTCGATCACTTAAACCGGGAGAGAGTTGATTAAGAGAAATATTTACGGGTTTAACTTCTACCATTCGCTGTTCGCCAAAACATGAGCTTAATGATATGATTTCTTAGGAAGGTTTGTGCACTCTAATTAGTGAGGAATTTAAAACTGGGATCTGGCAACCTGAATCAATCAAGGCTGTTACGGGTTGATTTTCCACAAAAATGTTTACATATTGAAGCTGTGCGAACTCGTCGTTTTGTTTTTCGCTCTCGACTTTCAAAGTATTCGCGTTTTTTCGATTATGGATGTGGCCGTTAGATTCGTTAAGATTAAAACGCTTCTCACAATCTCTTGCGTAATGAGATGAATCACGGCATATATATAGCAATTTTTATTTTCCCTTTCAAGATATTGGGGATAGTTATCTCTAATCTTTGGTTTAAAGTTTCGTGGTCTATTTTTAAAGGGGTCTTGGGTATATCCACAAGCAATAGGAATTTCCTTACGTGATCCGCTTCTAGATGAAATATAAATATCGCACTCTTTAGCTAAATCAATAGGTCTAAACCAATCTTCTGCTTCTCGAATGCTAATATGAGTTGCGGTTTCCTTATTTAAAGTTTCAAATAATTTATCAGAAATTAAAAGATCACATAGAGATTCAAAGGAATTAACTTTTCTTAACGAACAATAATATTGGAAGTTTGCCGTCAATCTTGCAGCAAATTGGATGTATGTCTCGCCTGATGATTTTACAGCATTTTTAAATGAGTTTAAACACTCGCGAGGGGTTAATTGGAATTATCTGAGTACTATAGATTTTAGTTTTTCATAGTCATTTAATTCCTCCTTTTTAATATACAATAAGACATTATGAGCTCTTTCGCCCAGAAAATTTATTAAAATTTCAGATTTATATTCGTCGTTTATTTTCTTGGTTAAAAATGCGCGTTCTAATGATTGGAAGAACACATTAAAATTTTCAGATCTGGTGGGAACAGGAAGAGATAAAGTTTTAATGCTTTTGATCATATTTTCTATGTTTGTTTCGAACTGTTTCTCTTCGACTTTAGCTGCAGGGTTTAAACTTAATGCTTCATTTTTAGCCGTTTAAAGTTCGATTTCTTTTTCTAATTGTGCTAACTGAAGTTTTGCGAGCTCAATTTTCTGTTTTTCTAAAGTTGCCTCTCTTTCGTTTCGCGATACCCTCTCATCTACACAGTTTTGAATTAAAGTTTTAACGAAATCTGGATCACTTTCAAATGTACTACTGTTCTCAATTTTAGTCTTTAGTTTAGCTATGGTGTCCGTACTCTCCACAGTACCGTCTAGATCCTCAACAACTCTTATGAGATCCTCTTTAAGAGCGTTTTTATACATTTAGAAAAAATATGGAAAGATCCTACCTTTTTTTTCTAGCTCCCTTGTTGCTCGCACGTGCGATGTATCCAATTATTGAAGAAAAACGTTGATTCCACTGATTTCACCTCTTCGCAGGTAATATAGTTCTTGAAATTGTAGTTCCGGCCTCTACACAGGCGGATTATTCACACTGAGTTAGTTCCAACCTCTACACAGGCGGAATATTCAGGGTTCGTTGAAAAATTCACCTCTACACAGGTTATTTTGTTAATTGTTCCGACCTCTACACAGGCGGAATGAAGTTTAAAAATTCAACCTCTACACAGGTTGAACGAAGTTTAAAAATTCAACCTCTACACAGGTTGAACGAAGTTTCCAAAAAATGGCGGCGCGTCTCCTCCACGGACGCTTTTGTTCATGTTCCAAACTTTGATCAAAATCGAAATTCTTTTCGATCCCGGCCGAGCCCCCATAATTTGTGGGAGACAACAAGGGATCCAAGACATTTGTCTTTTCTTCTGGTTTATTTAAAATTAAACAAAAATTAATTAAAAAGGTAGCTATTCTAACAGATAGGTTTGAATGATGTGTCCACGGTAACGCCTGCTCGCGCACCTCAGTTTTTCTTCTTTCTAATGTTCTCTTCAATGGTTAAAGTTTCTCAAGGTTTTAGTTCGTGTTTCACTTAGCTGCGCCTGCGCGCGAAGATTGCGTTGTCTGCTGACGATTGGATACTATATATATATATATATATATATATATATATATATATATATATATATATATATATATGTAATAATTCCCCTAGCATCTTTTAATTAATTCTTTTAATAGTACTGCAATAATCTTTTAATTATTTGGTTCTACACTAACACCCTGATTTTAATCTTAATCGAGTACTCTTATTGCATCAGACATCCCAATCCCGCCCATTCTATCCAAACAGAGCTGTTATTACGTCATTAGAACTTGTACTATAAAAGCCGAAACCTTGTGTAATCTCGCGCTCTCTTCGTTCGTTTCTCTGTAAATATGTAGCCATCTGTTTTGTGTTGTAGTTTCTTTGTCTGTGTTGTGTCGTCCATGTTCATCGAAATTAATATGCCCAGGTGTAACAAATGCAAAAAGAATTTGAAAGAAAAAATATAAATTAATATAAATCTTGTTTAGAAACAGTGATTAAATTTATTGTGATATGAAAATGTTAATCATTTAAAGTTCTTTGCTGAAAAAAGCAAACAATTAGAAGTTACTTAAGAAAAATCTCATATATATTTTTTATTACACCAATAAAAATAAAATCGTTTTAGGATTTCTTCAGCACATTCTAAGGATAAACACATGTTTCAATAGAAAGCATAATAATTCTGTCAAAAATGAACACAAAATACTTCAATATTGAATGATAAAATACACCATTAAAATAAGATTATACATGATCTTTCATCCATTCTAAAAAACATAGCATATTTCTTTCAAAATATATTTCTGGAATACTTGTAAAAAATAATTAATTACTAAACAGCTGCGGGAGAAATGTTACATTATATGAGTCATCGAAATTACCAAATGTTTAGAAATGGAAGAAACATCAATTTCTTAGTTCAAGGTCAATGACGTAACTGAAGAAACGAAAACTTTTCATATGAAATGCAATTCCTTATTAAATGAGATAAAAACTTGAATATTACGTACGAATTGCTTAATATTTTAAAAGATATACTTGTAGAAAATTTTAATTGATACGATTTCTATACACAAATAGTATTTCAGAAAAACACACATATTTAAAAATATAAATTACTTCATGAAATCGACTACAACAATTTTTTTATAAGTAAATTAACACTTGCTCACATATTCTTTTCTGAAGATTCCCTCTTTTTTTCCTGTTGCAAGGAAAACGAAATAAAAAACAGTACACACCTGATACAGTTGACGACGTGTGATTAATTACTTGAAAACAAACTTTAAAGGCTCCTGGATGTGTTCACTGGACTTGTGAAACTCTTGTAGTTGTTGTACACGGCAGAAAATAACGTGGTTTCGGCGAGCGATCTTGTAAGATCTTGAGTTGTGACTTGGTGACTCGTTTTATTCACCTAAATGTTAGTATGTTATGAGAGGCAATCCCCATTTTCGATTCAGTCCGTTTGTAAATTAGGCTTGCAGCCAAAAATAGGGGGTTTTTTTAAAGAAGAAGAGGGTTAGAAGGTTATCAACTTATTATTTAGAGAAGATTTTCGAAATCAAATCCCAGGCGATCCCCCAATTATTTCTGTGGGAGTCCGAATAAATCTTCGAATAAAAATCAGACTCTTCAGAAGGCGGGATTTTAGATTGGCGAGGTGGCTTGTCTAGGGGTAAGTATTTAAGGGTGAGTGATGAATTTATAATTGAATTTAAGTCATTTAAACACAAATACTTCAAAGTAAAAGAGAATTTATTTAAAGTTAAAGGGAAATATTTACAAAAGGGGATAATTACAAAGAGAAAGAAATGCAAGAATTAGGTTAATTAAAAGTTGAGTTATACCTTTAGAAGACGGGGAAATAAACCTTTCTCATTATTGGACGTTAGGACTGGTGGTGCCGCGCAGGGCGCGAAAATGCTGTAGACGCGATGTGTTGAACAAGCAGTGGTTAGTAGGCCTCTGCCGAAAAATTATTCAAGCCGGAGCTACGAAATCTTACTAAATAAAATTGAGATTAATGGTCCTCTGAAAAGGATATGACTCAACCTTTTAACAAATGTTTCAAAGGGAAAATCCTACATATATATATATATATATATATATATATATATATATTGTTGTATAAAAAGTAATTAATGTAATAAAATTTTATAATAATATATTTTATATATTATAAGCAATTTTTTATATAATTATTAAACTATTTTTGTAAGCTGTTTCATTTTTCAAAACTCAAAATAATTATGCAAAATATCATTTAATATACTGTAAAATCAGGCGTAGAACGCGCACCTATACTTTCAAGCTGCAATTTTTAATTTTTAGGTGTCTTCGCCGTATAATGAGCACCCCCTTTCTATGAAGAAACCTGAAATGTACGTGCGTAATGCTCCTATGTTTTAAAATCTTTTATTCGAAGTATTATCCCAGGCTTTTGAAAAAAAAAATTATTTCTAGAACAACCCTATTTTAAGTTCACAGGAATATCATTTCTTATAAATAAACAATATTTCGAACTATGCAGAAGTCTTATTTGTTTCTATGCTCATCTATTTTTTTTATTTTTAAGGGTCTCATTTTTAAGCTCGGTGTATAAACAAGCACCCGTAAATTTCCATCTTTATTTTGTGTTCAAAGTGCACGTTTTTTGCCGGATTTTACGGTATAATATATTTATATAAAAATATTATTTATTAATAGTATTTTAATAAATAATTAATATTATAATCTGTTAATAAAATATAATATATAAATGTTTATATAATCATGGTTATTGCTTAAGTTTTTAAAACACAAAATAATTATATAAAATATTTAATGGGCCTTTTTAAAATAAATTTATGCAATAATTCAAATAATTAAATAAGTTAAAAAGTTCAACAGCAAATCGACCACTTGACTCGAACCCTGCACGCGGAATGCAGGTACGTTATCCCCTATACCTCATCATTGCTGGAAACAATTACAACTTAATTGTATAAAAGCTAAGTATGAAGTTCGAAGGCTATTTTCTGTGCCTTGACTGTCCTTGCGGCACTATTGCATTGAGGGTTGAACACTCTAAAGGAATTAATTCTACCATTACAAAATTTACAACACACACACACACACACACACATATATATATATATATATATATATATATATATATATATATATATAAAAGGACCTGAATGTTAATATAGATTTAAATTATATTCTCAAAAAAAAAATTAAACAAATAAGTCCAAAGAATTTCCATAAAGATGGAAACAGATAGTTATAATAAAAAATGGAGTTAAAACTAGTTTACTAAATTAAATTTATTTTTGACAATGAAAAATCCGGAGTATTTGAATTACTACGCAGAAAGTAAGTATGCAATTTTTAATTCTTCATTTGCGACATTTAGCTTGTTAAAATAACGCCTACGTATATACATCCTGAAAAATATTTTTTATTGGTAATAAAATAAAAAAATACATTTCTCTACTCAAAAGTCTAGAACTATCAAAAGAGTATTTTATAAATTTTAAATGATTTTCATACTTTAAAATTTGATGAATTGAAAATAATTAGTATAAATATTATTATTTCGTAGTTTGGAAAGTGTTGCCAAAATTCTTTGGAGGAATGAACTTAAAATTATTCTGATAGTTTGTCAGTTTAGCATAGGTAAATATGTACACTTCATTATCGTTATTTTTTTATAATTCTGAATCTAATTATTCCTTTTAACTTTTGATAATTAGGTCGTTCAAATTTTGCTGGGAATGTAGAAAAATATTGCTATAGAAAGAGGAATTGTAGTGGAAAATTTTAAATTAGTGATATAAATTAGCGGTAAATATAATGAATTCAGGAAATTAAAATTAATTTTTTTAATCATTGATATTTTTTGCAATTATATGATGATAATAAATATTAAAATTATTAAGAATATAAACATTTTTTGGAATTATGTTTCTTTCTTCAGAGTCTTATTTTTATGTTCGATATATATTTTTATTTATTTGTTACAACTATGGAAGGCTATGGGAATAAAGTATGAAAGATATTTTAAAATTTAAAAAATCGATCTGTAAAAGAAAAATAAGTTCAAATTTTAAGACAAGTAAAGGGAACTATAAACATGAGAAATGATTAATTTTTTCCAAAATTCTTTTACAAATTTAATTTTAAGATCAATGGAAATTCAACTATAAATGAGCATTCAATTTTCCAGGGAGACCAATTTATGATATTTCAAACCCTCGGTGGTTACCTCGGTCTATCAGGATTATAATAATAATAAATAATTAGAGTAGTAATAATAATAAACAAATAAATAATCAGGATAATAATAATTAATTAGCGAAGTAAAAAATAATTAATAATTAATATCCATTATTAGTAATAATAATTCTTAATATCTATTATTATTAATAATAATTAATATCTATTATTATTATTATTATTAATTAATATCTATTATTATGAATTATTATTATTATTATTATTATTATTAATTAATATCTATTATTATTAATAATAATTAATTAATATATATTATTATTATTTTTATTATTATTACTTAATATATATTATTATTAATTAATATATATTATTATTATTAATTAATATATATATATTATTATTATTAATAATTAATATATATTATTATTATTAATTAATATATATCATTATTAATAATAAATAATATCTATTATAATTATTTATTATAATATATATATATATATATATATTATATATATATATATATATATATATATATTAATAAATAATATATATTTATATATATTAATAAATAATATATATATATATATATATATATTATTAAGTAATATATATATATATATATATATATATATATATATATATATATATATATATATATATATATATATATATATATATTATTATTAATAATATATATATATATATATATATATATATATTATTAATAAAAAATACTTACTGTTTATTATTCGTAATAATTAATATTTATTAATAATAATTAGTAATTATTGTTATGAATACTAATAACTAATATTCAATAAT
This sequence comes from Trichonephila clavipes, assembly GCA_019973935.1. Classification (NCBI taxonomy): domain Eukaryota; kingdom Metazoa; phylum Arthropoda; class Arachnida; order Araneae; family Nephilidae; genus Trichonephila; species Trichonephila clavipes. The sequence goes on from BMAU01015223.1 coordinate 220,609, forward strand.
AATTCAAATTCTCATTAATAATAATTAATGATTATTAATAATAATTAATGATTATTAATAGTAATTAATAATTTTCAATAATAAGTAATAATTTTAATAAATTATAATTCATAATTTATAAATAATAAGTGATAATTATCAACAACGATTGATAATTTATCATTAATAATTAACTCAATAATAATAATTGATATTTAATAATTAAAAATAACAATTAATTTTTATTTATAACAATGAACAATTGTTATTGTTGTTGACTAGTTCCTCCTGTCTAGCCGCAGGCTAGACCAGGTCCATGAGCCCCAGAGTCCTCAGGAAATCGTACACCAAAAGAGGACTGGAATAGATGTCCTCCCTATCAAGTCCTGCACAAAACAAAAAATGATTTGGAGTTGCCTGTACCACAAATTGCATTTAGTACATTCTCGTAAATTTTTTGGCCTAATTGAAAGGAAAGGCCTCTAGTGTGTCCACTCGCAAGCCTACTAATAGTTGTTTGGACGACTCTATCCGCCTTGATGGAAAGGGCACCACCTGGGGCCTGCCTATTATACCAGGGGTGAGTCGGAAGAGTCTTCCATAGTTCTTGAATCAAAGATTTCGTTTTAGAAAAAATTTCCGAGAAGGTCAAAGTTCTTCTCGGCATTAAATCTTCAGTGACACCTTCCTTGGCTAAAAGGTCAGCTGTGTCATTGCCAAAGAGACCAATGTGAGATGGAATCAATTGGAAGTATATCTGATGTAGCTGGGAAAGTTCTTTAAGATTTTTAAGAATTGAGACCGATGTTTTGTCTCCAACTTGTCCAGTCGCTAAGGTGTTGGATAGCACTTCGGCTATCACATAATATCCATATTTCATCAGGAGATGTCACCGTCTTGATGATTCGGAGAGCTCCATCAATGGTAATTAACTCGGATCTAAAAACAGAACCAAAGTCCGGATTCCTATTTTAATATTATGAGAACAATTAGGAGCCTTTATAAAGATGCCACTGCCACATGAGTTTTTATCGTCTTTGCTACCGTCGGTATAAATTTGCATTGCAGTAGCTGGAATTTTGTTAATAATCTCCAATGCTAAGTACTTAATAATAATTAAAACGTAAGAATTAATATTTATTAACGATATTAATAATGAATACTAATAATTACTAATAATAAACAAATAATACTACATCGGAATCATAAAATTATTTAAAATTAATAATAATTAAAAATAAACATTTAACTACGGATTCTTTGTGTGTATGTGTTTCATTTTAAATAATTAATTAATTATTTTTAGTTTAAAAGCAAATCCCCCCTGCCCTTTGTCCTCATAACGTAGCTGTGGTAACTGAGTGGTCATGAACTCGCAACCGACGAGTTGTGCGCTTTAGTACTGATGTCACTAAAGAATCTCCCTTTAGAGTCGGGATGAACATTATGTCGATCGCGATCGACCGGTGGACCGCCAAGAAATTTTGGGGTGACCGCCTTCATATAAAACCTTAGACGCGAATACTAAAAAAAACACTGGTGGTTATAAAGATCATGGAAGCCCCCGTGAATAAAAGAGACACCGTGAATAAAACTGCAACCCAAATTTGAGAGACGTTTTTAAGAATTTACTAGACTAGAATCAAAAGTTGCATTCATGGGTTATCCATTCGGCAACGTTGGTGTGAAAAATATAACTAAATATATGTGACATGTTCTCTTTATCTCTCTATGAAAACGAAGCTTTTCTCTCTCAAAAGGACGTAATCTATAAAGAATAACTTTTGGAATCTAATAGACGAAGTAAATTATCCCAATTATAAAAAAGTGGCAATTCATTTAACATCGTTCTTTCGCTCTACTTACCTTAGTGAATCTACATTTTCTCAACGAAGAATATAATTAAGACAACATATTCCCGTTTCACAGATGACCACTTAGAATCCAGGGCAAGATTGGCAGTTAGTAATTTATACCGAGGTATTCAATATTGGGGGGAATAATATGAAGACTAAGTCTTCTACTGAGACTATAGCTACGAGAACTAATTTTAAGTGAAAATTATTTATTTCTTGATGCACTGTAAATTGTTTGAAAATGCATCATTTGATATTATTAAATTTATGGGTGCAATTATATATATATATATATATATATATATATATATATATATATATATATATATATATATATATTATGTTTGTATTTTGCGTTTTACTTAAAATGTAGATTTAAAAGTGAAATTCTGTATTTATTATTGTTATAATACAAATATTGTTAAGTTTTTTTTTTTTTTTTTGCTCATCTCACCTACGTTACATCATGGACCGCATCACCTTGAAAAAATTAAAAGTAGACCGTGCCGCGTAAAAGTCTGCCCACCCCTGTTTTAGACGGACTGATGTATATTAAATCTGTCGTAGCTCAAATTCCTCCCGTTGGCGTGGTATGGTAGATTAGAGTCATTTGACCGAAGTTCAAAATTGCGACGTCCTTCACCGATAGCCCGCTTATTGTTTTGGTGTGCGACATTAATCGAAAATCAATCAACCAGAATTTTATTTGTTCTTAATTTTTTTTCCCTTTTCTGTTTATAACCTTTTTTCCAATTTGTCACTGGTAATTGATGTATTTCCCCCTTAATTTCTGAAGTAGTTTATTAGAACACCATTTGAAAAGGCTCTTTAAGCATTATACCCAAGTTACAGTTAAAGAACAGAAAAGTACAAATAATTTAATATTTTTCAGGACTTTTTAATGTAAACAACTCAGGATTTTTAAAACATTCACAATCAGGCTTAAGATATTATGTATATCTCTATTATGGTTTTATCAAAATATTCATATTTTTTCAAGTCAATTGCGAGGATTTTCTGTTTTTGTACCCCTGTTTTTTTATGCAATATCCTTTTTGTATAGCTTAAAAACCTAGATGAGAACGTTTTATAGAAACTTATGATTGCAGTTTTTAACAAAACTTGAACTCTCTTATGAACTCATTTTGTCATCCATACGGAAAACTAAATCAATAGCTATCCATATTATGTACCTCACTAAGATATCTTTCGAAAATTCCATCGTTTGGTTTGAAACCATCAAGCACACAATTCTCCTTTATATATATTCTATAATCTTCGATTCAGTGGCGTAACGTACACCCCCGCATCGCGGAGGGGTGGGCAGGATTCTAGGAGGTCCAAAAGTTATGGTTTTGCAGTCCTTTGTAAGATCCAGCTTAGGGCCCCAAACCTGACTTTGCAGGTCCACCCAAGTATTCTACTTTGCTCCACAACTACTTCGATTCATTCAATACCATATACCAAAAATTAGTGGCGTAACATACTCCCCCGCATTGCGGAATGGGGAGTCCAGGGGGCCCAAAGGCTATGTTATGTTATGGTTTTGCAATCATTTGTAAGATCCGGCTTTGGGGCCCAAAATCTGACTTTGAAGGAAGGGTGGCTCTGATATTCTCCGTTACTCCACTGCCGAAAATAATATTTCTACCCCAAAAAGAGAGAAACAAAGTTCCCTTATCATTGAAAACGGTGTAAAATTTTTGTTAGACATTTGCGAATTATTATTTTTCGGATCCGAATTTTTACGGTCTCCATGTGTTGTTTTTCCAATCCCGTTCCATGATCTCAATAAAAGTAAACACACCGATTCGAACTCGAAATTTTTGCAAGTTTCGTGATTTGTGGTTGGCAGCAACTACAATGCAAATCGAGCGATTATTTAAACTCGCCTCGTGTTAGTTTTTATGGAGAAAGAGAAAAAAAGGAAATATGTAAGAAGTGTGTTTTAGCTCTTAAATAGAGAGCGGCTGGTTGGCTATGCAACTGTATGTTGCATCACCATTTTAAGATGATAAATTCGTTTTAAACATTAGACTGTAAGAAGACGGTTCGAATCGGATGTCTGGTAATGGTGATTTTTAACAACATTTTTTAATCAACTTATTGTTTTTGATCGCTCCAGTGACGAACACATTGACTTTTTCCTTGATTATTATTAAAAGTCATTTTTAAGAAACTGCTTTCAACTTTATGCCTCCTCGACACAAAAATTTCACAGCTTGCTTTGCCAAAGCTTGCGTTAGTTTACCAGGAAGTGTAAAATTCTTTCAACCATAATACGTCTATAAAAATTAGTCTTTCATCTATCATATGTCTTTCAAAAACTCTTAATTTGCCTTTACAAGAATTACTTTTACAAATCCCAGATTTAATTAATTAAAAGATAAAATTCAGTATGTCTTGCAAGCCAGAAGGAAGTCCGAACGGAACGCTTTTTCTTCTTTGACAGATCTCCCGCTGGTTGCATAAATGGCGTCATTTTGGAACACGATATTGACAAGAATTCACACTATCTGACACTTTTTCCCCCCCGCTTTTCTCCTCTCTGGAACTTCTCTTACAACATTCTATCTTCATTTTTTTTTCTTACTTCACGAGAAGCTTGGCAAGTTGCCAGCTTAATGACGAGCAAAAACGGGTGCATTAAGCGGTGTCTATAATAATAGCATGAAAGAGTCAACTTACCCAGAGTGCTACTGTGGAAATAGAAACTGTCATAGCTTGGTGAATTCAAATGACTAAAGAGTTAGGGAGGTAATAAATTATCAGTTAATGGGGTCTGTTACGGTTATACACTCTCTCTCTTTCTCTCTCTCTCTTGTTTGGAATCTTTTCTTAATTTAATTTTCTTTTAAGTCCTAATATTTCTTAAATATAATTTTTTGTAAAATCTCATCCTTTTTTTTCAGTCTTATTTTAATATCAACATGCTTTTTTCGTTCTGAAATCTAATTACTTTATTTGAATACAACATTTTTCAACTTTTTTACCTTCTATTAATTAAATTTGGTTTTTTTTTCGCTAATTTTTTGTAAAAATTTCACGTTACATTTATTAATACTTTAACTGTGTTTTAATTAACGACAAATAAATTAATATGAAAAAGAATTTTTTTTAAAAAAAAATAAAATTTCTAATATATTTTTATTGATCAAAGATTTACTTAACTTTCATCCTAAGTACAAAAAAGCTTATCCTAACAAAAAAAAAGAAAAAAATATTCCCCAAATAGCGAGATATAGGTTGAAAAAAATTCAAATTTTATCTAATACTACCCGTGTTTATTGAAATAGATTGATTATATATTAATATTGCACTTCGAAGCTATACAAAGTGACATACCTCACAACTTTAACCACGGTCAAGTGACCCCCCTCTCCAAACTACCAAACCACATGAACGTTGGGATTTTGAGCCACGACCGATTTAAAGTGCATCGGTTCTTCTATACCCAGGGGTCGGCAACCTTTTAGCTGTGAGGTGCCTAACTAATCTACCAATATGATTCAGCGTGCCACGAAGTCGGATATTTTTAAAATAGTTCGGTTCCGGTGATATTGCATGCAGAGTTAGAGAATAGAGGTCAATCATATAGATTTACAGTTTTATTTTGTATGAATTTTGCATTTTTTAAAGTTATTTATTAACAAAAATTAAACAATGTAAATACAATTCTCTCAACATAAATAAAAAAGATTAAAATTTAACATATAGTATGAATCTTTTAAACGAATTTATTAAAATAAGAAATAAGCAGCATAAAATATAAATATTCCCCTTCAATATTGTTAAATAAAAAAAATAAGTAAATGTTTTAATGCGGACCTTGTCACTGCAGCGTTTAACTTGATATCGCAATATCAGTAGTATAATGTGTGACTTTATTTCATACGATTCTGAGCATTAAATTATTAAAAACTTCCTTGAAAACTTAAAATATAATATGTAGAACCAAGGGCGGCTCAAAAGCCGGACAAACCGGACCCCTGCCCGCGGCGGCAAATTTTAAGGGCGGCATTTGGATCAAAATTGAAAAATATTCTTTTTTAAAAGTTACAAAAAAATTATATATTTTCTGAAACATTATTGTGGAGGAATTTTGTATTTCATTTAACAAATCTTATTTCCTTAATTTGTACTCCGCATGTTTAATGTCGATTTTCTTTTATATTAAAACTTGAAGGGTTCGAGGTAGGAGTATATCTTAAATCATGAAATTTCATATGTTTATACATTTCTCAACAGTAAATTTCTCCTCATCCAAGAGTAGGGTCACAACGGGCATTCCTTTCACCCATATGATTTCTGGTGTCAAGTATCCAAAAGGGGACAAGGGCAATAAAAGTTTTCAGTAGATAGAGAGTCACAGGAGATATTTATTTTAGTCTTAAGTGCGATTACTATAAGTCAAATTTAACGCTTGTGATTCCTACTATTTTTTCTAAACAAATTAGCCTGCAGAAACACGCTATTTCTTTTCCCTTACTTTATACTTGTTTGAAATAACAACAGGTAATTATGTGCTTAATTTCGAATTATTTTGTATTTTTAAGACTAAAATAAATGTATATATATATATATATATGAAATGCTTTTATATATAATATTTCTGGAGAGTGGTAATAATTGTATGACGTGGCGAGTGGATGTTATTACTGTAGCGAACCAAAGATAGAGCGTGGCAGATGGCGAGTGAATGGCTGTATATTAGATACATTTTCTATGTTGGTTGATGTTACATATTCAATACTATAAGGCAGTCTGGAACATTAATCCAGTTTATTGCATCTAGAAACACATAAAGATCAAGTAGGGACGGCATTACACATAACAAGAAGCAAACATCATGGCACAAACACAGAACGCGCTGCAGCCGGCTTATTACATGATGAAGGTAAGCAGACAAATGAGAGCGATTACACAAGATTTTTGCTTTTATACCGGCAGTGGTTACTACATAATAGTAGTTCTGATTGGATAGAATGGGCGGGACAGGGATTTCAGACTAGCCGATTACGATTAAGATTACAGTGTTATTTTTAAAGCAAAGAGAATTCAAGTTGGTTTAAATATTAGTACAAATAGTTAACAAAAAGGATATTAGAGGGAATTATATATATATATATATATATATATATATATATATATATATATATATATATATATATATATATATATTGTTAAGCTGTATTTTTTTGTTCGTAATAATTATTCGTTTTATAGGTGTAAATCTATGTGAACAACTTATCTTTTTTTTAATTATAATTTTTTGCTTTGGTGAGAGGGGCGGTATTTTCCATTTTTGTCCGGGCGGCAAAACTGCTAGAGCCGCCTGGTTGAAGCAAAATCGGAAAACAGAATAGATGCAATTTTCTCTCCTCAAAGAATGAAATCTCTCTACAACGAGGTTAATAAATTTACAAAATAACTGCAGATTTATCTTTAGAGTTATCTTACAGATTTTTTCGTAATTCCGTAACTTATGTTTGTTAAAAAATAACAATTTCCATTTATTTAAAAATTTACAAATTTTTAGAGAAGTATAGAGTGCCACTGAGAATTGTGCCAAATGGGGTGCGCGTGCATTCGGTTGTCGACTCCATTCTTTACGGTGAGTCTTCATTGGCATTAGGGTTCTAGCTCATGACACGAGTTCGTGACCGGGGCCCTAGGTTACCAGGACCACTAGGCGAGAGAGAAAAAGAAAAATAACTTGTAAAACTTCAGAAAGAAAAATAGTTCTTTTTACTTAACGAGCTTGAAAATATTATTAATATACAGAAAATCACCAGTTCATTTACTTAAAAGTGTTTTTCCTTTAAATACTAAACAAATTTTTTTTAATATAAAAAATAGCATGATATAATTTTGTTGGAAATATTTCACCATAAATATAATTAAAACGAAAACTGTAAATCAAAATTTTTTATTAATCCATTTCAGTTATCATATCAGTTTAAGTAAAAATGAAGTTTCAAAATCCCTTTTTTAAAATTTATCAATTTAGAAAAGTATTACCTAAAAAATTGTGTCTATAATTCTATTAATTTTAAAATTAATTGGATTTAATAAATTGTAGACAAACAAAAATAGTCTGAATGAATGAATGGAACAAATGAATATTTTTTTCTGATGTGTGTCTGCATCTAATTTTTGGAAATTAACCGGTCTGTTGATAATTTTAATACTTAACTTCAAAAAGCATCCACTGAGTATACTTTTAATTTTTTTCGAATTTATTTGAATAATAAACAGATATAAATATTTCTTAATTAAATACTTTTCAAGGAAAATTAATACACTACTTAATGTAATTAAAATATGCATGAAAGGGATTTTTTACTTGAAATATAGAAATTAATTCAAATAAATTTAATTCTTTTTTTTTACAAAAAGTTAATAATAACTTTAAAAAACTTGTTTGCTTTAATTTGTTCGCTGTTTTTTTCATATCAAAATTAAATTAAAACTTTATAACTCAAATTATTTAATTTTGTGTTAAATATAAGTAGTTCTCTACTTAAACGAATTTATGAATAATTGCTATATTAAAACAGAATATTAAATCTTTTTCGCAGAGTGTTTTTTGGCTGTTATTTATTGCTTTATTAAAATTCAATTCTTTTAGAAAAAAAATTGCAAAAATATTTTTTTTCTGAAAAAAATGTGTAGTTTTTTTAAAAAATTTTTTAACAGGAAATATTGTAAATATTTAAGTTAATGTTTTTTTAAAAGTCATATTCAAAGGTTTGTTTGTTTTTAAAAATAAATTTAGCAATAATCTACTTACGAAACACAAAATGTAAATACATTTCTTGAAGTGTAAAAAAAATTCTTGTTTGTTGCTGTGATTATTTTAAGAATAAATCTATTAAAAAGTTACTTGTTAATTTGTCGAAAAAAAGGAAAAAAATGTATAATCTCCTTTATTTACATTTTATTGAATACTTTAAAAAATATTTTTTAATAAAATGTATTTATCTCGATGAAAAAATATTTACGTTAGATAAATTTTATCAACTGATTGAGGAATTACTAGAGAATGAATAGCGACAAATTTAGAAAGACCCGCATACCTAGACTTTGCCTCACTGCTGAGATTCTATGCCATTAAAAAACTTTAAGATTTAGTTTGATTGATTTTTTTACACTGACTAAAAGTGGTGCTATGGCGAAGAATCAAATGAGGAACGCAGAAATAAAAAGAAGGAAAAATTTCCTTTTGTAATTCGCTTGCGAACTGTGGCGTAACATACACCCCCGCATTGAGGGGGAGAGCCAGGACTCTAGAAGGCCCAAAGCCTGACTGACGATAAGTACGTAACGCCCAGAAAAGGACTTTGCAGAGGGGGTCTAATATTCTCCGTTACGCCACTGCTTGCAAATGTAATGAATCAGCACATGTGCAATGCAATTTAGTGATTATCACGATTTCAATCACTGCTTTGTCCTTGTGCACTCTACGATCACTCTGCACTGGCATTGTGAAGACATTTAATTAAATCGATCACGCAATGTATGAATCCAAAATCGTCAAAGGGCTGTACAAAACTTCCGAACAGTTCAATACAAGGTGCTGTGTTGAATGGTCCTTTGTATTGTGCTCTAATAGAATTTCTGTTAAACAATACTTGTGAAATAGGGTTATTATTATAAATTTCATTAAAACTCTCTAAAATGATGGTCTATTAATGTGATTGATGTTGTCTCCACGTAAGGGCTCTAAAATACTATTTAAAACCCCCCGAAACAATGTAGAGCAGATAGTTTCAGTTTCTTTACACTGTTTTTCTAGTTCCCAAATTTATGTTATGGGTATTTAATTAATTCAAACTTCCAGACTGGACAGATTTACCATGAATATTCCTTCTACCTAGCGGTTCTTAAACTGTGGTCCATAGACCTCTAGAGATCCGCAACGTCTTTTTAGGGGGTCCGCAGAGATCTCTCATTCAATGTTAAGATTTCCCTCGTTTTCAGACCTTTACAGACCTCGTGTAAATATTTGAAAGATGTGCCATCCTAGACTAGATCACTAACTTGCTCAGCACTCGTAAAAGAAATGATGTAATATTTATAAAAAAAATAGATAATTAAGGTTTTTTAAAGGGAAAAAAGTCTATATAATTCAGCGTTTCTCAAACTGTGGGGCGCGCCCCTTTAGGGGGCGTCATAACACTACGAGGGGGGCAAGCCTTTTGAAAAATCGAAAACAAAAGATTATTTTGAAAAGTTATTAATTTACTGAAAGTAAACAAACAAAATACATTCTGACATAATAAAAAATGAAATACACATTTACACTCTGATATAATACATCCATAAATGTATCACTACCGCACACAATGTATTTTATAATTAGTTTAAAAATAATAAGTTAAGAACAAGTTTAATAATTACCAGGGACCCCATGGACTTGTCATATATAAAACTATATGCGACACAATTAACAGTTACCTTGATCATTTGTACAGTTTATAATTAATGCCTTAAATAACGATTAAATTTTTTTTCGCGATTTGCTCACCAATGCCACCGTTTGTCACGTAGACGTGCGCATGTGATGTATTGCGGGGGGGGGAGAGAAACGGAATAAGTAAGCAAATCCTCTGAAATAAGTAAATCCTTCGCAAACACTGTCAAGGTCCTTTTATTGCATTCTAAAGCCTTCGGAATAATTTTATGGATAGCAGTGCACAAAAAGGTCATACTTCGGAAAGACGTGTATATACGTCTGGGGCAAATCTTTGACGAGATATTTATATACGTCTTTTTAGTTTTAGCGTCAAAATGTAGCTTTCTTGAATTTAATATATTATTATTGTATTGAGAAGGGGGGGGACGATGAAAATTATGATTGAATACTGGATCGCAAATACATTAAGTTTGAGAGAAACACTGATATAAGTTGAAAAGGTAGTCTTAGGATTATTGAGGAACTTTAAACCACTCAGATATGGATTGGAAGTCAAGGAGGGGTATTCAAAATCCTGGGGGTCCGTGATGTCAGGCTGACACATATGGGGAGACGTTGGTATCGAAAGTTCAAGAACGGCTGCTCTAACCCATCAGACCCCTTAGTATAGGGACTGACAAATAGCGGCCCGCAGTCGGAAAATTCTCTTTAAATCGAGGTTTCTTTCCCGTGCGTGATGAACGATTAATCTTGCATTTTTCATGAAAAGAATCCCTTTATTCCTTTAATAGGAAAGCAAAATATCTGAAAGTGTTTCTACAAAGAGATAATTTGCAGAGTTTGCGGGATGAAATCACAAAAACTCGTGATGTAAAAAAGAATGAGCCTTTGCTCTTTTATCCCACTACTGCTGATCTATTGAGGCAGCAACTGAGGAGCCACAGCTTGTGGACTTATTGACTTACAGACAGATGGCATCGTGAAGTAAATGTGTTATGCTATTGCATTAGTTGACTTTAAAAAATCTTTAACAAGGGGAAAAAGTCAATGAATTATGAAATTTGCAGGGAAATTATTCTTTATATTTTAGTTGGCATATTTTGGTCAGCAAAATTTTTTCTTACATGAAGATCAAGAGTAATATAGGTGTAAGTACAGAAACGTAACTAACGTGCAGGCTGTCATGAGAATTTAAACAAACAATCCCACTCCTGATTTCAATAAAAAAAAGCTGTAGAAAAGTATGATAGGGGACATTTGTTTTATAAACTGACTCTGAACTATATAAATGAACCTGCAGCTATATAGAGGGTATGAAAATAGCACAGTAATTAAATTGAGTAAAACTGCCACTAATTTATTTACCTTATATTTGTCGGATGCTAATCCACATACTCAGTTAAATGATGCAACAAAGCTGGAAAAGCTAAACTAGTTTATTGAATAGGCGTTTTCCTTTGGGGGGTCCGGAATGTAAAAACAGTCCTCAATCCCATATCAGGAGAGTCTATGATGCTGGGCATGTCAAAAGTGGTGTTTTCCATTTTGCTGAGTGGCATGATGGTGATTGGTCGAACGATGGAATCCGGGAGGAGTGGCTATGGTGCTTCATCTGGGTGGAAAGTTTTTTGAGTTTTTTGGCTTGGCTGAGAGCTTAGAGGTTGCTCTCTGATTGGATGCTGGGTACAGTGAACATTGACTCCAATTGGCTGCCCTGGGGGCTGGGTTTTAGAAAACGGGGAGGCGCAAATCCAGTGGGGAGAACAAGAGAAAAATATTGACAAATGTAAAAGAAAGTAAAATTTTAGCTATTAAGGTGTGCAATAAAAATTATTGCACGAATAAAAGAATTACGGGGGGTTGTAGGAATCAAGAAGAATTCTTATTGGTCTTTTTGTATTGTCATTAGGGGTGTATTGAGATAACTTTTGCATATTGAAATTATTGGTTGCTTGTAAATCGTTAAAAAAGTTATTTTCTATTTTCTGAATATGAGATTTGAAACTATTAATTTTAAGAGTATTACGTATGTCGTCATTACGCATGTATCTTGTGGCTTTGACGATCATACGTATAAGCAAATTCTGCAGGGTATCTAGGATATTGATATTAGTTTTAGCGGCATAACCCCATACTGGACTTGCGTAAGCTAAAATGGGACGCGTAACGGCTGTATAGAGAAGCACTTTGTTTTCTATACTTAAATGTGAGTTCCGACCTATAAGGGGGTAAAGTTTAAACATAATTTTCCGGAACTTATCGCGAACGTATAAAATATGTTGTTTCCAAGTTAGGTGCGTATCGAAAATTATTCCAAGGTATTTGGCTTCCTGAGACCAGGGGATCTGTTTATTGTACATGATGATTGGTGGTGGGAGTGAAAGCCTTTTCGTGAAAATTATGGCTGTGAATTTTCTACGTTAATACTTATTTTCCATTTGTCATAGAAGTTTTGCAGGTGGAGTAGGTGTTTGTTTATTGCATAGAAATTGTTGATCGTTTTTTATACGTAGCATGAATGGCAGTATCATCGGCGTAAAGGTTAATTTTTGTTAGTGAGTAGTCGGGGATATCATTAATATAAAGCTAAACTAGTTTATTGAATTCATATCAACATATATACCAACTATTAAAATAAAAATAGTGGTAACTCTTTAAAATATAGTAAATTATGGTAGAATGGCGGCGCCCTTAAGCACGCAGTGAATGGTAAACTATGCACAGTTTGGTGTGCGAATGGCAGAGCCACTTGCAAGTTATAAATGAGTGGTGATGCCACATATTTATTATTTTAACAATGGATGCAATCACGTTAAAAATATGCAGTCCTCCGGTATCCTACGCTTCCACATGTGGCCCGCGAGTCAAAACAAGTTGACCACTCCTGCTTTACAGGCATCAATACTCAAACGAAACAACGCTGGGTACAGTTGCATACCATACACCCCCACAACCCCCAAACCTCGGGTAGGGTGGACATAATTCTAAGGGTCCCAAAGTGGGACTGATACCAATTACGCATTTAATCAATTTATACAATTTTAAAGCCAAAACCCGATTTTGGACGGGGAGAGGTCCTAATATTCTCCGTTACGCCATTGGCCGGGTATAAGTTCGTGATCAGGATCGTTTTCAGTGATGTACACCGACATCTCTTTTGGGAGAGTGGTGGTTACATTCTAAAAAATACACAGACGAAAGCACCGAGGAGTAACCTGTATTGTAGAAGTGAAAAATTTGTTGGTCTATGGGGGTTGGACCCTGACCCCATTACCCCTTGTGTCCTCTTCCTCCTCCTTCCTCTAGCATTCGAGTTCTCTTCTAAACCCTATTTTGTATAATTCAAGTACCACTGTAATTTTTTTTTAAATAAATGTTAAAGCAAGTCTTGAACTCACAATCTGATAATGACGAATCTAAATTGCACTGTAAGGCTAACAATACTTTATTTTTCAGGGACGCACCAGAGAACACATAAGGGCCTCCCCAGCAAAGTCAGGTTTTGGTCCTCAAGCCGTATCTTACAAGGTGTTACAAAACCATACGTACTTGTCATCAGTCAGACTTTAAGGCCTTTAAATTTTTATAAGCCAGTGAACATTTTGTATACCTAACATCAACGACGATTCATTGAGTCTTATTAATTCTGAGAGAAATACGATCTTCGTTACAGTTGCCATTCAAACAGAAAGAAACTTCAAGTGCTAATACTTAAATAAAAAAAGGCTTTTCTCAGTATCTCAGTCACATATTAGTACAGTTTTCAGATAAAAAGCACATATTGAAAGAGGGGTCGATGAAACTAATGTTTTATTTATAAATAAACGTCCTGGAGAGGATATGTTATTATTATTTTTTTATTTTCTGTTAGTCTGATTGCTTTCTAGTGTAAGAGAGATAAGAAAATTATTTCCTGAACAAGCACAAAGAAAATCGAAATGTTACTTAGTCCTTGTCTGACAGGCTTCCTGAGAGTTATCGAATCGCTAACGAGTAAGTCCCTAGGCGAGGATATTGACTGTTCTGTGTCCCTGTGGAGTTCTTATGACATCGACAAATAATTTATTCCATTTCATTTTTTCCCTTCTATTCTTAGTAATGATTTCTATTTTGATTAATAATGTATAATCTTATATATAAATTTGAACGTTTGTATACAGTAATAACCCGAACTTACACGATAGATGGGATTGAGTGATAACCGCGTAAGTCGTAGTATAATTCCGCATATAAATACATATAAATTATTATTAGTTGGGGATAGAGATGAAAGAAAATAATTTTCAGAAAAAAAAATGTTTTGAAAAATCTTAGATAATACACGTGCAAAAAAAAGCCCAAAGTTATTTGAATGTAGAAGGTGTTTCATAAAATCTAACAGGTAGTCTGCCAGTTCAAATACATATTTTTTATTCCTCAAAATTTCCTCGTTTTCTGCATATCCTTGTTTCTTTGAAAAAAAAGTGCTCTTTGTTGGAGCATGTATTTTCTAAAATTTGTAACTCTTTTTCTCTTAAACTAAGGCCTGTCAAATTCCCAGCCGTCTTTCGATTTTTTTTATTGAACTGGGTCTTCAGACGCAAATTCTTTAATGGCTTGCTCTTGTTCATGCATTTCTATGAGTTCATCAATCGTCAGCTCTTGATTGTGAGAATCTAGCAGTTCTTAAAATTCACCACTATTCACTTCTGAATTTGGCAAAATGGACAACTTCTTCAATCAAACTACCGATTTCATTAGTTTCTGACAATGATACAACTTGAGTTTAAAGATGAAAAAAAAGGGCTAATCGATGTGATTTGAAAGTCGCGTATCTCCGAATTCACGTAAATCGGGGTAGCGTATGTGTGTCGAGGTATTGCTGTACTTGTTTGGATTGTATATAAAAATCCACTCCATGGCCGTATGGATCAATAATTTTGCAGAGAAATCAGCTGATGTTCCAAAGAAGCCGTAGGCATATATTTACACTGATAAAAATTTTCATATTTATTTTTAGAGTACTTTTTTCTAAAGCCCTATGCTTAAAAGAAAGATCGTGTGCTTGTGCAAAGTCGCCAATTGTTGTGGTAAACAGCCAATACGGGAAAACCGTTCCGATTCATGTTTTGAAAAAGATTGCTTCATTTGGAGATATATTTTGCTTTGGCTACGTTTAAGAACGGTTTTTACGGAAATCGACTTCGAAGGGCAGTTTCGGAGGTGTTAAAGATAAAAATTCTCGTTTGGGTGTATTACACCTATACGCAAGCATGTTTCTTTTGTCGAGTAGAAATTCCTAAAAAATAGGTTTTGCGGAAATTGATTCCAAAGGGTGAGGACACGATAGCATAAAGGATTAATATATTCCGTACGCTCAGAAATTCAAGTCATGTTCTTTTTAAATCATGAAGTGAGGGCTATAAAAATACATTTTTTAGTACAATCGTAAGTATAATGCTAAAACTTAAATACCAATAACTTAAACATGTGTATAAGTATAGTAATACATTATCATGAAATAATCAGCGAAACGGGTGGATAACGGCAAGTAATAGACCAGATAACCCAAAAATAACAGATGATTTGAAAAATCAATGGAAAAAATGGGATAAAAATGTACTGTTTGCTGCCTTCTGCTTTGGTAACCAAGGAGAATTTCTTCTCACCAAGTTTCAAAATTAGCTATTAAGTTTGTCAACAGGTTCTGCATCTGACTGGGAAAACTATTAAAAAAAATTTATATCCGTTTTTTCTGACACGCGTTAGTATTCTGCCTTGTCTTTCGAAAATGGTTTCCCGTTGGAAATCACTAGAGTAAAAACTAGTCATAATATGTAAAATTTAAAATCAGTTACTAAGTTTGTCGACTAATGGCTTGGATGGGGAAGATATGGTTTCCTCGTTGAAACATGCCGGAAAGAAGGACGTGTCCGAGGAAACGGACAAATAAAAACATTTTTTTTTGTAGTTTTTTAGTCAGAAACGCCACCTGTTTACGAACTATTTAACTACTTTTGAAACTAGGGGAGAACAAATTTCCTGGTTACCAAAGCAGAAGGATTCAAACCGTACATTTCTGTTGCCATCCCTTTTTCAATTCCTATTATTAGCTCGCACTCTCAAAATATTTATTTGTTTATTTATCTTGGTGGAATTTTCAATCGTTAATAAAATACATTTTAAAGCGCTCAATTGAGCTGAAATTTTATATAAATGATTATTTTGGACGACAATACAATAATTTAATCATAATTAATTAAAATTAATTGATTAAAACTAATTTTTTAAAGAATTACAAATATACTCACGTTGGCATCATTTTTGGCGACTTGTTGTGTCAAAATTTGAAAATGTTTTTTTCTCACGTTTTAAAGCATTCAGTTGATCTGCAATTTTATATGCACGATTGTTTTGGATGACAATACGATACTTTAATGACATCTTAAAACAACTCCTTTAAATTCAACTCGCCTTTACTTTGCTGGATAGAATAACACAACATGAAATAAAAATTAGAAACTATAGAAGTAAATAAATATACCCTGTGTGAACGTATTGCTAAGATTTCAATCATAAGGGTAAAAAGAGAAATCAACTAGTTGAGTAAATTATATATATCCTCGTTTTAATAATACTCATTTAGACACACAGTAATGGTCGTCGTATACAAGACGGCCTTGTGGAAAATGAAATCTCTTGAATGGGTGTGACCAATTACAACATGTTGAAGTACATTGCGAGCCTATTTTCTTTACATTGCGGTGACAAATGGGGGTGAAAAAAAAGGAAAATAATCTTTTCAAATTAGAGTCAGCGCTAAACACGTGCGCTTGACGTTTAACTTGAAGAATGGGTAAACACGTCGTTCGCCCCGGAAACGATTTCGTACTTTCCGAGAACTTGGCACGAGTTATGTCGGCTTTAAAAGATGTACTCTCAAGGCCCGTGTCACATCGGTCAATTTAAACTGCCGTCAAGAAAGAAGAAAATTTGGGGGAAAAAACGGCATATCTTAACGCACTCCTTGGGAATTCGCTGGGTGTTTAGAATTTTCGAACCACAACCCTTCAACTTCTTTGCAAAAAAATGCGTGTGGGTTTTAAAAATGTGTAATTTATAACCTAAGGCAAAGTCTTATCTTAAAATTCTTGTAATTTCTCTTTAAGTTTATAACTTTGATTTTCATTCCGTGCTAGAAATCCGTCGTTATTTAAGAAAAGAGTACAACGAAAGGAATTTACTCGTATCTGCATATTTCATAAGCTGAGGATTGAAGTTTGTTTTCATCTTATAATTTACAGTACAGATGTCGAGCAAAATTTTTACAACATTTGTTAACTAAGTGATTCAATGTTTTACTTTCTATGTTATGAAATAATTGTTAATTTTAGTCACGAAATAAAATAAATTTAAAAAATGTGAAGAAAATTGCTATATTTATTTACTGAATTTTAATATTTCGAGAAGTTAAAATTTCATACACACATTATCTTTTACTATTTTTAATACACCCGCTTACATGTGTATACTGAAATGCCGAGTGAGTGAGTGTTTATCAACGCCACGCTATAAAAGCAACAAGAGTGCTATTGGTGAGAATGAGAGTTATATTAGCATCGTACTATAAAGCTACACCAGGGCTATTTGCGGTGGACCTCGTAATTTTGAACCATGGTCAAGTGACGACCACAACATCTGACCTTGCACCCTCTCTTCAAGCTATCACAGGACTTTGAGCCTCGACAAAGACAAACACGTGTTCTCATTGAATTCAAAACAATCATCAAACTAATTATACTTGTTGTTCTACTGGTAAAACATGGTAAAATTCCAAATTCTATGATGCTTGGGTAAAAATGTTAAATTTTTTATAAGAAATAAGTTTCTTCAACAGAGATTTTAAACTTTAAAAAATCTTATTTTATGCATGTACTTTAAATAAAATGCATTTTGTCTGCCTATGAGCGTTATTGTTGCGACAGAATTTCTATTTTTTAGAGAAAGTTTCTGAAAAGCTCAAAAGTTGGCTACGAAGAAGTGCATGAACTGATTAGCTGGAAACACTTGATTGCTTTTATCTTGTGACTATGACGTCCCATGTGTTTTTGAACTGATTGGCTAAAAACACGTGGTTATCATTATCATGTGACTATGACGGCACATTTTTTTAAACTGATTGGCTAAAAACACGTGGTTATCATTATCATGTGACTATGACGTCACATGAGTTGAGCTCATTTCAACAAGCATCAGCCTTTGTATGCTGTGAGTCTTCGATGGAAAGCTAGCGATGAGTTCTTAACCATAACCACTAGGCTTCCACGGCAATACTGAATTAAGGAAAGCTGCTTCAAATATTATGTGAGAACCTTCTTTCCTAAAATGAGGACCTTTTCCTCTTGAAGATCAGAAACTCGATGAGGGATTGACTCAACAAGTGGTTGCAAATACCGTAAAACGTATTAAGGCATGTTACCTCTACGGCCGTCCATAATTGCGAATGTATTACCAATTCAGTAGTCTGTACACAAACAGACTTTTTGATTATGTCCATGCATGTTTCATGAGATAAATACATGAGATTTTAGGGTCTAAATCATACACTGAAATTTTCTATAATGTTCAGCGAACTAACCACACGAACTAAAAAAAACCAAGAAGAAATATTATACTTCTGAATTATGAATAACATCTTATTCACATACGAGTATGTGTGGGAAAAAGCGTCTCACTCACTCATCTTCGAAGCCATTAGATCCACAGACTTGAAATTTGGCAGGTATGGTCCTTTTGGTGTGTAAAATTCCGCTAAGAGCTAGTTATACAGAAATATATTTCCAAGATGGTTGCGGGGATGAAAAAAATCATTATAAATATACCAATAAAATGTAATACAAAATAGAAGAATAAAATTTTCTTTTAAGTTTATAGGATTTTCCCAAGAAATTTCATATTCTCTTTCAAACAATTAATTTTTATACCTTATTTATAAATGAACATCTTTCAAAAAGAAAAAAAATATCTGCAGATAGAATCTCTATTATTTAGCTAAAATAATATTTATTTTTAGATGTTCCATTTACCAAACAATAAATTATATTATTTAAAATATATGAATACAGGAATATAATGTGTAATAATACAGAATATAGTGCAATAATGCATAAAACACTCACATACAGTAATTTAAAAATATCTTTTCTTTCGACTATTATTTAAATGTTCTTATCCATCGACCCCATAACTTTTGAGGTTATGGAAAAATCAATAGATTGCTATCAATACATCACACGGCAGTAACAATCATTTTTCTTCCTGACAGTTTCAAGCCGTTTTATCGCAAGATCTTTATATCATGAAAGGAAACACACTGGCACTGTGAGACAGATCCATTTTTTGTTGCTTAAATAAAAGCAAACATCAATCCTTCATCGATTTTCGTTCACCATGATTAATCGTGCATCCCTGATTACATGCAATATGAATTTATGGCCATGGAAGACTTGAAAAATGTCCCAGAGGAACGTCTTGTCTTTGTGCTAAAAGCCACATCTCTTTAATCATTCGGTTTAGTAGTCTAATGTGCCACGGAAAGCACGTTGGCGTGTCTGCACCTCATAAAGGATAAGAACTTCGACGTAAAAAACCTTCTTTACGTCATAGTCAACATGGCCCTTCGTAATCGTAAACTGTCCCGTAGTCGAAGCCAATATTAGTAGCAATCAATGATTCATAAAATTCCAGTATGATGTGGTAACTTGTAATTGAGCGTTTACAATCTGGTTCTATACACTTAACATACAAAAGCTGTCCTGTTCATATTACTGTCTGCAAAATCTTGTAAGGTATATTTGGAAAGGTGCTTAACCTCTGGTTAACACAACCGAGAATTTACAGCCTTAGCAAACAAAATTATTTCATTGAGATTGACTGTCTGTATGATCTTGAATACATCTGGAAAGGTTCTTAACCTTTTCTCTGTACAATCAATTGCATCCGGTTAGTTTCTGATTATGTACTTGAACAATATGAAATCAAATGTTTGGAACGTTGTCAAAATTTTAAGAAAATATAAAATTAATTGCTTAAATGCTGGTCCGAAATCAAATATTTTTCAAAATGGTTCTATGTCATTATTTTCCATTTGTGCGCAGATTCTTTTTTTTTCGTTATTAAATTAAAAGAATACTTCCTGTAGAGAATTGTTTTTCCCAATAGTTTTATTCACAGAAGGAAGCTATTTTTATTAGTTCAGAATGTTGTTTCAAAAAATTCTGCATTTTTTAAAATTTTTTTGTCAATTTAGGGAAAAGCTTCTTAGTGTATTATTTTTCAGTGAAGTTCTCTTAAGAGATTTGAATATGTATATAAAACAGTAAATATACATTACCGATTTTAAAAAAAAGTGTATTTGCTGACACACTGGTCAAATCTGGCTCTAATCTTCCCCAACCTGATACTCCTGTTTATTATCAAAGTGCTAAATAAATCATCAATGTTATATTTTAGACTAATGTTTGAGAGGAGATTCGGGACTTTGATTCTGGGAGATTGGCACTCACTAACCCCTTAAATGCAGTTTAAAAATTACGCGATTTGCTCTCCAGTGTCAACATTTTCCACATATGTGTGCATATGAGTTGTTTGGTGGGGGGAGGGGAGAAAAATAAGCAGAGGTTTTTCTCTGAAATAAGTAAATACTTTTTTTTCGGAAAAATCTTACTGATAGCAGCGCGAAGAAAATTATCGTATTTCTCGGAAAGACGTACATATACGTCCAGGACACTTAGAACACAGGATGTCCAAGATGGATGTACACCGGTGGAAGTTATGGGGTCAATGGAAAATCCCATTACTTGCGATTTGCTTCGACTTATCGGTTCGCTAATTTAAGAGTTATAACAAGACTCCTGTGCAGATTCGGTTTGGTATATTACCCAGTTTGCCCAGTAATGCTAAAGACTTGCATAGAATACTAGTTCTGGACTCGGTGACATAGCAGCGGCTAATACTATTTGAAATCGTTGTAACTATTAATGTGATTCTGAACCATATTGGGCTGCCCGTCGTAGACTCATGTCAGTCATGTCTAGGCTAAATTTTGGATATAAGACAATACAAATTGATATTCTAAATCATATTTCTAAAAAAAAAAGACGAACTAATTTCTTCGCATCAAAATTGTTAAATGCACAAAAATCCTAAAACGACACAGGTTCATTAGAGAAAAATATAGTATTAAGGAAAAAACGCAAAATAATTAATAGAATCCTCTGAGAAATTTTCCCATGTTCTAACATTTTTTTTCATAACTTTAAAGAAATGCAAAGCTTTTTCAAACTTCCCAAAAAGTACATTTTTTCAAAAGATATAATGAGTCAAATTTTTTAGTAAAACTAATTATGTATTGGAAAAAAGTCTGCTTTAAAAAGTGGGATTACCTTAAAGAAATAACAAAATTATTCTAAAACGTTTCATTCATTTATTCACTCTTATTTTTTTTTCTTACTTACTTTAAGATTAAAATTTAATGTAAAAACATTCTTGAAAGTTTATGTGCATTTTTTTATTGAAACCAATTATAAAATCCCCGTGCACCACAAAGTATCACACGGGGCTTACAGAAGTAAGTATGAAACACACATTCAAGGGAAAAAACAAAATTGAAAAAATTGAAATTATGCGAATTTGAAATTCTCCATACTTTGCTAAATTACTCGAACAAAATTTAAACAACATATGTTATCTTCACGAGTTTGCTAACTGCACTAGAAAACCGAAATCAAGTA
Source organism: Trichonephila clavipes (assembly GCA_019973935.1). Classification (NCBI taxonomy): domain Eukaryota; kingdom Metazoa; phylum Arthropoda; class Arachnida; order Araneae; family Nephilidae; genus Trichonephila; species Trichonephila clavipes. Next base: position 242,634 of record BMAU01015223.1, read on the forward strand.
CAATAATAAAATTATTTCGTGGTTTCCCAAGTGTTTCATTATGACATGAGAATAATGATTACTCAAAGTAAATATTTTTCTCAACTCTTGTCATCACTCGCAATCAAAACTGATGAATTGCGTAAACACCGGTTAAAGAGAAAAGAGTGAATTCTCTCAAATTATCACTCAAAAGACTTCAAGGTTTCTTTTGTGGCTTTCAACAACCTCCATGCAAGAATATGTTACGATCTCGTTGAAAATTGCGCATGTAAACGTGAAATAAACACACCGAGTTGTACTCTATTTTTGTCAAGCACACACTTTTTTTTTCTTAGTGTGAGCTTGTATAACATATAATAACAACATAATCATGTTCAGCAATAATACCTCGACTTCCGCTACCCCGAACTTTCGCGAATTCGGAATTACGCAGTCTTCAAATTCCGTCTCTCTCTCTCTCTATATATATATACTAGCCGTTACCCACCCGCTTCACTGGGTATTTCACGATGTTGTATATATGTATACTGTTTACATATATATTAATTATTGATATCTAGCATTAAGAATTCGATTGCATTGAAAAATATATTTATAGCTGTTACACTCTCACCCCTTGATATAAAAAGAACATAAATTATAATATCTAATTTCTATTTATATCTAAAATAGAAGTAGAAAGATATTTTTCGCTCACTTAACCTAATAATCAAGTGGATTTCCACCAAAGAAACTTTCAGTGAATCTCTACTCCATAAAATAAACATGCGTTAAATTTCAAGTCTAAATCTAACAGAGCAAAAACGGAATTTTTATCATCAATACCTGGTTGACAGAATTCTTAGCGGACACCAATTCCACAAAAGAAGCATGCAAACCAAATTTTATTATAGTCTTAGCAGTTCAAAAACGGGAATTTTGTCTATCAATACGCCCCAATAACGCTCCCCTCTTCCCCCTGGAGTTGATTTCCGTAAAATCCATTCTTAGTGGAACTCTATTCAACTAAAGAAAAGCGCTAAACAAATTTCAAGTAAACGAGTTAAATTCAAAAACAGCAATTTTTCTGTAACACGCCTTTATCCCTTACAATCCCACTCCTTTGAGGGTCCGTTTTCGGAAAAATCTTTGTAAAAAAACTTTATTCCATGAACGGTACATACCTTCTATTTTTCAAGCAGGTGGTTCTATTAGTTGAAAAGCGGAAATATTTATCTATTACGCCCCTTAATCCCCCTCAGTGACCCTTGGGGATCAATTTCCCCCAAAACTATTTTGTAGCGGATCTCTACACCATGAAAAGAATTCGCTTACCAAATTTCAAGACTGTACGTCTAATAGTTTAAAAATGGAAATAATTATCTATAACGCCCCTTAAGACCCGCAACGCCACTTAGGAAACGATTTTCACAAAACCCATCTTATAGCAGATCTTTACATAATGAATGTAATCAGCTTTCTCAATTTCAAGATTTTACGTCAAATAGATTAAAAAGGAGTTAATTGCCTATAACGCCCCTTAATTCTCCACAACGCCACTTGGAATCGATTTTCACAAAACCCATTTTGTAGCGGATCTGTACTGTATGAAAGGAATCCGCTTATCAAATTTCAAGACTGTACGTCGAATAGTTTAAAAATGGAAATAATTATCTATAAGGCCCCTTAAGCCGCCGCAACGCCACTTAGGAAACGATTTTCACAAAACCCATCTTATGACAGATCTCTACTCAGTGAATGGAATCTGCTTACTCAATTTCAAGATCTTACGTCTAATAGTTTAAAAAAGGAGTTAATTTCCTATATAACGCCACTTAATTCTCTACAACGCCAATTGGGAGTCGAATTTTACAAAACCCATTCTGTAGGGGATCTGTACTCTATGAAAGGAATCCGCTTACCAAATTTCAAGACTGTACGTCTAATAGGTTAAAAATGGAAATAATTATGTATAACGCCCCTTAAGCGCCTTCAACGCCCCTTGGAGGTCGAATTTCGTAAAAACCGTTATGTAGGGAATCTGTGCTTTATGAAAGAAATAGGTGTACCAAGTTTCACGACTGTACATCTAATAGTTTAGTAATGGAAATAATTATCTATAACGCCCCTTGGGGCTCGAACTTTGAAAAATCCGTTCTTAGCTGACGTCTACTCTATAAAGGGAACCTACCTACCAAATTTCAAGTCTGTAGGTTTAATAGTTCCGGAGATATCGTGATTAGTCAGTGAGTGAGTGAGTGAGTGAGTCGCTTTTCTCCTTTATTATATATATATATATATATATATATATATATATAATTTTTACTGAAACTACGACGTGATTAGTGCCAGAGCCTGATGAAAATGGTAATTTGATTGAAGAAATTGTCAATTTTTCCTGGCAAATAAATTTAGAAGTGAACGGTGATGACGTTCAAGAAGTGCTAAATTCCCACAATGAGGAACTGACAATGGAGATGAGCTCATTGAAATGCATGGGATAGAGCAAAACATGGAAGAACTTGAATCTTTTGACCCAGTTCGATCAGAAGATCGAATGACGGTTGGGAATTGGATAGAAGGCCTTAGTTTAATTGAAAAAGGGTTACACACACAACAGCATTTCTCAAACTGTGGGGCGTCTCCCCAGAGGGTCATGCTAACTCGACTAAGGGAGCGCGAGCCTATTGAAAAGTCAAAAACAAAAGATTATTTAAAAAATATTACTTTACCGAAAGTAAACAAACAAAATACATTCTGACATAAGAAACAAAATAAAATACATACTTATTATGATATAACAAACTTATAAATGTATCAGTATTGCGCAATGTATTTAATAATTTATTTAACAATACTAAGTTAGGAACAAGTTTAATAATTACCAGTGTCCCCATGGCCTTGCCATGTATAAAATTAAAACGTTTAATCTTGATAATTTGTAAGGTATATAATTAACTTCTTAACTGCCGGTTAAATGTTAAGCGATTATCTTCCGAATTGTCACCGTTTTCTACGTAAGCGCGCGAAGTGATGTATTTGGGGAGGAGTGAATTAATAAGCACAAATCTTTTGAAACCAATAAATCCTTCGTAAACACTGTCAAAATCCTTATAATGTATTCCAAAGCCTTCAGCAAACAGAGCACAGAATACATCGTACATCGGAAAGACGTATATTTACGCACAGGACAATTAACGCTTTGGATGAGCGAGACGTTTATATACGCCGGCCGCTCTTTGAATTCAATACATTGTTATTGTATGGAAGGGGGGAAATGAAAATTATGATTGCATATTGGGTCGCAAATATTGAAACTTTGAGAAGCACTGGGTTACAAACTTTTGTACTTTTACGTGTTTTTTCAACAAAAGAAGGAATAAAAAAATTATTAGCATATACTACGAGGAAATTTTGAGGGAGAAAAATCTTAGACCTGGCAGACTACTTTGTTAGATTTTATGAAATCTCCTACATCAAAAAACTTCAATTTGTGATTTTGTATTTGTGTTATCTTAGATTTTATTAATTATTTTGTTTTACTAAATTATTATTTTCTTTCGTCTCTGGCCCCAACTATATATTTACATGAGAAATTATATACCCCAATAAACGCGGCTATCACGCAGTCCCACCTATCGCATAACTTCGGGGCATTACTGTAGTTGAAATAGTTTAACTTGCCATTTATAGTTTTCATATTTCAAAAATTATATATTGATGTGCTAGTAAGCATTTGAAATTTAGTTAAATCGTTCCTAAAACTGTGAATTTAATTTATTTCATTTAGAAAACTTTATTTGTGTGTGCAATTCAGTTGATAAAGGCAAATACGTGTTATCTATTGAATTCAAAACTGACAATGAACTAACTTACTTTTTCTATTTGTAGAGTTGAGATAAAGTTTCAAATTTCATGAAATTGGGTAGAGATGTTCAAGTATCATTCAAAAAAATTCATTAAAAAATTCTTAATGAAAAAACATTTTTTACCACGTGTACTTTTGAATCAAGTGTATTTCACTTACATATAGACGCTATTACTGCTGACAAATATGTAATTTTAAAAAGAAACTTTCTGCAAAAGGAAACAGGTTGCCTTTTTTATGTGACTATAACATCACACGAATTTGTGAACTTAATGGCGGAAGCACGTGATTGTAGTTATACAGTAACTAAGACCTCACATGAATTTGTGAACTAATAGGTGGGAAACACGTGAACGTACTCGTAGTTATACTGTGACTATGACGTCACATGTGAATTTAATCCATTGTGCAGAAACAGATATATTTTAAAATAATTGTGTAATAAAATAAGTATACAATTTAAAATGAGCATATTGAATAAAGATAGGTAAAGTACAACAAGTTTTAAAGTGATACTGCACATTTTGAATTGGGCAATAGAATAGAGATTTAACAACCTAACAATGCATTACCATCCATGTTTTAAAAAAAATCTAGAATCCTGCCCTGCGTATAAACCAGATACGATCCTGGAAAACTTTGAAGCATTATTGTATAATGTCTCAGTAATTATCTACGTCAAATATACTAAGTGGTGTTCGGTCGCTGCGCATATCATCCTCCCACGTCATTATACTTGATCAAGACGATGTTACGATGTTTCATAATCATTCATGCAATAATTACCGTTCAATCCTCTGGAGGATCTGAAGAACCACTCAAGGGCTCAATGGATCATTGAAGATTAGATGGTTACAAGCATCAATCTGACTATTATTTCCAGCTAACAAGTCACAGAATAATTTGTGATTTTACTTCATAGAATATCAATCTAGATCCCTGACGTCGACTCCAATGAATATGATCATTACAGTAACGTGTTTTTCATATTGCATTCGTAATTTGGTAATAATAGAATGCCCACAACGTATTTCTGTAAGCCAACATGATTCAATTGGTAAACATAGCAAATTGAGCGTTTTTGGGGTATCGTGTTATCTGGCCTGGAATGAGATTTCTGTAACTTTTGTTTGTTGCATACTATTTTGAAATGTAATACTTCTTTTCTATAGTGTACAACAGACTTTCTCAAAGTAGTTTTCTTTTCAGTGGCCTTTGCTTATTGCAAACTTAATATTTTTTATTTGATTCTGGTCGTGTAAGGGGCATTTTGTTTTGCTTCAAGATATTGGGTAGTCAGCAAAATCTTATTTGAACACAAATAATGTCTTACGGCATTCTACACTTAGAATTATCCATGAAATTAACGATTTAGAATTAGCTTAAAAAATAATCGATTTGATGTTTCGAGTAACATTCTACTGTTTAAAACTGGAAAGAGTTCTTAACCACTTTTGGGCACAGTACTTTTGGTCCAAGAGAAATATAGTGTGCATTCCAAAACACCATATATACTATACAATAAATCATCGAGAAGATTTACATTTTGGTTAACTATGGTGATGATATCGTCGTAGCAGAATTGAGAAGGAAAGATCTTGTTAAATAACAATCCCCATTTATTTGATATTGTGTAGAAAGACACACTCACACAAACATAAATATATGTAACAATACACAAATCAATAAACAGCAAGAATGCTACGATTGCATGATGATTACGAAAAGCACCTTTTTTCCAGAAATCTCAGTTTATTTATACTAATTGGCAGTAAAATTAAAAATCGTTTCTTAAAATCGTATGCCGTCCATTAAAGGGTTTTCTGATTGATCCGGATAATGGGATGATGTAGATTGCATAATTCTTAATTTAAAAACGCTGAACATTTAGTTTTGAAGAAGTAAAGTTATTGATTATATATGGTGCGGCGCGTAAACTAGAAATTTATTATTACGTGAAGTCCTAGAAGGCTCGGGGCTATTATAGATTAAAAACCCTCAAGAGAAAATTAACGTGAATTATAGTATATATATATTTGTAAATGCTTGGTTGTTTAAAACATGTTTTTCATAGTTTTGTTGCCTTTAGTGACTGTAAAGCTATACAATGTTAGTTGAACAGTTACTTTAATGTAATTAAAGAGAAAAAAATTCACGCGAGAATGAGGAAAATAACTATAGATGCTATTCTAACATTTCAGTCCTTTTTTTCATTTTTCGGCAATATTTAACAAGCAGGTTGAATTAAACGTAAAGAAAAAAACATAGTTGATTATTTTCATTTAGTAAACTATATAGAGGGGAAAAAATCATTCACAATTATTTTTTGTATTGTAATTTGAAACTCGTTTAATTCAGACCTTTAGTCTCTTTCATTGTTTCTTTTATCGAAAAAAAATTCCAACGATGGAAACCCATTTTTCCTACCTAATTTTTCAAGAGTTTCAAAATTTTTATGCTACTTACTTAGAAAACATTTATAATTTTTTTCTTTCAATGACTGATTAAGCTGTTGCCAATTTTCCTAACATGCACTATTAATTTCCGAGGAACAATCGCTTTTAATTACGGAATAAATTATGAATAATTAAGAACATTCATCACGTATTGTGGCATGCATGTAATTTTTCATAAAACACCCCAGAAAGCATTGTTACTCTTTTTAATTTGAATAGCTATTAATCTCTAACAAAAGTATGTGTGTTGGAGATTCCAGAATAAAATTATAGAGATAAAAGAGAAATAAACACGAGCGTATAAATATTTTTCTGGTTAAAATATTTCTTTTATGAGTTAAAAAAATTATTCCTTGTATAAATCCTTAATTGCGCATTATTTACTAGGCGCTTAAACTATATCCACACACACAAAAAACGAAATTACTTTCAGGTGCTGTAAACAATGCTATATTTATTTACTTAGTACTAAGTAATTATATATAAATTATATTATATATATGTATAAAAATGTAACAGGAATAATTATAAAGTTAACATTAGCATTGTTACTTATAGATTATTTAGATTTCGTTACAGCATTACTTCTCAAATTTTCATTACAGGCGATCCAACTTTCAAACATAATGTTCATTACACTTCCCCTCCCCACCCCACTAATACAATAGCATTGTATTAATTGTAATAAAAACGTTCTTTGACGTTAAAGCTACTATGCGACTTTAATTGTATAAACCATACAAATTATCAAGATAAGTAATAAATTTTGTATTTGACAATTCTATGGGAATCACTAGCAATTATTAAACTTGTTTTTAATTTTGTATTGATGGATTAATTATTAAAAACAATTTGCAGTACTGATACATTTATAAGTATATTGTATCAGAGTAAACGTGTATTTAATTTTTATTATGTTAGAATGCATTTTGTTTGTTTCCTTTCGGTAAATTAACACTTATTTTAAATCTTTTATTTAAAACCTTTCGATATGCTCGGGCTCCCCAATAGGGATATTGCGCCCCCCTGCGTTACAGTAATACTCCAAACTTATAAGATAAGTGGGACTGAGTGATAACCGCGTAAGTCGGGGTATAATTTCGCATGTAAATGCATACAAATTATTTTTAGCTGGAACCGGAGACAAAAGAAAATACTAACTTAAAACAAAGAAAGTTTAATATAATCTTAGATAACACAAATACAAAATTGCAAACTGAAGTTTTTTTGATGTACGTATTTTTATTGGAGTCTGTATTTTCTAAAATATGTGTAACCCTTTGTCAATTAAACTGAGGCTTTCTGTCAAATTACCAACCGTCTCTCTCATTCAATCTTCTTATTGAACTGTGTCTAAGACAGTGTTTCTCAAATTGTGGGGCGCGTCCATACTGAAAAGTCGAAAAAAAACCGAAGATTATTTTAAAAAAAAATTATTAATTCTCTGAAATGAACAAACAAAATACATTCTGACATAATAAAAAAATAATAAAATATACCTTTACATTGATATAATGCACTTATAAAAGTATCAGTACTGCATAATGTATTTTAGAAGTAATTTAATAATACTAAGCTAAGAACAAAATAACTATCGATGAACCTTGTCACTAAAAGTAACCCTTATCTTGATTATTTGTAACCCTTATCTTGATGATTAATTCCTTAACTGCCGATTAAAAGTTACGCGATTCGCTCCCCTATGCTACCAGAAGCGAATAAATAGGCAAATTCTCTGAAATAAGTAAATACTTCGCAAACACTATAAAGGTCCCTTTTTTTGCATTCCAAAGCCTTCGGAATAATTTTATGGATAGCAGTGTACAGACAAGATCGGACTTCAGAAAGACGTATATATACATCCTGGGCAATTAACATTTTGGCTGAGCCAGACGTTTATATACGCTGATGGCACTTAAGAGGTTTAACTCATATTGTAGCTTTAGCGTTTTTATTGTATAATGAAAAAGTATCACACCTTTATTTTTTGTGATCCCATCTGCTCGACAGCTACAGTAGACCAAGGCACCTGAAATTCCTCGTGGCAAAGGGCTAGATTTACGCATTTCGTTACCCGTAGCTTTGAGCACCATACAGGTGACAATGTGATTTGGCTTGATTAAACTTCATTTTTGAGGAATAACACCCTGTGGAGGTCAGAGGTTTTCCACCTCTCTTCTCTTTTTATCAACCTCACGAGAGGACTTGCGGCCGCAGAGGCACTATAAATTTACAAACATCCATGCCTTCTTCGGTATTTGAACTCAGGCCCAACGGCACAGCAGTCAACGTCCTTAGCTACTATACCGTATGGGAGGCACACTGTTATTTTAAATATTATCTTTTTCTCATATTTATCTAGAATGGATTTTTCCCATTAAGTGTAATTAATAGTCTCATATTACGATACCACATCATATTTTAACAAGAGTATAGTAAATAATTGGTACATTTTTCTGAATAAAAATTAAATTATTTCCCCCTTAAGTTACGTTACATTTTAATTGTTGCGTTGGTTGACTTATTTTACGTTGGTGTGTGACGGCTACTTACTCTCTTTTTAAAATTTATTTACTCAAACGTGTTATCTCGGATTCCTTTTAGTATTAAAGGGTGACGTGTAAATGCGTCATTTCTTACGCACCCTAGACGAATATGGTATTTTGAAGAAGTGATATCAACAGTTAATATTTAAAAACCGTACTTAAAACTTTAAAAAAAAATTTAAAAATAGGGGAAAAATGCCTGTATTTTTTGAAGTCCGAATCCTTTATTGTCATGCTGTATTATGTTTCGGAATTTTCTTTCTGGCTTTTTATGTATTTTAATTTATTATCTGAATGATAGCTTCTTTACTTTTGACTTTATTTTTCCCTCTCTCATCTAATTTTTTCTATGCTTATCTGTTTTTATTATTTTAAAAGCACTTATAACTGTCGTATAACACACACCCGTAAATGTTGAGCTTATTTTTTGTGTTAAAAGCTTTCCTGGAATTTACGGTACTCTAAAATACGATAGAATCGTACCATGGATTAGTATCCTTTTTCTTAAAGTCTTGAAAAGTTCGTTAACTCCCCTCCCCTTCCATACATTATATCTAAAACAAATATTTTATTTAAAACTTTTTTTCTTAGAATTTTTAATTAAAAGCCGTTTAATCCTCTATTTTTTATTGCTATGACTCTTTTTTTTGCGATGACTTACGAAAACTTATTCATTAAATTAAAAATCTACACGCATTCCTCGCATCATTTTTATGCGGAATTTCTGCCGTAGAGAGAGAGATTAATACTACGACAACAGTTTAGTGGAAGCAAACACTGAAACCTCGTAAACGATTTCCGACTACCCAGATGGCTGAGCAAATGGTTCAAGAACTAAGTACACATCAAAGTCTAATTTTCTGGGAAAAGAGAAGATAGGAAACTGTTTGCTCCTCAAACATAAAACACCAAAGACGTATTATATACCAAAATCTGCCTCCACTTAAGTCGTTCCCTCCCGCCGCGTATTAGGCTCTGTTGGATTATTTAATTTTTTTTAATATTTGAAGGAGGCTACTGAACTTTGCTGATATTTTATATCTCGCTGAAGGAGAAGTAATCTGTGCTGATAATATTAATTTAAATATTACTTTCCGGCGTGTGTTAAGTGTTATTAAAAGAAGTTTTTAATTGTCTTAGTAATATATAGATACCACCACTGAAGTAGCAATTCTGCAGCGGGCCCTGAAACAGCTAACTTTGGGGGCCCTTTTTGGAAATTTGATAATATAATGATCACATCGATAAGGCTTATTTGGAAGTGTCGAAATATTACATCTATTGCAGCCCCTGTAGCTTGGGGACCCCGTATCATTGATAAGACTGATACGGCGGTAGCTACGCCTCTGGATACTACCAACTGTTAAAATTCGGAAAATGTAAATTTCCTCATGAAGTTTGGGTAAAAAAGGCCACAATATCCAAGAGAACATGACTACAAATTCATGGTTGCAGTGGCGTAAAGGAAAGTGATAGCCCCCCCCTGCAAAGTCAGGCTTTGGGCCTCAAGACGGATCCCACAAAGAACTCCAAAACTAAAATATAACATAGGGTTTGGGCCCCCTTTTGTCCTGAGCACCCAACAATGCGGGGGTTTCAGGGGCTTACGTTACACCACTATGTAGTTGTATGTGTATATGCGATCAAGTTATCTGTTCCAGACCTGAGGCCATTGAAAAAAACTATTTGCGTGTGGAGGTGGTTAACACACTTAAACTCCTTAAACGGTCAATTTTTTGCCCAGAATGTTCCAAAAAAGGCACATTTTTTATTGCATATAACGAAGTATAATACTTAATAAAAAACGAAAATGAAAAACAAATATTTTTCTTTTCAATTTTAACGTTTTTTTCAGTATTTTTTATTTTATAATTGAGGAACATAAAAAACACTAAATATTTTCTGTTTATAAATGCACTCTGCATACTATGAAAAGTTTTTCAAATACCTTACAAGAGTTTCTCTCATACTTACAAAACAATTTCATGTTCGTAACTCGTTTTCAAACGATTCGGAGTTTTGTGTTTGAGTGCCAGTGTCGTAATGTACAATCTCACATTTTGGAGAGGAGGGGGGGAACGAGTTTTCGCTACGCCGCTGGAGAGTGCATATATATATACTCACACACAGCTTGAAGCATGTTGTAATACAGTAGTACATTGCAATGGGGACGGAAATAATATCGGCTTTTTAGATTGTATTTTCATTTCTTCTCAAGCAACAACTTGCGCATTGCCTTGCCAATCCCTGTTCCTTATCAGAAATTTTTCAAGAATTTTTGATTTCTACCTTCAATGAAAAATTCCCAGAACATGCCGATTTTTTAGTAGAATCACAACTCGAACTCAAATCTCGACTGAGGGACAAGGACGATACCGAGCTGGTACCCCAAACTTCTCCACTCCTCGAGCGAAAGGACTTACAGCCTGTAACGTATTAATCCTGCAAAAAACGAATCTTTAGGAGCGTAGGAAGTTTAACCCACAAATCATATGCATTAACGTAGGCTATGAGCTCGACAATGAAAAAGGGTGGTTGATATGTCTTCTGTGTTCTTAACCACTCTCCACAACACACCTAAGTAAAAAATTTTTAGTCTCGATAGATTTAGCGCGTGTCAGCCCTTCTACATGAAAAATAAATCTAAAAAAGTGTGCATAAATTTATATACTCAAGCGAACTGAAGCACGAACGAACTGTAAGAAACATGAAAGATCCAGTGAGAAGATGGAAAAGTTTTTAATTGTAAAATTTCATATTTTGAGGGGAGGGGAAGATTCTAAAATGAACACAAACCAACTTTAACTATCTTACGTATTTCTTAAAGTTAGTGGCTAATGTTTTCATTTAACCTCTTAACTGCTGATTAAAAGGTTCGCCAATGGTTTTCACATGGGCATGTGTATTCGGTGTATTGAAGGGAAATGAAAAGGCAAAAACAAGCAAATTTTTCTGCGAAATAAGTAAATTCTTTGCAAACACTGCCAACTTCATTTTATTGCTTTCCCAAAGCCTTCGAAATTGTTTTACTGATAGCCGCTCAAAGAAAAGAATCGTGTTTTGGAAAGAGGGATATATACTTCCGGGGCACTTAACGCGGCAGTTGAGCGAGACAGATATATACGCCGGGGTTACTTAAAGAGTTAATAATAAATTAATGAAATGGAAGCACCTAAAATTAATCATTCGAAATTTTGTTCAAGTCTTTAGTTTTGTCTCATATCTGAACTTTAACATTTATGGCTTTTACTTGAATTTATTTAAAGCTGTTATAAACACAAATTACTTTTAAATATATTACTTACATTAACAGAAAGAAAATGAACAAGTGTAATTTTGTGAGAATTCATTTCTTTACAAATACTAGCTCATTTGAATTAATCGCTTAAACCAATATTTTCTTCTAAAGCTTCTCTTTTTTTATCTTCTTTTATTCTCTTCGTTAGAAATAATTTAAATTATTTAAAATATTTACTACACGCTGTGCAAGGATCAAAAAATTATAATTGAAATTTTACATATTTCATTGTCTATTTAACGGAATGTGAACTAATTCAAGTTTAATTAGGTGTGATACCTAAATGTTCGTCAACTGGTTCTTTTTCACTCTTTTCATTGAACCCAGATGCATCGCAATAAAAGTGTATAGAAATATAATTTAAAACTGCATTCGAATAACTAGAAACGATGAAAAATTTGAATTCATTGTATTCATTCAAATATTCAAAGAGAATAATTAAAGCATGGAAGCATTGTAAAGGAATATGAAAAATCTCGTTCATTTCCCATTAAAATATGTACTTAAATGGTATAATTACAAAATGCAAATAGTTCAATAAAATCTATATCTTTCTCACTTTGCTTAGAGAAAATTTTTATTTCTGCTTGCAAATTAAGTCAAATAAATTTCGTCTGTGGCAAAATCTATTTAAAACTTAAATGTTTCATGTCAATGTAGTTCTGAATGTTGTCAACTGAATAGAATTTAATTAATTAAATCATTTAGATTTATGAAAGGATGCGATAGACTGGTCAGTAGCTGGACTCGAGTAAGCCTAAGTCAATCATGTGGAATAACAATGGCTGATGCTGCAAATTCAAACGTGGTCTCAAATCTGTTCGATAATAGGAGAAGGAAATTATAATTTGAGAAATTAGAACGAGAGAGAGTACAATGCCCCTGATTACTGGAGCTGAAAATTACGCTGACTTCCACTCATAGTAATTTTATGAGCTGAATATAAGCAACGTACAAGGTGGGACAAATAAATTCCTGGATTGATCATGTCCTGGCTGTTAGGCTTGGTCTGAAGGAGTGGGAACGGAGTATATGGTTGAGCTTGGCATTTCTGGTGTTGGAGGCACGTTATTCTTCCCCTATATCTAGTTCAGTTTGTTTTTTATCTTTGTTTGAGAAATACTTTGCTGTGTCGAAGTGCCACGATCATGATATATGTAAAAGTCGAGCTGCACATACATTTGAAATTTTGCGTGAAATTTAAAAAAAAAAACTCACACTGAATGTTTTTAATTGTTAAAAGATGTGTTTAGAGATCATTGCACGTAACACAATCAAATTTTTTAATAGCAGAAATGATTTTCGAAAGATCGGGAGGTTGTTGAAAATAATGAATATCCATGTCGATATGTGACATCAAGAACAAGCGATGTTCATCGTTATTTTTCGATATTAATGACATCATCATAATTGAATGGGTAGCTCGAGGTAATACATTGAGATCCTGAGAAATTTTAGAAAAAGAGTAAGGAAGAAAAGGTTAGGTCTGTAGAGCAAAAATACGTGGATTTTGCACCAAGACCATGTCTCGATGCACATTGCCCTTTCTGTAAAACCGTTCTTGGCACACACACGCATTACTGTGCTCAAACATCCACCGTACTCACCAGATCTCGCACGATACGACTTCTACGTGTTTCTTAAAGGAAAAAATACATTGAAGGGAACACATTTCCAATATGTAGGAGAGGTGAAGGTGAAAACGGCAGACACTAACTGAAGATGGTGACACTAATGAGCCACAGCACTGCTTTGAAAGGTGGAAAACTCGTATGCAGCAATGTATTGATAGGGTAGGGGAGTATGTTGTTGGGAATCAAAAGAAATTTGTCTATTTTTTCAATAAAGCTAATTTTTAATACTAGTCCGTTTATTTAATTGTCCCAGAGATGTATACCAAATAAATATCGTTATTTTTTTAACATATGACAAAATCTATAAATGTTGATGTGAATACTATCCCTTGATGGAAATTATTTCTTTATCGATTTAAGCCAGTGCTTCTCAAACTTTCAATACTGGTGCCTCCCTTTTCAATCCCAATTTTTATCACCCCTTATACATTAATAATGTACTGAATGCAATAATAATGCACTTTGACGCTAAAGCTACAATCTTTATTATAAACCGTACAAATTAATGACATAACTATTAAATTTTGTATATGCAACTTTTAAGCAAAAAAAATTAAGTAATAGGATAATTATTATGTTATTTTTCTTTTCTCTAATTTTTAAATTGGAACATATTGCAAAATGCGGTGGCTGCTTAGAAGACAAAATATTGATGTCAGCTAAATATAGAAAATGAACTCAGAGGGTCGATTTCTAATCATAAGCATTCCTTTGAAAAACTTTGCTCTGCAAGATAATCCCATAGAAGTCGCTAATACTTATTAAACTTGTTCTTAATTTAGTATCAATTAATTAGTTATAAAATACTCTTTGTAGCACGGATACATTAAAAGTATACCGGCTGAAGTACCCGCTCTTTGCACGAGTTCATTTATAAGAAAATAAAACATTTTTGATATAATCTTTGAATTGTAAGGAGAGTAAAGCCAAGTTCGCGACAATGTTTACAAAAATATAAAATGATTTTTTTAAAAAATCATTGCTCAAATTATAATTAGTTTTAAGCGAACTGTAATTTTTGGCATTTAAAATTGATGTTGAATAATGAACAATAATAGAAAATTCCGATGAAGAATAATTGTATTATTTTTAATACTTAAAGCGAAAAGACTTTAACAAGCTTTAACCCTGGAGCAGGTGCGCACTCCATACTAATGGTCGAGCGGGGTTATTGTGAGTCACCCCAATCCTTTTTTTATAATTATTTTTATCGTACACAATAAAAATCGTAATTCCAGTGAGTAATTTACCTAAGAGAAAATATACTCACCTACTTGAAAGGACTTTTCAATTTTTCTTTGATAATTTTAAGAAAAAATCCAAGAAAACTGAACTAAAATGTTTTAAATGTGTGTAACCTTAAAAAAAGACACAAATCACAGACATTTTTCGCTAACATTACATGAATGTTATTCGCAGGCAAAACTGTCATATTTTGTTCAAGTTATTGTAATTTTACTGTCCTTTGATGTTCGACAAATATCATGTTGAACTTTTGCTTGCTTGTGTGTTTTTGACAATGTAAAGTGTGTCTTATGATACTCATGGCTTCATATTTTAGTTGAAGGAATTCTTTTGGTAGCATTTGAAAATGTTTCTTTCGTTTCATGCCCATTGCTTTTCTCAAATTTACTTTAATATGCATTATTTCAGCAGGTTCATCATTTTTTTTTTATCAGTTTTAACTTTTTTCAATAGAGATCAAAGATTCCCCATTTATTTTATATATATATATATATATATATATATATATATATATATATATATATATATATATATATATATATATATATATATATATATATATTCTGATCATTTACCAAACATTTACCCTGATCATCATGCTCATTTACCAAACCACAATAAGTGTCGTACAATAAGGCAATCAAAATCACTAAGTTATTCATAGGGGAGGGGGAATGTAGCATGAACACAGAAAATATTTTTGAAAAAAGTGATTGCACTGGGAACTCAGTCAAAACAAGTACCTTAAGATTGTAAAAAAAACGTTTGTCACTCCCAAAAAGAGGGAGATATGAGACAAATATATTTTAGTTCACTTTAAAACTGTCAAACAGGAGGATAGTGTCAGTGTCATTGGTAACAATTAAACAGTTTTGCCAGAATTACCGATTTCGTGCTCTCTGTGCTCGGCTTGACCGCTCCCGGAATAAAAATGTATTTATTACAATATGGATGTTCTAAAAAATTGTGTAAAACGTTTTTCATTATGCTTTATAATTTTGGGAATACTCATAAAAAAATATTGGCCTAGTAATCTTTCAAAGGGCTCTCTGTGCTTTTCCAAAAATCATAAAAATATTTTACAAGGAAAAAAACGCAGCAGAAATAGTTTATTTACAACTTCTCTAAATGAAAAAAAAATACATAAGAGCAGGGAAGTAACTAACCATACAAGTAAGTTCGAAGGTCAAACCGCAGCAAATACATTCTGCTGCCTACAGCTGATAAACAATAATTCATTGAAATTTCAATTACAATATATATATATATATATATATATATATATATATATAACAGTGATGATTTTTTATCTTCCTAATTTTTTTTTATTATGGGTTTGAGTTTTGTTTTTTCTCTGAAAGAGTATTATTTTAGGCTTGAAAAGGAAACGTAATAAAACAATCTCTCATCAGGGGATTACAGCAAACCAAACAAAATGTTTTTTATTTGGTTATAGTATCAAAGATAGCTAAAATGAGGTTTTGAAGTAGAAGTTTTATTTTTGATGATGTAATATCGCAGATGATATATATAAATTATATCAGTGTATATGTGTATTTTTTTTATTTTGTCAGAAAGTATTTTGTTTTACTTCATTCCAGTAAATAATTTTATTTTAATTTTTTTCCGATATGTTTGTGCCCCCTTCGTAGGTAAATCGCACCCCACAGTTTGAGAAACACAGCCTTAAGTCCGAGATAACATAGAAAATTTGAAATTTGGAAAAGTGATCCAAAATATTAAAACTCTTATTTTTCTTTTTTTAATTATTATTTTTTTAAATATTTTTTTTATTTCTGTCATTAATTAATTTTAAATTGGAAGCATTTAAGAATGACTCTTTTACAATTTCTGCATACGTAAACGGTTTCATATGATTACCAATAATGTAACACATTTCATAGGATGCCTTTGTTACCACTGCGACATTATCCCTGACAAAACACTTTTTTGCTGTTGTAAAGATTATTCAAGAAAGCCTATCTATCATCTCTAGGATCTTCTAGGAAAAGTGTCATTGAACGATTCCTGTTATTGGTATTTTTTAAATACAACACTTTCGTGACAAATCAAATAATTAATGATCCATGCTTGTTTTTCATTACAGAATAGTCAACTCTTCCCAATAGTTTTAGAACAGCATATTTTCTTTGAATATTTTTAACTTGCAAGTCATGAAAGATAGCTAAAAATTAATTCCACTCATAAAATGGTCACTAATCCACTATTGTCTATTATCACTTATCAGAAAAAAAAATTATCAATTCGCACCCAGAAGACCCTGAAAAAAATCAAAATTGATATAATTTACTTTTTAAGGAATTTCCCACCAATTTTTTTAAAACAAATGAATTTTTCAGAGTAATGGACTATGACCGGGCCACTTAAAAAGGCCTAGTGGGCCGCTTACGGCCCGCGGGCTGCAAGTTGAGAATCGCTGATCTGGTTCATGGGTGTCTAAACTATGACCGTTCGTGGGCCACACTGCAACAAAAAAATTGCTGAGCCACACATACAATAATTTTTCAACAAATTGAAATAAAAATTAACTCTATATACTTTCATTAAAATGAATTAACTTCCTTTTATAAAATTTTTTAAAAATATTTGAATTAGATATTGTAGGTATATATTTATTATAAATTTGTAAATGGTTCGTTTCATTTATTTTTGGTTTTATAAAGACGGAAAAAAATTCCAATTAATGAGATGAATGAGTTTGCTTTTGTTGAACAAGCAAATCAATTTCGGGTTCAATAGGCGAAGTAGCAATTCTTAATGCATTTTGAAGATGTTTTTTAGTGATTTTTGACCTATTTTTTGTGTTTTTGTATGCTTCATTCTTGAAAACAATTGTTTACCAATATAGGTACTACCAAACGCTGAAGACATTAATTAAACATGATTGTGAAAATTAGGATATTTATTGCGGAGTGGGTATTCTTTAAAAAACTCCAGTAAAGAAACATTCCCAAATTTTTCAGTTGAATGTCACTTTGCAGTTCAATGCATTCCATTTGAAGGTTTGAAAATAATTTATTTATTTCTAGAGACAGTAGGGTAGAAAATATTTTGAAATACTCTTCATTTTTTCGAAAATCTTGAAATCTACTTTCAAACTCTTGAATTATTTCGAAACGTAAATTATCATGGCATACTAAGAAGTTTTTGGTTTAAAATTTAAATTTCTATTTCAAAATATATGTCAACGAATTGATTACATATAAAAAAATATTGCAAATATTTATTTTTTAATAAAAATATATAAAAATAAATGTTTTCATAATTTGCGTTTGGGCCACATGCGGCCCGTGGGCCACACTTTAGACAAGCATGATCTAGATAAAACGGAAGATGATTATTTATATTTATGGATCAGAGTAAGTGATGGCGAAAAAATGAAATTGAATTCGATGATTTGTCTGAACATATAACGTAGGATGAATATGATGAACTTTTAATGTTATCCAATAATAAAAATTCGTAAGATATGTCATTTCTTTTAACTAAACAACATTTAGACAGACGTAGTAATCTAATGTTTTTAATGCTCGTCGTTTCTTTATTTTTCTATCTCTCAGGATATCATTTTTATTTCCACAACGCTCACCCATAAATTTGATTTAGTTTTAATGGATTTCTTCTACTCGGATTGTAAATTTGTATGGGTCAAAACTTTAAAAGAGTTTTTTTTTCTCACATCTGAAATTTTCTACACACAATTGTCTTGATAAACAATACGATAATTTAATTACATTTAATAAAAAATCAATAGATTAAAACTAATTTCTTAATTACACATAGAGCCACGTTGGCATCATTTTTAGTGACCAAATTTAGTGACTTAACTACCATGTTGATGATTTGAATCAAAACTTAAAACGCTTTTTTCTCACATTTTAAAGCACTCAATTGAGCTGAATTTTCCCATACACGCTAGTTTGGGATGATAATGCAATAATTTAATTATACTTATTAAAAATTAATCGATTAAAACTAATGGTTTAAAAAATTATTTTCATAATTTCAATTGTAGACAATGCCAAACAGTCGAATACTGTGTGTGTGTGTGTGAAACTAGTAAATTAAACTCTTCCCTCGTAAAATTAAATAAATTCAATTTGACTCAACATTCCCTTTCGCTCTTAAGATTTAGGGAATACAGAAATTATGTTACACAAAATGTGAAGTTTCAAAGAAAATCCAAGTCTATAAGAAACTCGTTCTTTACCGGTGTTGACATTTGAGCCAAAATTGAATGTTATACGGTGGAATATGCGTAGTTATTTTATTGAGAACCTTCCTGCCCAACTTAATATCTATTCCATTTGTAAATAGAATATGTATAAGAACATAACAAGCTGGAAGTTTATGTTTAAGCTGATTATTTTCTTGGCACACACACACACATAACATTTAAGAAAATCTAACAATAAAATGAGTCTTGCACTAAGCCTTTGTTTTGTCAGCAACTCTTATTAAGGTATCGACTACGTTCAAACCGTGATTTTCAAAAAACGCATAAATGGATACTTTTCATAATATTTAGGGTCACTTAGATTAGAATACACGTATAAAATTGTTTTAAGGACATATTAACACAAAAAAATATTTAAATACAATATTTCGTGAAAAAATTAATTAAGAGAATAATCTTTTTTCAAAATAATCTTATTTTGTGGAAAATGCTTCTATTATAATAATATTTTGCCGGCATATAGCTCAGACCTCTCTACAGAGGCTGAAATTAGAATTTTTGAAAAATTCACATTATTTTCAAAGTGACCATCAATTGAAATAATTATTCACGCTATCGCGCGTTTTTTTTCTTAAAATTGCTCCCCTCTGTTGTCGTAAAATATCAATAAACCCACTTCTATGTTATATATTTCAAAAATTCTAGTTGAGCCTCTGTAGAGAGGTCTGAGCTATATACAGGCAAAATATTATTATAATAGAAGCATTTTTTACAAAAGGAGAACATTTGGAAAAAAAATTATTCTTAGTTAATTTTTGCCACAATATGGTACTTAAATAAAAAAAAAAAATTGTCAAAATGTCCTTAAAAAATTTTATGCATATATTTTAATCTAAGTGGCACTAAATATCATGAAAATTATCCATTTATGGTCTTTTGAAAATCACAGTTCGAAACGTAGTCTTCTTCCTTACCTTAAGTCTTCTTCGTTAGAATAAGCAAAAACTTACTTTCAAAGGCAAAATGATTTTTTGCATGCATGAGGCGTTTGTTGAAATACACTTCATTTTCATTTAAACTCTTTAGACAAAATATTTTTTTCATAAATACCATTGTTTAATTCTCAATTCAGCCCTTTACAGATAGAGTGGATCATTTAGCAAAACCAATTTATATTTGCGCAAATCTAATTTATTCCTTTGCAGATCACTCTCTCTCTCTCTCACACTAACATTCCAAGGTTTACATGATTTCTTTTTTACATTGTTACAAAAAAAGAGAGCTTTATTTTGATTGGTAGGTATTCCATTTTGATTCAAATAAAAATCTGATTTGTGGACGGATATTCTTTTAATTTCATTATTGCCACACAATCCATAGAAAAAGCTTCCTCCCCCCCTCCCTTGTTTTCACAGCTTCCATTTGCACAATTTTTAAAGAACGAATCTATTATGCAAACTAAAGCATATATATGTAATATTTGATAGTAATATTTACTTAAAATTTTAATCTTATTTATTTTTTTATCTAAATCATAACTACGAATATTCTATTCCGAAACGTAAATCTCATTTTATTTCTCCTTAAAGGATTAAAACCTATATTTTAACAGATTCATTTGTGATCCTTCGTTAAAAGGATTATACCTTGAATATTCTGACAGATTTATTCGCCTTTTCTAGAACAAGAACTTCACAATAGCTTGCAATAAATAATATTTCTTTTCATTTGAACATGCGATTATATTTTTGTATTACCGTAAAATCCGGCGTATAACGCGTACTTTTAACACAAAAAATAAGATCTAAATTCAAAGGCACGTGTTATACAGACGCGCGTTTTTAAGAGAAGCAAAGAAGAAAAATATATGTATCGTTATACTACATCCGACTACGTGAACCGTGATTTTGTGCATAGATGGATAATTTTCGTGATATTTAGTGTCACTTAGATTAGGATATATGCATAAAGTTGTTTTGAGGACATTTTGACAAAAAAAATATTTATATACAATATTTTGGCAAAAAATTAACTTGGAATAATATTTTTTCCAAATGTTCTCCTTTAATGAAAAATGTTTCTATTAGAAATATTTTGCCTGTATATTTCGTGAACTTTACAGAGGCTCAACCTAGAATTTTTGAAATATATAACTTAGAAGTCGGTTTATTCATATTTTACGACAACAGAGGGGAGAAATTTTATAAAAAGACGCCAAAAATTATTTCATTTGGTGATAACTCTGAAAATAATGCGAACAGAAATTTCTGAGAGGCAAAATATTATTAAATAGAAGCATTTACAAAAGGAGAACATTTTGAAAAAGGTTTTCCTAAGTTAATTTTTTGCCAAAATATTATTTTTAAATAATTTTTTTTCTCAAAATGTTCTTAAAATAATTTTATGCATGTATTTTAATCTAAGTGACACTAAATATCATGAAAATTATCCATTTATGCGCTTTTTTTAAATCACGGTTCCGAACGTAGTGGGATACCTTAAAAGAAATGACATTCATGAACTTAAAGTTGTTGTTCTAGAAGCATTGTAGTTCTTCAAAAGTTTGGAATAATACCTCGAATAAATGACTTCAAAACACATAAGAGGATGCTGCACTGATATTTCACGTTTCTTCGTGAAGAAAGAGGTACTCGTCATATGGCGAATATATCTAAAAACTAAAAATTGCCACTTGAAAGTATGGGTGTGCATTTCCCGCTGAATTTAACGGTACATCTTTCCCTGTTTCCTTTGTATTCTAATCTGAAAAAGGGATAATTCTCTCTCTTCCTTGCCTAGTGGTTGAGTAGAAAAAATGCTCAACTTTCTCATCTGATGTTAAAATTACTTAAATAAAGGATGATTTGAAAAAAAAAGTCAGATTTTTGATACAGCTATATTTTATTCTGAAGACATGTTTAAATATAATTAAATAAAAATTATTTAATAAAAAAAATCTAAAATCTAAACAATCAACGCCCCCTCCTTAGCGGGACGCGGTAAAATTATTAAATGTTGACCGGCCCTCGGTGATGGAAAGGTTGAAGGGCACTGATTAAGTAATTCAATATAAAGTAATTTAACATGGAATATAAAATGATTTCCACATAAATAATGAAAAGCAAAATAAAGGTATTTCATAAAATTTAAATTAATATTCTTTAAAAAATTATTTGTTTAAATATTTGTTTAGAAAAAGTTTTAGCAGTTTTTAGGAATCAACAGTTTTTCTTCCAAGCATTTATTTCTTCGACAATATTTTAATATAGCTATTTTTTTTTCTGTAACGTATTCATTTTAATCGTTCTGTTTAACAAATGTTAGCAATAATAAATTATATAATATCTCCTTTACCTTATTAATTATTAATTAACTATCCACAATAGAGATAAAATGTATTTTTCGCGTGATTTTAGCTATTTATGATCAATTAATTTAAAATAACTAGTTACTTCATACAATAATTAGGTAAAGGATGAAGTTTTTCATCTATTATACATTCTGTGAAATCACTGAATTCCACTCACACCCACCGATTCTACTTCTAAACAATTTTAAAAGTTGAGTCAAATTCGAAATCCTTGTTAGATATTTCTAAAGGCATTTAACACCTTGCGTACCATGTAACCACTAGTGCATAGATGGTGCCAATACACTATAGGGCGAAATCCCATTGTAATCTCATGTGGATTGACTTATTTAGAAGTACAACCAATGTAATCAGCCCAGGAAACATTAT